>JAIGNY010001840.1:5000-265000 GCA_020152595.1 Chiridota heheva
GTTACTTCTATTCCATCCAAAATCACGCCGGAAGCCAGTCCCTGATTTAAATCTATATATCGATGGCGTCACCATCTCAAAAAGCACTTCTGCCAGGAACTTAGGTTTTTTTTTTCGATAGTTGTCTCTCATATAATGCCCACATGGCAACTGTTTGTAAAAATGCCTTCTGGCATTTACGTAACATTTTCTTAGTCAAGAAGTGCATACCGCTCTCAATACTTGCCACTCTTGTTCGTGCTTTTATCAGTTCGAGACTTGATTTTTGTAATAGCTTATTTGTTGGTTTACCAAATTATCAAATTCAACGTCTCCAGAAAATTCAAAACCATGCTGCTCGTCTGCTTTCATCCTGCACGAAATTCGACCATATCACTCCAATTCTGTTTAACCTTCATTGGCTACCTATTCAGTTTAGAATAAAATTCAAAATTGTCATGTTCGCCCATAAATCTGTCTATAAATCCGGACCTTCTTACTTACATTTAAAAGTTTTTAACCCAATTCGTTTTACCAGACAGTCAACTGCTCCAACTCTTGTTTTACCAAAATTCAATTCTAAATCTGCTGGTCAAAGATCTTATTATGTTGCTGCCTGTACCTTGTGGAATAAGTTTACCCGTTCAATTACGTGCAATTCACTGTTACAATGTTTTTAAATCTCAACTGAAAACCCACCTTTTAAATGTGCTTATAATCTTTAGTCTTTGTTTTATGTATTGATTCATTGTGTATACTTATTTTAGGTATTTCAGTAATTTGTACTTTTACTTAATTTGTTTTTACTTCATTTGTTTATATTTCGTATTCAGCATGTTCAGCTCCTTGTTTTTAATCTTTAAGTTTAGCCTATGAATTATGTATTGATTAATTGCGTATTTATATTTTAGGTATTTCAATTTTTGCTTTTAAATTTCTTGTTTTATACTTCATTTGTTTCATTTATCTTATCATTTACTTTACTTACTGTTCCGCGCTCCTGACGATTTAGTTCAAAGGGGCGCGTTATAAATATATGTGTATTATTATTATTATTATTAAATGAACATGTTGGATTTGATATGAACATGTTTAAATTGATATGAGCATGCTCAAATTGGTATGAGCATGTTCAAGTTGATATGAGCATGTTCATATTGATATGAGCATGTTCAAATTGATATAGGCATGTTTAAATTGATATAAGCATATTCAAACTGATATGAGCATGTTCGAAATGATATGAGTATGTTTAAATTGATGTACGCACGATCAAACTGATATGAGCATGTTCTAATTGATATGAGCATGTTTAAATTGATATGACCATGTTCAAATTGATATGAGTATGTTCAATTGATATGAGCATGCTCAAACTGATATGAGCATGTTTAAACTGATATGAGCATGTCCAAATTGATATGAGCATGTTCAAATTCATATGAGCATCTTCAAACTGATATGAGCATGTTCGAATTGATATGAGTATGTTCAAATTGATGTGAGCACGATCAAACTGATATGAGCACATTCAATTTGATATTATCATGTTCAAATTGATATGAGCATGTTTAACATATGAGCATGCTCAAACGGATATGAGTTGTTTGGGCTGATATGAGCATGTTCAAATTGATATGAGCATGTTCAAATTCATATAAGCATGTGTAAATTCATATGAGCATGTTTAATTTGATATAAGCATGTTCATTTTGATATGATCATGTTCAAATTGATATGAACATGTTGGAATTGATATGAACACATTCAAATTGATATGAGCATGTTCAAATTGATATAAGTATGTTCGAATTGGTATGAGCATGTTTAAGTTGATATGAGCATGTTCAAACTGATATGAGAATATTCAAATTGATATGAGTCTGTTCAAATTAATGTGAGCACGATCAAACTGATATGAGCATGTTCAAATTGATATGAGCATGTTCAATTTGATATTATCATTTTCAAATTGATATGAGCATGTTTAAACATATGAGCATGCTCAAACGGATATGAGCATGGTTAAGCTGATATGAGCATGTTCAAATTGATATGAGCATGTTCAAATTGATATGAGCATGTTTAATTTGATATAAGCATGTTCATTTTGATATGATCATGTTCAAATTGATATGAACATGTTGGAATTGATATGAACACATTCAAATTGATATGAGCATGTTTAAATTGATATAAGCATGTTCGAATTGGTATGTGCATGTTTAAGTTGATATGAGCATGTTCAAACTGATATGAGAATATTCAAATTGATATAAGTCTGTTCAAATTAATGTGAGTACGATTAGACTGATATGAGCATGTTCAAATTGATATGAGCATGTTCAATTTGATATTATCATGTTCAAATTAATATGAGCATGTTTAAACATATGAGCAAGCTCAAACGGATATGAGCATGTTTAAGCTGATATGAGCATGTTCAAATTGATATGAGCATGTTCAAATTCATATAAGCATGTCTAAATTCATATAAGCATGTTCAATTTGATATAAGCATGTTCATTTTGATATGAGCATGTTTAAATTGATATGAACATGTTAGAATTGATATGAACATATTCAAATTGATATAAGCATGTTTAAATTGGTATGAGCATGTTCAAGTTGATATAAGCATGTATATATTGATATGAGCATGTTTAAATTGATATGAGCATGTTTAAATTGATATGAGCATGTTCAAACTGATATGAGCATGTTTAAATTGATATAAGCATGTTTAAATTTATGTGAGCACGTTCAAACTGATATGAGCATGTTCAAATTGATATGAGCATGTTTAAATTTATGTCAGCACGTTCAAAATGATATGAGCATGTTAAAATTGATATGAGCATGTTTAAATTGATACCACCGTGTTCAAATTGATATGAGTACGTTCAAAGTGATATGAACATGTTCAATTTGATATGATCATGTTCAAATTGATATGAGCATGTTTAACTGATATGTACATGTTCAAATTGATATGAGCATGTTAAACTTGATATGAGCATGTTTAATTTGATATGAGCATGTTCAAACTGATATGAGCATGTTCAATTTGATATGGGCATGTTTAAGCTGATATGAGCATATTCAAATTGATATTGAGCATGTTCAAATTGATATGAGCATGTTCAAATTGATATGACCATATTAAAATTGATATGAGCATGTTCAATTTGGTATGAGCATTTTTAGATTAATATGAACATGTTCAATTTGATATGAACATGTTCAAATTTAAATCAATAAAATATGAGCATGTTTAAATTGATATGTGCATGTTCAAATTCAAGTAAAAAAAATATCATTTTTTTAAAATTGATATTAGCATGTTAAAATTGATACGAGTCCCTCTATCATCTTCTTTGTAAAGATTAAAAGGTACAGAGATAAAAAAAAAACAGATAAAAAAAAGTGATATTTAAACTATCAAAATAAGTCCCCTTATTTAGTTATTATAATTGACCTAATTGACAGATTGGAGAAAGTAACACAAACATCAAGGGAAATGCCACAAATTTCACACGTGGAGCGCCTTGAATTTGGGTTCTGCGACTGTACTCGCTGAAGACTGAGTGTAAATTTGGGCCATCTGGTATAATTCATACTAATGTACCGAGTTACATTCATCCTTGGCAAGAAAATGATGGCCTGCTGAATAATAATAAAGGACTTCTTATTCGCTTTAATCATTATTGTACACATTAAATATATTCTGATTCATGATCTATAAGTTTAAATCTTCCGATTTCAAGACTTATGACCTATCAAATTTGCATTTTTTTTTTTGGTAGAATTTGGTATAAATTTGTTCTATTTGATCGAATTTCGGACCAAAATATCCTGAATATTTGAAGCTTTAATACATACATATATACACATATGTCTATATATACATACATACATACATACATACATACATACATACATACATACATACATACATACATACATACATACATACATACATACATACATACATACATACATACATACATACATACATACATACATACATACATACATACATACATACATACATACATACATACATACATACATACATACATACATACATACATACATACATACATACATACATACATACATACATACATACATACATACATTTTCGGATCGATACTTTGAAATTTTCCGATGAAAAGGGGTATGGGAGGGTTGACCATACGAAAATATACTACTGTGCTACATGCTTTCAGGCCGCGACAGTTGGAAAGTGCCCCTCAGATCATGTGCCCCCCAAATTCAAACACCTAATTCCTCCGCCTCTGGGTGAGAAAAAGAAAACAAATGTTATTTTAACATAAAGGAGACAAAAGTCTGATACAATTCTTATTTTATGCATACATACATACATGCATACATACATGCATACATACATACATACATACATACATACATACATACATACATACATACATACATACATACATACATACATACATACACATACATACATACATACATGCATACATACATACATACATACATACATACATGTATGCATGCATACGTACGTACACACATACATACATACACATACATAAATACGCACACATGCATACATACATAAATACATACATACATGCATACATGTATACATACGTACATACGTACATATATATACACATACATACATACACACATACATACATACATACATATATACATACATACATATATACACCCATACACACATACATACATACATACATACATACATACATACATACATACATACATACATACATACATACATACATACATACATACATACATACATACATACATACATACATACATACATACATACATACATATATACATACATACATATATACACCCATACACACATATATACATACATACATACATACATACATACATACATACATACATACATACATACATACATACATACATACATACATACATACATACATACATACATACATACATACATACATACATACATACATACATACATACATACATACATACATACATACATACATACATACATACATACATACATACATACATACATACATACATATATGAGGTCACGTGACTTTGTTTATATCGCCATTTTGTTGGTCAAAACCACTGTCGTCTGCTGCTCATTTAATTAGACTTACATACGTTTGCATGTTGTTATATAAGATTGTTTTTACAAGATAATTACGCTGGAATCTTGCTGTACCGTTAGTTGCACTAATAGATGTGTGCGGGGAATAAAAAGACATTTTCTCGATTTCCATGTGGTCCTGATCAACGTTCGAAGTGGGTTTCTGCTGTACGATGCAACGGCTTTCAACCCGGGCTTTCAAACCTACGGTAGGCCTTACACACTAGGATTTGCAGCGAACACTTTAAGTCAATTATGTAGACTTTGTCTGAGTATAACGAACAATCAGATGGCGTTAGCGTTAAAGTTACTCTTCATATACCTGGTAAAAATGTAACTTTAGGAAAATATGAAGAAAATTTAAAGCGAGCAAAAAACTGCAATCAGTAAAATTCGCTGAACTGGCACTGGTAGCTTAGCATGTAGTAATGTTTGGTGTACATGTGATGTGACTGAGCTATGTGAAGACGCAACGCAACGACGCCGCTACCCGGCAAAATGGAGCTCAGTTGAGTAAGAGTCACGTGATGAAATCCTTGATAGGCCTATGTGTATGGCCGATCTACATCAAGGGAGAGATCGGGGGAAATATGGCAGGAAAAGTGTATACAACTTGCAATTACCATAGTCCATGGGTTTGAACTTGCTGTAAGTGGACATTAAGGAGGGGGGGGGGGGCTGTCATTTAGGGCTCTTTGACAGCAAAGAAAAGGCTACAGAGGTCATCAGGCCTTTGAAGTTACAACAACTACACTGTTTTTTGTGCGAAAATTTGGAGGCAGTGGTCAGTTGTGTGGAAGCTCTTTGGTCAGTTCAAATAGCTTCCAGTCTTTGGTCAGTTCAAATAGCTTCCAGTCTTTGGTCAGTTCAAAGAGCTTCCACTATTTGGTCACTTCAAAGAGCTTCCACTCTTTGATCAATTCAAAGAGCTTCCACTCTTTTGTCAGTTCAAAAGCTTCTACTCTTCGGTCAGTTCAAAGAGCTACCACTCTTTGGTCACTTTAGAGCTAAAGCTAGCTTTGAATAGTCCTTCCGAAAGTCCCCCCCCTCCCCACCCCACCCAGTAGCGACGTCTTTGTAGCATGATCAGTTTAAAGCTATAGCTTCGATCATAAATATTGAACATTTGCAGGCTAGATAATCTAAGTTATCATTTATCCGTTTGTTTTTTATTAAATGATTCTCAGCCTCTTGCCAACAATGAACATATCAACACATATCAACTTTGTTTCTGTTTAAAAGTTAAATATTAATTTCTCAGTTTCATATGAATTATGAATGTTATTGTATTCCAGGCCATATTCCGAACTCGCAATAAATAGAAACAGTGTATAACTCACCCAATAGCTTGTAATACTTTCTTAAATTAATTGATAAGTTTATATTATTTTTTTCTTATCTTTTGCTCCACATCTAACCACAACTATTTATATTTGAGTCTTTATTAACCTGTGAATTTATTTAGTACTACCTGATTGACAGGACTAAAACATGCATATTTAAAAAGTACGATCATATTTATCAGTAGTCACGTGACCAGCAAGACCGGATTGGCGATATTGTAAACAGACAGGCCCATTCCATACATTTAAAAACCTTATGAGATGAACTTCTGGCGAAGGGTGGAATTGCACCTCCTTCTTGTAAGCTTTTGACTATGGGCGCGGGTTATTGATTTTTCAAATTGATAGAGGATTAAAATCTAAATCAACTTCCAACATCAAGTCAAAAATCTTCTTCTTTTCTCAAGTTATTCATGTTTGTAGTCGACACATGGAGGCTGCCATTTTGACAATTTGTTCAATTCTGTATTAAAATTAGAATTGTGCATGATGAAACTATTTCCCAAGAGGGACAATAATTAAATTGTATTTCTTTATATATTTCGTTTAAGTTTTTATTCCAAATTGATTTGACGCAAAGTTTTTACGTGCATGTGTTAATAAATTATTGTATACCCAAAATGTCCTTAACCTTTACAAAAGAGAAAAATTCATCAGCTAGAAAAATTCAGATAGAAATACAAAGCATTCCAACATCATATTGGGTTGATGACCTCATACGTATTTTCTGCTTGTTCTAAAATCAAAATTGCGGCTTGGTTATGTCAGACTTTATGTCCCCTTTAAAATCACCTCAGATAACTGTATAATAGACACTTAGGTTTCCAATTGTAACTTAAATCGAATATATTACCCCAGCTGTACCTGCCAACGCTGAAAAATTGAGGAAATTAAAGCAACTTCAGTGAATAGACTGATAGCCCCGGGCAGATTGGCCTTATATTCAGATATTCGGGCGAATGTGAAATGAGTCACAAAAACGCGAAAGGTAAACAAGATTTGTATAGTAATGCACTATGATTAGAACATGAAATAACTAATATATGAATGTGAGGATGGTATAGGAACTAGAACATCAATGATGTAGTAGCTCAACATCAATGATGTAGTAGTTCAACATCAATTTTGAATTTCCTGAAAGTTGTAGAAAACCTGCCAATATTGAAGAAAATAACCCAAAATGAAGGAAATGCTACGAAAATGGCAACAATTTCACGAGCTTCATAAAAAGATTTACCGCCAATTTAAGAAAACTTCTCAAATATTGAAAAAAATATCCCCAAAATGAAGGAAATTTTACAAAAATGAAGGCAAATTTTACAAAAAGTAAGTCAATTTTCCAAAAATTTAACGAAACTGCCCTGAAATTGAAAAAAATGACACAAAATGAAGGAAATTTCCCCAAAAATAAAGAAAACTTCCCAAATATTGAAGGAAATATTCCCAAAATGATAAAAAAATCACGAAAATTGATGAAAGCAAGTTTCACAAAAATGTAGGAAGGAAATTTCACGAAAATGGAGGCAAATTTCACAAAGATAAAGGAAAGAAATATCACGAAAATTGAAGGAGATTTCCCATAAATTGAAGGAGAGTTCCAGGAAAGTGAAGAATTTCCGCACAAAATAAATTCGTATAAGACGTTCATTATTTGCTAAGGGAGGGAGGGGGAAAGGGGGGGGGGTGGTATGGGGATTTCTAAAATTATGTCAACTCTAGGCATGTTATAGGCAAGTAGGCCGCAAAGCCCTGGTAGGGACCTATAGGGTATCGCAGGAAGCCCTACATTTCTCTCGTGATATTAAGAGCAGAAAATTGTCAAATCCAGGGTTGACGTCAGAGTAGGTGCTCGGGAGGAAGCCGCAGGAAGCTAATGTAGCGTGATTGGCATAATTTTGGTAGCAGAAGATTGCTTAAAATCGTATTAATTCCACACTAAACTGCTAAAGTTTGTTAAAAAGAATATACGTTTTGGAACTAATGTTCACATGTAAAATTCCATTGACTAAAATATGTCTTAAGTTGGCGTCTAGCAGTCTAGGGATGGTTTTCATCTTTTTGATGTGAAAATAAAGCTTTGAGAGAAAATATTTACAACATTGAGAATAAAAAGTATGTAAAAATATATTTTCATGCGAATTTTTGCGCTTGTGTGAGCATTCGGCGCCCTCTCAAAAAGCTTCTACCAGCTGTATTCGATAAAATTGTTGTGCTCTTTATACAGATATCAAATATTGTCATGCATCGCCATGCATCGGCTTCTATGCTGTCCGAACGCGAAATCCAGGGTGCTAATGAGCGAAGTCTCGGAAAAAATTGGTCTTTTCTGTGAAAATTTCATGTACTTTTGGACTACAAAAATGGAATATTACGTGTTTTATACGAAGAAGTTATTGATCAACAAGTAAATTTTCCCAAAACTTAAAAAATGTTCTCAGGACAATTTTGGCGCCCCCTTGAGCACTTGGCGCCCTCTCAGAAAGCTTTGCTTCGCTGGGGGCAGTGGCATGGTGGCAAGGGGCCAGGGGCAACTTCACCCAGCGAAGCGTTCTGAGAGGGCGCCGAGTGCTCAAGGGGGCGCCAAAATCGTCCTAAAAATTAGGCCTTGGGAACATTTATGTGTTGATCAATAACTTCTTCTTATATACTATTTGCACGTGATATTTCATTTTTGTCGTCCAAAAGCGCATAAATTGTCCAAAAAGGACCAAATTTCTGGAGACTTTACCCCGAACGCATCCATTGGCACTCGAGCGTGCCCCTGGATTTCGCGCCTGGACAATAGAAAATGTATGAAGATAGCTCGTCAGCAATATTTAATATCTGCCCCTACCATGAAGAGCAGCAATTTAATTGAATACAGCTGGTAGAAGCTTTTCGAGAGGTCGCCGAATGCTCACAGGGGCCCAAAATTGTCTTGAGAACTTTGTATTCTCAACGCTGTGAATGATTTCTCTCAAAGCTTTTTATTACAACAAAACCATCCCTAGACCTTAACTAAAGACACATATTGTAGTCAATGGAATTCTACATTTAAACATTCGTTCCAAAATATATATTGCTTTCAACATTTTAGGTGAATCTTCTCTTATGGAGAAAATTATTTTTCCTTGAAGAGGGGAAAATCTCGCTCGCCATTTTGAAGATTACCCATGATGCCTTTAACGAAACAGCGTAACGCTATGGCACAGAACTAGTATGGATTTTGTAATTTGTTTAACCAAGTAGGTCAATTTAATTTTTGCATTTTCGTAATCTATACTTTTTATTCTACAAATTATCCGGTTCCCATATGGACATCCACCACACGCCGTTCAAGAGATATTTAATGACAAACTTACAAATTCTGGGCTGTTTTCGCTGGGGATTATCGAAGTAACGCAGACACCATCCAGTACGTCCATTGCACAAACAGGTACTGTATGTACACAATGCAGCCTGGTCACTTCGCACATACAATGACCGCATATAGGCTAATTAAAAACCGTAAGTCAAAGCACTTGTAAATGGAAATCCGGAAACTACATAATTTACATACGTTCTCCCCTCTTCGAGGGAAAATATTATTTCTCCAGAAGAGGGGAATCTACCGAACTGTTTAAATAAAGTTTATAGTGTGGAATTGACACAACTTTAAGCAATCTTCTTGTACTAAAATCAAGCCAAAAAACACCTACCAGGACGTCAACCCTGGATTAAGCAATTTTCTGCTGTCCCCCAGTGTCCCTACCTGCAGCTTCACCCATAGGCATGATTTTCGGGAAATTTCCTTCAATAATAGAAATTTCCTTCATTTTCGGGAAAGTTTGTTTCCATTTTCGTGAAATTTCCATTAATTTGGGATTATTTTTTCAATATTTAAGAAATTGTCTTCATTTTGCGGAAATTTTCTTCAATTTTTGATTGATAAGGTTTTTTTCCTTCAATTATCGGGATATTTCCGTCAATTTTTGGCATTTTTTTAAAACTTTTGTTAAATTGTCTTCATTTTGGGGATTTTTTTTTACTATTTAGAGAAAAAAAATTCAATTTGGGAAGGTTTCTTCATTTTTATTAAATTTCTATCATTTTCGGGAAAATTTGTCTTCATTTTTGTATAAATTTCTTCATTTTTATTTCTTCAATATTTAGGAAGTTTTTCTTTTGGGAAATTTCCTTCATTCTGCGGGAGTTTCCTTCATTTTCGAGGAATTTTCTTTGTCCTTATAATTGAAGCACTGATTTTTATGCAATTTCTTAAACGGTGCCATATAAACGGTGCATGCCAATTTAGATCTATGTGGACGTTTTACTCAAAAGCATTTTCTATTTCGCGGGGGAGGGGGGGGTGGTCGTGCCGGAATGTCCTCCCCCAGTGCAACATGACCCACCACGCCACCACTGGGGGAAGTTTCCCGTGAATTCCCTGAGCCCAGTGCTTTTAATGCTACATGCGTACCGTGATCTGGTGGTCGGCCATGTTTTTCAAGTTAAATCGTGAATTTTGTTGCAAAACGTGCGCAGAAACGTTTTGCACGTTGCGCTGTCCATTGATTGCATCGCTGTTCACGATGAATTAATTTACTTGCAGTGATAGGCAGTGGCGTGGTGGGTCGTGGTGGTTTTACTGTTGGTGCAATGTCATTTTGACGCCCCAACTCCCCCTTAAATTTGTATTCTTCATTAAATGACGGTAGTAAATTCATAATTTTCTTTATAGCCAGCCGTTGTAAGGACCCGTCCAGGGAAGCCAGTGTTTCTTGTTATTTTGGTACAGCAAGAAAATTCTTTAAATCGTGTCAAAAAATGTTATGTTCAAATCTACTCGGATAATAATATACCATTTCATAATTAAATAAATAAATAAATAGATAAATGAATAATTGAATGAATAAATGAATGAATGAATGAATAAATGAATGAATGTATGAATGGATAAATGAATTATTTAAAGAATGAAAACATCCAAAATCGATCGATCAATCAATTTGCCCTGAAAATCGATCGAAAATTCAGTCATAATTGTGGACTCAAATCTACTCGGATAATAATATACCATTTCGAAACAGGCAAAGGAGAAATTTGGCGAAGCTTCGGAAGCCGTAAAGATTTTTGTTTTTGATGAAATAAAATCAACACTTCCAACACTTCCAAAATGTATATGGAAAAAATCTACTCAGAGAACTGGCAGACTGGGTGAGCATTTGGGTTACCATGTTTAAACAGGTATGGGACAGTAGAAGAGGTTTCTCTGAAATTGAGTAAACTTGGGCAAAATTGTGGGGTTCATGGATGAAGCCCTGGTCTGAAGATTTCATATTTTTGATGCCCCAAAATGGCTGAAAATTAATGCAAGTTCCAAAATGTAAATTGTGGGGTCCGTGGCAAAGCAAGGGTAGGGATCCAGGAGAAGAAGTCTCCCTTAAGGGCCCCTTGAAAGGGGTCCAGGTGGTGAAGCCCCTGTAGCGCAGAAGTTGTATTGTCTTCGATGCCCCAAAATGTCTGAAAATCAACACAAACTGATGATAAATTTCGGAAAATCAACACAAACAGTTCAATTTAGAATTTCCCCTGAAAATTGATAAAATTTGGGCAAAATTGTGGGGCTCAAAGGTGAAGTCTTGGTTCTAAGTTTATTTTGGCCTAACATCAACACAAAAAAACGAGATGTAATCGGTGAAAAGAAGAAAAATCAAATGCTTATGTCAAAATCTACTCTGACACTGTCAGACAGAAGAGAAATTTTCCTAAAAATTCGTCCACAATATTGTTGGGTTCAAATGCAGCTCTGATAGTATCTAAGGCGCGAACCCTCTGGAAGATTGCTAGTTTTTGATGCCCAAATATTCAAATATGGCTCTTGATTTTAAAACGTGTGTTGGAGTCTCACACAGTCATGCAATTGCCCATGCAATCCGACTATCGCAATCAGCATCATGCCAAGTCGAGTGGAGATGATTATGATATCTAGACGATTCAGGCATGGTTGAAATGTGTTTCTAATTTAAACATGTCAAACAGAGCATACAGACTGACAGACATCCAACATTTAAAATCTCTGCCCAACTAATTGATTTTGCCAGCGTGATGCCGAGTCAGGCCCTGAGGACATGATTCTGATATAACGATTCGGGGATGATTGAGATGTATCTCCGATTTAAACAGTTTATCTGATATTATACATCTCTGCCCGACTTAGTGCCCAAGTATGATGTTGTCAGAATCATGTGCCGATTCGGCGGTCGAGAGGATATGATTCGGATATGTAGCTTAGTCGGGCATGACTGAGATATAATCTGATACCAGGATACACGTGCACATTCTACATTTCTGCTCGAATAAGATCGGTATCCGGCCAACGAAGGAAGGGGAAGGGGGAGGGGAGGGAAGGGGAAGGGCACAATTTTAAAAGTATTTTGCTACAATTGATTTTCCTACAATTTTGCTTAAATATACTAGATCACTTTTTCCCAACGAAAATTGGAATTGCCTGACGAATTTTTCTAGGAAAGGTGTCGCCTCCCCCTCTAAGTTACGCCCCAGTCTCCGACTGGACGTACGTAGACCTACATATACAATGCGTTCTCAAAAGGAATCTTCTTCCATCTGAGGTATCATAGGATGAATATTCTTAACTTTTTGCAGACGACAATTTAGGTGTGCCTGTAATTACTTTGTACGCGTTATAAAGGCAGTCCTGCGGAGGTCTACAAATTGCAACGTCACATATTTAAACAAATTTGTGAATGCCACAGAAAGTGGTTGTTCTGAACTTCAAAATAACGCGAATTTTACACTTTTCCAATTATTATTTTGGAGAAATAGGGGTTACTAATCTGCTAAGTATTCAGTGAGTGTCACACATCACTTTAAAGCAAACTTGCTTCTACATGTCACCAGTCCTTCAAATTCGAATACATCAAAGGGTAAAAATGGTTTTAAAGCCAAACACACACCAACTGTATTATATAAGTAAGCTTTGGTATATTTCTAGCTATCTTTTCACGATGATAGACGAAAGATACGCATAACGTGTACGATAGACCACACTGTAAATCAGGCTTTAGCGTCGTTTCAAACAGATGCTTCAGTCCGGTACATGTACCAATTAGGCATTCAAGCTATTTTAGTATAAGCCTTAGTTTTTAAACGCAAGTTATAACCCAGACAGGCGTTCAACTACAAGTAAAATACCCCGATTGGGCTATACTTTGGAATAATTCCAAATGGGATATTATAGCCCAATTGGCACATAAACGCAGTGGCTGCATATTCTTCGGACCCAGATAGCACACTGGTTGGACCAACGATGGCAAACGTTGCGCTATTTTGTGATGTGAATGAATGTTGGGCCGACGTAGGACCAATTATATGTCAGCAGTTGGGATTTTTACATTACAAATGAACGGTGGGCCAACATTAAGCAGCCAACTGTTTGGGTGTGGTTTGTAGTATGGCTAATAATACAGAATGGGGTGTTTTAAAGTAATTCAATTATTTTCATGATCATTGATTCAAAGGACAATTAATAAGTCACAAAAACAAACTTGTTATTGAAAATAAAAGTTCGACCGAAAGCATAGACCATATATGGCTCAATAATATATAAACGAAAATAAACAAAAGCAATTTTGCTTTATTCAATTTTTATAAACTCTCACCTATGAATTACATATATTCAATTTCCTATGTACTATTATGTTGTATGTGTATATGTACACATAAAACACTATAGCCTGTTGTATTAAATTGGGCACACTTAATGATAATTTGTCAGTGTTCATTGCCGCGATATCATCAATTTTCACGACAGTGGCTCGGTGAAAATATCAACATGGCAATGCACCTTCAGCCAACGTTGGCCCAACCATATTTTGCTATTTGGGTTAGATGTTCGGTGGCCATTCCTAGTCAATGTTATTATATATGCTGTATTTATTCGGATCGCGCCGAGGGAAAACCGAAATTTTTTGGAGTCAATTAGGGTGAGATTTGGAATGCAAAATTGGTTAAAACTACGCACTAATACAAAGTGCTATTGCATCCATGGATCGATATACATAAGGCAAACATGACAAAACGCTTAGGATTAAATAATTGCTGCAAAAATCCGAACGTAACCGAACGAAAATCTGGATTTTGGGCTAGCCTTGCTTTTCAAAATCCCTTACAGCGATGTTGAGCTAAAAATGGACGGAACTTTGTCTGAAATTGAAGTCATATGTATATCTTTATTGCCGATTTTTCAGTGGGGGCACACCAACAATTTGTATTATGGCACCCCTCCCTCCCCACCCCCTCCCCTTCCCGTCGTTCTCCTTATAGCGACGCAACTGATTTTCTGAACCTTTCTGGACAATGTTACCTTATTTTTCTTCTTTAAAGGATTAGTTCAGTGGTCAAGCATGTCCATCTTATTTCAAAGATGACTTCAAAGGAAACAAATTAAGAGAATCCTTGGTCAAGTGGGTAAACCTTCGGTTTGGCGAGCTAGCGTCCCCGGTTTGATTCCCGGTGAGTCTCCATGCAACCAGTGCACTACAACTGGTTATCAAAAGTCGTGGACATTACGTTAGTGGTCGATGTTATGTGTGTCGATGTGTGTCGATCTTCTAATGTTACATCGAAGAAAAATAAATTCTGTTGTAACAATAATTTCTTACGTCGTAACAATTCCATTAAATACGTCTATAAAACGGGTTGCTGATTGACTGTTTCCTTTAGACTTGAGAATAGAAAATTAGTTTTCACGCGTAAAATTATATCTATTCGTACGCCTAAAGAAAACATACAATTAGCGACCCGTTTTAGACGTATAAGATGGAATTGTTACGACGTAAGAAATGATTGTTACAACGTAAGGAATAATTTTTCTTAGGCGTAATATTAGGAGACGTTATGACCCGTATGGCCAACCATATCCGTACGTCGTAGCCTACATGTGTTCTGGTCCTGGTCTAGGGTATTAAACGTTTCGTGATGGCATTGTCATAACCGATTACGCAAGCGACGTCCCCGTAAATGTAATTGTGTAATCATTGTGTGTTTGTGTGGGAAGGAAACACAATGATAAAGAAAGTGTTCAAAATCTTATTCCGTTAAGAAGATATTCAAGTTTAAAGCTCTGCCTTATCTGTGTAGAAATGACTGGTGTAGTAAGTCTACTATGAAGAGTTGGCGTATTCATCCTCACGTTCTTAAAATTTGTTAATGTATTTTAAAGAAAGTTTTTTCACTATTTGAATAATTTTCCCTAAACTTTCTTCAGCTTATATTATAGTATCCTTCCTAAACTCAGTTGTACTACTTTTTTTGACATATCCCATGGTTTTTAAGACACAAAATCGCAGGACAAAATAAGATAGAATAAATAAAGACTTTTAGGAATCTGAGGTTATAACATCACAACTAGTCCGATTTCAGTCGTTTCCACACAAATGATACCAAACTTTAAACTTAGATATCTTATTAAGATTTTTGAATGCGTTTTTTAATATTTTGTTTCTTTGAAGCCCTCTTTCATATAAGATAGATTTGCTTGACCCCTGAACTGATCAATAGTGTAGGTGGCCCTTTTAGGACGAGAGGGTCCAAACGCAATCTGCCAGGAGTAAACTCAGCCCCTATTACGGAAGGGTCTAAGTTTACCCCGGGCAATTGGACTTGTACCGTTTGGACTCCTACCCCCCTCATCCTAAGAGGGCCACCTATAGGTGTGGGGAGGGTCGCGGTGCGATTCAAATATGGTTGGGCTATAGTTAACAGTTGTACCGTTTGGACCCCTCATTAAATTTTGGCAATCTATGGGGCCGGGAGGGCAGCGATGCGGCCCAAACATGTTTGGGCTATAGTTAATATGCAGCCCGCCCACCCTCTACACATTTTTTAATTTTTTATTAAAACTTCAATGAGCAAACAATTTTGATAAAGATAGATATTCACCCTTTGAAGACCAAATGCCAAATGATCTTCAAGTTAACCACCTGGCCTCCCCATTTAACCGGGATGATTGTTTATATAGTTCTTGGGATCTTTAATGGCGCTGAAATCCTTTAACGCCTTCTCACAAGAAATGTATGATGTGTGTTTGGTAATAATAAATAATAATAAATAAGATTTATAATGCGCACGTATCCACCCAGAAGGTGCTCAAGGCGCCGTACAATGTGAAAAACATAAAGGAATAACAATTAAAAAAAAAAAATAACAAAAACATACATAGGAGCCTACACACGCACATACACCCACATATGTATACACAAAAACAATATTAAATAAACGCTTTGGACATGAGATGTGTCTTTAGATTTGTTTTAAAAATTGCAAGAGAATTGGATGATCTGACATGAAGGGGTAATTGATTCCACAACCGTGGTGCAGCTATACCAAAGACCTATCACCCCATGAGTGGTTAGATTTTTGTTCACATAAAAGTAATTTGTCACTGGATCGAAGAGCACGAGTAGGAATATATGATTTTAAAAGGTCAGAGATATAATTTGGAGCACACCCAATCAACGATTTGTAAACAATAAGCAGTATTTTATATATTATCCTATATGACACAGGAGCCAATGCAAGTCTTTTAGGATTGGAGTAATGTGACAAGATTTCTTTGAGAGCGTTACAAGGCGTGCAGCAGAGTTTTGAATCAGTTGAAGACGGTGAATTTGTTTTGAGGAAGACCATACAGTAGAGAATTTCCCATATCTAGACGTGAAGTCACAAAGGAATGTATGATTTGAACAGTAGCAGTAGGGTCAAGATATTTCCTTATTTTACCAATGTTTCGAAGATGAAAAGCAGCAGTGGGTAACCCGTGAAATATGAGAGTTCATACTCATGGTTGAATCAAAGATGACACCTAGGTTACGTGCTTGAGAGCAAGATTTGATATTAGAATCACCAATGACAATATCTGGCATTGTAAATTTTGCAAGTTTTTGTCGAGATCCAATTAACATATACATTGTTTTGTCATCATTTAGTTTTAAAAGTTTTGTTTCATCCAAATACGAATATCTCTAATACAATTTTCTAAGCATTGGATGGTTGAAACACTATGTTGCTGCAAAGCTTTGAAGGAAAAATAAATTTGTGTATCGTCAGCGTAGACGTGATAAGCAAGATTATATTTCATTACAATGTCACGGATAGGATATGTATATATTGTAAACCATTGTGGTCCTAGAACAGAACCTTGTGGTACAGAAAAATCCAGAAAAACAGGTACAGATACATCATCCCTATACACACGTACTGAGGCCTATGAAATAAGTAAGAATGGCACCATTTCAATGCAATATCATTAACTCCAATGTAGTCCCTTAGACGTGAAAGCAAAATACTATGATCGACAGTATCGAAAGCGGCACTTAAGTCTAACAAAATCAAAGCAGTTATTTTACCATCATCCATTGCGGATAAAATATCATTGTTAACTCTAAGTAATGCCGTTTCAATACCGTAATGGTGTGCTTTGTAAGCAGATTGAAATGGATCTGATAACATATTGATATGCACATGATTTGAAAGTCTAGAGGATACAACACGCTCAATTGTTTTACCCAAGAATTTTAAATTTGCAACAGGTCTGTAATTTTTCAAAACCTCCCGATCAAGGCCAACCTTTTTCAGGAGGGGACGAACGTGTGCAACCTTTAGGCTGTCAGGAAAACACCCATCTTCTAGAGATTTATTTACAATGACAGTGAAATATGGTACAAAAATAAGATAATGAATAAGTCCTTCAGTCCATTACTGATAATGTTCCAAAAATTAGAAATGACAAAATTCGATGAAAATCTTTGTTTGTTTCTTTTTCAATGGTCATTTCATTTTAAAAAAAAAATCCATTTTTTTTCCACTTTTTTCTTATGTCTTATATGTTTTATTTTTATTTTTATTTTTCTACTAGCACTGCTACAGCTAGCACTGGCAGCACATGTGCTATCACTATTAGCACTGGCGCTATTAACACTAGTGATGTTAGCACAAGTGCTAACATCACTTGTGCCAGTAGCACGAGTGCTATCACTAATAGCACTGGTCATAGTCCTAGCAGTGATGCTAGCATGCAGCATCAACGTTTTTGCAACTTAATGTGATTTTTTAACTGTTACTTCGTCCTCTATATAGATGATTGTATTTTCGTTTTCGTCTTTGATGCTGCTTTCCTGTAATATAAACTAAGGGGAAAAAAGATGTTACGCAAGTATATATATGAATATCATAATCATTCAAGTGATGAAAAACTCAGAAGTCCAGAATCGATGTGTTTGCTTCTTTGGAGATGCTCAAAACCTAGGGCACTCAAGGCAAATCAATACTAAGTTACAAAGGGTAACAAGTGCTATCACTAATAGCACTTACTTAAAGTCCAGAATCGATGTGTTTGCTTCTTTGGAGTTGCCCAAACCCTAGTGTATTCAAGGTAATCAATACTATCTTACAATGGGAAACAATAGGTGTATCTTAGTTAATTCGTATTTATTCATATTGATTGATAATACCTAACAAAAGCTACATTTACATTTAGAATTGGTTTTCCCTCCAAAAACTGCATGAATTGTGTATGTCTGATTGCTGATATACTTTGATAAGGTCGGTAAAAGTTCATTATACCTGAGGGAAAGTTAGCTTCCCATTCGTAATTTTGTGTCGTTTAAGTCAACTATTATTTTCCCGGGCAAAATCTCGGATTGGTTTTTCCCTCTAAAAAGGGGGCATGTGAATTATACTAATCTGGATGCTGATATCCCCCTGACATTTATAACTTCTTAAACTACTGGAAAATCATAATATTCATATGAAGGTGAAACGTAAAGTATATATTAAGCATGCGTGCACGGAAGGGTACAAAAGGGAGGTAAGTTTTTTTTTCAGGCCAGTGTTTCGCCGGTGCTGAAGGAGATTGCACACACGTTAGGTCCAATTGGAGGACTCCCTCCTTTTCTTTTCGAGAAAAAACTTACCAAAGTGGACTTTGTTCAAAACACAGACACAGGGCAATTACGACTAAAAAAACATGAACAAATTTGTTGTTATAAGTTTAGAACAGTTCCATGCTATGTACGGGGATATGTATAGGAAGCCCACCCCCGTTTGTCAAACATATGCATTAACGTGATCAAAAAATGAAAGAAATTTTGTACAGCTATCTAGCTCTCAAAGAAAAAAATGCTTCAGTACAGTAAATTGTTGCAGGACCAGAGACATTATAACTGTTCGTTGAATCGTATATCTCACATACTTGTTACCACCACCCCACCCCTTTCCCATCCCTTCACCCCCACCTAAATCTCTACCTAATAGTACCGAGGAAAATGTGTTTTTGCCATTAAAAACGGATATTAGCAATGAATTAGAGCTTCCTCCAATTATTGAGAGAAGTGTTAGTAGTGCAAAACAGAAAGCCAATGCATCAATTTTTTTGTGTGCATTTGGCCTGAAATGAAAGCTTATTTTAATGAGAGAGGTGAATTTGAGTATTAAGAAAACAAAATAAAAGGTACCAAGTTAACCGATTTGTTATTGGATGGGTCTTCCCCTATGATGATGGGTCTTCCCTTATGATGACCATGTCTGCTCCGAGGTCAACAGAATTTGCAGAAGCCCTAGAATTAAGCAATGTTCCTTTGTCAGTTATACCCAACAGACAATTGAAAGGTACTGTGAGAGAGATTAGAACGTAGAATCTACCCCAACCAAATTGTAATATTGATGATGTGGACAAATTAGACGTGACGGTGGATGACATACAGTCATGCCTGATTACTATGAAAAAGGGAAGCGAACTTTGGATGGAATGCTAAATCAGGATAGACTATAAAAAGGACGGGAAATTCTGTTTGTCACGGTCTTAGAAAGAAGAATGGGAGCCGCAATTTCTTCCAGGTTTAAATTTTCTTCGCAGACTAAGGTGTACACGCGCCTGTTGTAGGGGAGAAGTGGTAATTACAGAAACAGATAGGGGAAAATCTCCCATTCAAAATATGCAAGGCAGTTGGTACGACGTTTTACATCCATCAGGCTTCGTCGGTCAAGAAAAACTAGTGAAGGAACTGGGGAAAACTTTAAATCAGAACAGGAAACAAACATTAGATTGCTTAAAGACACAGGAGACTTATAGCTTACATAATCTGAGAAAGAAAAAAATAAAAACGCACAAAGTTATATCATCAGGACTTAAGAATCGATTTCAGGCAGATCTCATGGATATGAAATTGATGGCTAGACAAAATGGTGGCATTAATTACATTTTGACAGTTATTGATGCTTTTTGCGGAAAAGGTGGATGGAACCAGTAAAACGTAAGTCGGGTGATAATATAGCTAAGGCGTTGGCAAACAAATTAAACGTGCAGGGTTCCTCCTTTAAAATTGCAAACGGACAAAGGCCCAGAATTTTACAATTCAAATGTCAAGAAGCTATTAGCGCATTACGGTGTCAGGTTTTTTTCTACACATAGTGAAAAGAAAGCTAGTATTGTCGAGAGGTTCAACAAAACTTTAAAATCCACTATCTGGAAGTTTTTACGCACATGGTTAGACCTATCTGGATAAATGTTTTACCGCAGCTAGAAACTGCTTATAACAATTGATATCATATGGCGATCAAAATGGCACCATCGCAGGTAAATGAAAGAATGAAAGGGAGGTATGGCATTAACAGTGTGATATTGTACTTAAAAACAAAGATAAGCCGAAATTTACAATAGGTGATAAAGTTCATATTTCGAAAGAGTATGAAATATTTGGAAAAGGATATATTAAAATTGGACTATAAAGATATTCCAGATAACAGATGTAATACAACACGGCCGGGTTATGTATAAAATAAAAGACGCTCCGGGTGAAGAGATAAAAAGGCTCCTTTTATTCAGAAGAGTTACAAAAAATACACGACCCTGAAATCTACAAGATCAAAAAGATTATAAAAACACGTGGTAAAGGCATAAATAAAGAATACTATGTTAAGTGGTTGGGTTACCCAGACAAAATCAATTTTTTATCAAAGATTTTTTTTTAATGAATGTTACATCGGATTTAATGTGGGTGGTGCCAGTAACGCCGATTGGGAAGGTCATCCTAATAACAGCACATTTAAGTTTACTGTTGATTGTAATGTACCTCTGAGCTTTGATGGTGAATAGGAGGTGGGTGTCATACCAGCGTACTTTCCTTCCAAAATTCAATTAATTAACAAAGAAAATAGTGGACTTGAGTACAAAGAGGTAGGTGAAGATGAATATACCCTCATTATTTGATACCTGTACGTGAGATTAATTTTAGCGAAGCTCTAACAAAAGTATGGTTACCTAAAATTTATACAGGGAAAGATCTGTTAGTTGGAATGTAGAAAGCGTACCAGAAAAACGATTAGTAATATCTACAAAATTAACAGGAATGAGTTAATCATGGAAAATTCGAAAACATATGTGGCCGATAACGTGTTTGTTCCTCGTGTTCTAAACCACCTTTACGTTCATTGTAATTTATGTAAAAACTGTTGTTATTAATGGAAGCACACACAATGTTTTGATGCATGCTGCAGTTTTGGGCGGAGGGGTTATTGAATATAAACCTAAAGCAGTACAGTATGTTTCGCTAAACCAAAACTACATAAAACAGGCCAGTTTTGAAATTTTGTCGAACGAAGGTACGCATGTTGGGTTTTCTGAGGATACGACTATCATAGAATTGCATTCTAGAAGACGTAAAATATTGTAAATTATGGATAACAGAGACTTTCATTAGTTAAGATGGCAGTGGCACTTTTCTAAATAACACACCATTTAATTTTACAAATCAAATAAAAGAAAGGTGTACATTAAAGAGAAAATGGATGGTGGGGGTGCAAAGTGCGTTTTTTCCCTGACGAATGGTATACGTATGGACCGGAGAATAGTCAATTGAAAATCGTATCTAGGGACCCGAAAACCGACGTTGTATCAACAAATCAGGAAACATTGATACATCCCGATGATACATTATTGTTGGATAATGTACGCTTTTGGTTGCAAAAAAGTGGCTTCTTCAGGCATCTGCTCTGAATATTAACAGAATAGACACAGGACCGAGAAAAGGTTATTTGATATTGAGGCCATCGCAGGAAAACAGATCTGTCATCTATTAGGGTTTAAATCCATAGAAGTTGTACAGGAGAATTTTAGAGGATTGAGTTGGGTAATATCCGATTTTCCTTGGGTACCTCCTATGATCAAACATCTGTATGTATATTGCAATTTGGTAGAACCGTCTTTGGTGTGAGATCAAAAAGTACCCCTTTTGATGCATGCAGGTGTGAACGAAAAAATATAATATAATCCGTTTACTATACGTTACGTACTCCTTGGTAGTAATACGCTCAATCGTATAGAGATTCAGATAACCGATGGTACGGGTTTCCCCATGATGTTTAAAAACGGTGAAACCATATTGACGCTACATGTTCGTGGGAAGAAGTTAGGGGTGTTGTAAAACTATCACTTGGGGTAACATGTGTTGACAACAATCATTTCACAGTTGCATTATGTGCTGATATCAATGTCAGGTCTGATCTTTGTAGGGAGACCGTATCAGAGGGGTGGTGTGTGTGTGTATGTGTGTATGCGTGTGCGTGTGTGGGTGGGGGTTATTTGCAGCCCTATAGCTAAAGGGATTTTACCCCTTTTGAAATCAAGGTTAAGAACAGGTGCAAACGTAGCCAGAGCCAATGCATAGAGATTAGCGAAAGGTTTGGAAAAATAAGTATTGAGATCAGGCACCGATGCCCTTGCAGATATTGTCGCATGCAGAGGGGTCAAATCGACGGTAAGAAGGATTGGGGTAAAAGAAAAACAAAAACTAGCAGCCAAAGTTTTCAACAAATTAGAAAATTCCAGAAAGCGAATCGCCCAAAAACTGAAAAAGGTACAGGCAAAAGACGTAAAACCACAAATAAAAGGAAGAAAACCAGAACTAAAGGACGTCAGACATCAGTCAAGAAACAAAAGACAACGTCAAGGAGGCTCAAGAATATCGTGAAGAGAAACAAAGCAACAAAAAGAAGAAGAACAATTTAGTGCTCCGATAATATCGATTCCATCCTGAAGCAGTATATCTGATAGCGACCTACAAATATATAAATTGATAGATTTAAGAGTTGTTTGATTAGTTTTTTGATAGGTTTTCTAATGAATAACATGACCTTAATGACAGATGATAAATCGGAATTGGGGTACTTTTTAGTTCCTCCCACTCAGGCGGCAATTTTGGAAAAGTATGAACAATGGTGCAACCTATAGGCGACTTGAAACCCTTAGGGCAACTAGAATTTGAAATTCCGGGGAACACAGATCGCTATTTATGTATGAACAACACACAACTGTTGTTGCAATGTAAATTGGTCAATGATTTACTGCAGTAAGATTTGTATTTATACATGAAGAATATTCCTAGCTTATAGTAATGAGCAGAGTTTTAACATTTTACATGCGGAATCTATTATATAAAGAACCCGTTTAACATGCACACATCATGTTACCATTCACCGTAAACAATTGTTTTAACATATAGCCCTATCATTTGTGTAAATAACAACACTACACCTACCCTAATTTAAGAAATATCAGAGAAACATATATTTCCATCGTTATGCAAATAGGCTAATTAGTATGCAGAACCCCTCCCCCAACATAAAAAATCATGCTGATTTTATTCCCCCAACCCTGTGCCACTTTACGCGAATGCACGCCATTCATAATTTAAGTTGATCGCACATTCGCACGTAAAGTCTATTGTTATGCAATTTACCAAATTAATATGCACACTACACCTCACCATTAAGTGTGGTCAATGCTCTTCACATATAAGATCATTTGTTTAAGCAAATTCACCCGTGACACCCACTTTAATTTAAGAGGTATGCAAATATTTTCATTGTTATGTGAGGAAGCTAATTGGTATATGCATGCACAACCCTAAATCGTGCTCAACTGAACAGTACCAAATACCAATGCCATCTACCGCTGTTTCAAGTTACATGAATGTAGGCTACACCCTTCATAACCTAAGTTATGATCTTAGGTTAAACATTGGGTACGAAAGTCTATTGTTATGCAAATAATAACATAATTAAAATGCACACTACACCTCACCATCAAGTGTGGACAATGCTTTTCACATATATGATCATTTGTGTAAAGAAAACCACTACACCCGCTTTAGTTTAAAAGATATATACAAATGTTTTCATTCTTATCCAAATAAGCTCATTAGTATGTACACACAACATGCTCATTCGAACAGTGCCAATGTTCTCTGTCCCTGTGCCAAGTTACAAAAATGTACTCCATTTATAACTTGGATTACATTCATGTAACTTGGCAGCAGAAAAATTGAAGAAATTTTTGATGACGTTGATTTTTCCTGAATGTTTCTAACATAATTATTGCCCGAATATATGTAGCAGTCAGCCGATTACATCTAACAGTTTTGCCAAAATGGCTCGAATATATCTTGCATTTTTGTATCTTTTAATACGGTTGGGGCTGCAGCTCCCCTCTCACCCCCTCCCAAACTCCCTACCCGCCGTGTACGCCTATGATAATAATCTTTACATTTCTCAATTAAAATAAGTTTTCTCTTATCATCGCAAAATTAATGTTAAAGCTTTATTTAAAGCTTATTAGCAGTTAGTAAAAGTAATGTGAGGGGCATAGTGAGGGGCGTAGAAGGAATAACCTCTCAGGGAGGCAAGAATCCTATACAAATTTCTTGTCATTCCAGTTTGCTAGAGGAAAATTGCACTGCTAAATTGGGTTTCCATTAAATGTCATTACTGCTATTGTCGTGCTATATGCAACAATGGAGCGTGGTGCATATGATTGGGAGGGGGCATTAAGCTTTGTTGGAAGTAGAGGGGCCACATGAAAAAAAATTCATCAAGCGGCAAGAATTTTTGACAAAAAAATAAACATTATAAAACAACTTTTAAAGTTTTACAATTTTTTATTTAGCTAATTTCCAACCATTTTAATTTTAAAGTTGTTACTGTATTAGTCCAGCAAAAACTTGAATTTGACGGATTAATATGCATTCTTAGACTCTAGACGAAAGAATTTATGCTACTTTTTGTTTTAATCTTACTTCGCAATGCTATTTTAAACTCTGCATCTAAAGAATGACATCCATTTTATATCCAGTAATTAAATGATTGATTTGATAAAAGGATTGATTTGATAAAGGTCAAAGTGTGACAGTCCTGACAAAAATAAGTTTTTATTTTACTGCTTAATAAATCTAACCGTTTTAAACCCTATTTTATCAAAATTTCAAACTTTGTTTCATCTATCATAGTAGATTTGCTTTGCATCATGTCGAAACTTATATAGCTTTTTATTTTTTATTTACATGGGTAATGTTGCATTATGGGTAATGTTGCTTTATGGAGGCTTACAATACACTAACATTCCATTTTAGATCTAAGTGAATCTTTTATTTTGGGTTTCTCTCAGACTAATTTTACAGCACTTTGGTTTTAAACATTCAAATATGATTGTTAAATAATCTGAAACTATTAAAAACACTAGAAATACAAATAGCGCAGCTTATTTTTCAAAATTTAAACAGCGGCATTTTCTTTTTGCAAACTAATCTATGATTTTGTCCACGTCCATTTCTCTCTCTACCATAAGCATCGCCAACCTTGCTGATGCATGGTGCTCCTGCAATATGATTTCAGCCGTTTCTGGAAAACGACCTCTCGGACGATGCCGAAGAAGTTGGTATAGACCGATAAACTCTTGATAATTTCCAAAACAGAACCGCTTTGGAAAAATGAAAGTACTCCCCAATAAGAGGGGAAGAGGATGTCGAGTGTTCATTATTTTGGATCCGTTTTGCCATGGCTGCCTAAAACAAATCGTCATGTCGGTACTTTAAGCTCTTGTACATCTCACTCTCACTCTCAAGTTCTGTCTTGTCCATTTGGTAAATCTGCGCTATTTTCTTCAAGTCATTTTGTGTAACTTTTCGACCGATCAATGCGGCTTCTGTGTTCCTTAGAATGGTAAGATCATTCTCACGAAATCTGGATTTAATTTCTCTCAAAGGTCGAGTGTCTGTAAAATATTTCTGTTCTATAAAGTGCCATTTCATGAACATCATTAAGTTTCGGTCCCCTCCTCCTTTTCTTTCCGCTACCTTGCGCTTTCGTTGCACTTTTTTCAATAGGAGTAATGATTAGTTATGTGCTACCCATCAGAAGACGAAATATCAGTTTTCCCGTGACCAATAAAGTATATTTTCTCTCATAGACACCTAATGTTAAGACTCCTATGAGGTCAATTGTAAATTTGTGGTATTTCCCTAAAAATTTTGAACTCTTGTATATGGACTTCGAATGTTTGAATTTCAAACATTACTTTATCACATATTATCTTAAAATCATCATATCTGTTGCAGAAATTATAAGGAGCATACTTACCCTTTCTCAGTAAAAACTTTCTTGGTAAAGAAATCTTGCATGAGCTTTTGTTTCTTCATGATGATCGCCCGCTGGACGCGATTTTTTTTCTAGGCTAGATAAGCAATAGCAAATGTATTGACCATTCAGATTCTATTATCATGGTATTATGAATATTCTTTAGCGCTTGGCTAAAACTACGTATGCGTGCACTGATGTGAAGCTTCTCATTTGTATGTGCGCAGGCCGCGTAGGTGTATATATGTACACACGAGAAACAGTTCAGAATGCGTAATGTCTAGGAAGTAGTTTTGTTTTCTCGAAGGACCTTCCATACAAGGTACTTGCTGTCTCGTAATCAGGTAATGCGCAGTTTTTGAATCACTAAGCTCGAGGTTAGCAGTCTAGTATACGTGTGGGAGTGTGTCATTGCAGAGGAACGTGGAAAATAATATTAAATGGTAACTAGTGGTAACTATTTGCTAGAAAAATAAACAGATAAATGAAACTTTCGCCTCTCAAATGCTCTCTGAGAGAACGAACGTGGTCGAACGAGCAATCGTACGCGTTGTGTATGCATATGCGACAATTAACGTAACTCGTCTTTATTGAAATATAAATATTCATATTTATTATATGCGTACACTGATCTCCTCTTTTTCACAAGGTCACTTTCTGCAGAACAACCATCGACTATGTAGAGTTGGTATACCTTGGTATAGCTTGCTTATGATTTTAAGATATTTTTGCAATTTATCACCAGAGAGATCTAGAAAGAAGACATTGCAGTCGTCAGAAATGGACTCGCGTTGTAAGTATGTTTGATTGTAAGACCAGGTGGGGCATAATATGAAAATTCTTGCAAATACGCCTGAATAGCTGGTTTCTAAGAGGTTCAATACATACTGCGTCTTTCCAGACCTGTTTTACCGCATATAATCGCAGTGTGGGGATCTCCTGGTAAGTCCATTTTTTTAATATAATTTTTACATCTAACTCCACACTCTGGCTAGGCGACCGTTACTGATAATCAGTTGTTTATCCGAGAGAACAAAGTAGTAACAATTACTGTGCCTTCATCTGCAGGAGTACAGTTAATCTCCAGAGTCATGCCTACCCTGCCGTTACCCAGATTACGGCCGTTACCATGTAAAGCATCATCATCGGTGCTGCGCAGATCAAGAACAAGTGCGTAGTGTTTTTGGAGATATTCTGATAAATCGATGGCATGTAGACCGATTTCCTTAACAACAAAACCTACCTCGGGATTTACCAACTGGTTTGACGAACAACAGGACAACGCCGCTGGTGCTGTGTCGTGGTAAATTGAAAGGGATAGTCCACACAGAGCTAGTGGGGCATAGCATTTCTCTCCGGTGCCTCTGTATATCTGTATAGTTTACCGGGTACTCATTCAACATTTTATTTCGGATCTCTGCTGCAAGGCTCGCTTGATTCACAACATCAAATTCCAGAGTCACGTTCTTCTGAGTGTAGGAAGCGTTGATGTCATCGTTTGCAATGATAACCTTCTCGTTAGGTACAAAGTATATGATGTATTAAAACCAATCGTGCAGACCTGATGGGTGAAGTGGAGCGTGGTCACTCAAGAGACTAAACCGTAATGGTATAGCAAATCTATTGCCAAAAGCTTTAGCAATCGCGTTGTCACCCTTATTATTAGTAACTTTATCACCAGCACCATCACGAATTTTCAGACAATTTCCTTTTTTTTATGCCCTGGTAGTCGCTGTTAACTCTCGCGTTATAGGAGAGCAATAGGTCTACATAGTTGTAAAACACATCTGCGCTGTCCAAACGCATGACAACCTCACCTCCAAGTTTTATCTCTAGTTTTCCTACAATGTTGCGGCCTATGTTGTTGACAATAGTGCGATTCTCATCTGTGCTATTCAGAGTGATGTTGAAGGCCAGTCTGACCGTGCCCGGGACAATGACATCATGCTGCTGCAGCTTCGGGAATTTGACAATCACATGCTCACCTAATGTGGCCGTTGGGGTATCAAGAGTAACTTGATGAGTTGTGCGTACACCTTTCACATCCAGACCGTGCGGGTCCTTCGTGTAGGCGCTAGTTTCTTTCCGTAATTCATCACCATATTGAATATATGTCATATGTCTAATATGAGATAAAACTAGATATACTATAGTCCTCAGGGGTATTGGAGAGGAATTCCAGCTATAAAGAAACTTGCAAAAGCTGCAAAGGTGTCTGAAGA
The DNA here is from genome assembly GCA_020152595.1 of Chiridota heheva. Taxonomy (NCBI): domain Eukaryota; kingdom Metazoa; phylum Echinodermata; class Holothuroidea; order Apodida; family Chiridotidae; genus Chiridota; species Chiridota heheva. Next base: position 34,151 of record JAIGNY010001840.1, read on the forward strand.
TGATACCAGGGCTTGGCTAAAAAAGCAGGCTATGTGGCAGATCTACCTGCCTCCTCTCCGCTATATACCACCACCTAAGTTTGACATTTCTACTCCAAATCAAGTTTATGAAACCGACCTCCTGTTTCTATCGCATGACAAAGTTGGAGGCAAGACTTATGAATATGCCTAAGTTGTGGTCGATGTTGCCAGTCGGTATAAAGCGGCTACGCCTGTAAGTTCCAAGTACTCAACTGAGGTTGCTTCTGCATTTACCCGCATCTATAACCGTAGTCCATTCGATCGGCCTAAACTACTTCAGGTGGATCCAGGACGTGAGTTTATGGGTTCTGTAACTTATATATTAAGAAGCATGGTGTTGAGGTGAGACGTGGGATCCAAGACGTTCACCGTGATCAAGCTTTTGCAGAGCGGTTTAATCGTACACTAGCAGAACGGTTGTTTGGACATATGTATGCTCAGGAAATAAGATTGCCTAAGGAAGAGAGATCGACAGAATGGGTAGAGAGACTACCTGCCATTGCTTCAGCTTTGAACAACGAAGTCACCCGACTGATCGGAAAGAAGCTTGTCAATGCTATCAAAGATAACATGGTGAAACAAAAACCAGCATTTCCAGCTGATTGCCTTGTTGGCTTGGAGGATCAAAAAGTACCTACTGATGTTGTAATGCGTTATCTATACCAACCAGGTGAGCTGGAAGGAGGTCGACGTGGTGCTACAGATCATGTGTGGTCTGTCAATGTTTATCGGATGTGACGGTCTGTTACAAAACCTGGAGAGCCTCTCCTATACTATCTTCAAGATGGTCCGGGACGTGGATTTGTCCGTGAAGAGTTGTTAATTGTTCCTCACATTATTGAGTAATGCAACCTGCAATTAGAGATAGGGTATTATAACGATATATGATGTCAGTACGTGCAGAGAACAAGAGTAATTGGCTACCGCTAGGTAAGAAAGAAACACGTGGAAGATGTATAATTATTGCTGGCAGCATCGAGTAGTGATTAAAAATGGTAAACGTCCAACAGCACTATGCCGTAAGTGTGGGGTTGGTGTTTATTCTCAGATACAACTAACCGTGCTTGTGGTGGTAAAAGGGTTGTTACAAAGATGCTGCGCATTGAAAAACAAGCTCGTATAGGCTTTCCAGAAAGTTCGCCGAAATGATGCGATGTCCCTATTAGAGACACGGTGTATCATGGTACACCATCTGGTGTGACAATCTCTTAGAGAAATAGCATACTATAGTATAGCAGCGTATGATGAATAACTGAAATAGAACTGCATTTAGTAGAGAGAGAGATAGAGAGAGATAGAGAGAGAGAGAGAGAGAGAGAGAGAGAGAGAGAGAGAGAGAAGAGAAAGAGATAATCATATTAAAAAAGGACTACACCAATGCCATTCATCGCTCATTAGTATATGCCAGCCCGCAGACCGGTTTCTACTCCGAGACCTGTTCCTGTTCCGAGAGCGCGAAGGCCTGCTCCTAGAGCACCGAGACCTATGCCTGCTCTTAGACCTGTTCCTGCACCGAGAGTGGAAAGACCTGTGCCTGCTCCAAGATCACCGAGACCTGTTCCTGCACCGAGGCCTGTGCCTGCACCAAGACCTGTGCCTGCTCGAAGGTTACAGACGGGCCCCTGGGACAATTGGCAATTACCTCCCGGCGGCGCGGTTAGCAGATGCACATCGCAGATGGGAACCGATTGGGTGCTGACTTACTAGCCCTGTTGGACGATGTTCGCCTCGCGATTCACCGGAAGATAGCAGAAGAAAATTCCATGTAGCACTCAGATTGGGACTGAAGAAGGATAATGTCGATGGAGAAAAATAATTTACAAGCCCAGTATTTCACAGCCTTTAGATGGATGTCCTGCAAGTGAACGAGATTGATGAAGCGTTAAACAATGCTTTCCCTTGCATGAAAGAATCTCACGAGCAATGGACTTAGAGAGGGTCAGGATGGATGGTGGATAGAGTGGAGTACCTCTGGCTGAATATTGCCCGGTACCAACCACTACGAGGCGGATCTTATATCGGTTTGCCGAAAGAACTCAAATCCCAAAATGCTATCATCAATGTGAACAACCATGATGATAACTTCCCTCGCTGGGCTCTCCGATCTGTTTCCAGCCAAAAAAAGATCCACAAAGATGCAGCAAGTATCCTTCAAAAGACGGCTAAGCTTTAAAGGAATAGAGGCTCCAGCTCCAATCTTCCAGATCGGGAAGGCTGAAAAACAAAACAATCTGGCTATTAACGTCTTCGGTTGGGATAACGAGGTGATCGTTCACAGACTCAGCAAACAAGACAAGAACATCCCCAGGATTAACCTTCTATTAATTGAGAAGGCATATAAGTTCCGCTACACGTGGATCTTAAACCTCAGCCGCCTGCTCTATAATCAAAGCACCCATCAAGAGCGTAAGCACTTCTGCGATAGGTGTCTACATGGTTATTCCAGCAAAGATCTGCTTGAGGCCCACAGACCTGATTGCATGGGAATTGGTCAAACAGCTGTATGTATTGAGATGCCGAAAGAAGGCGAAGACAAGCTGTCCTTCCAGAACCATCACAAGCAGCTTCCAGCACCCTATCTGCCTATATAATCTACAGAGATGTTGAGAAACTCACCTGTAAGATAGATGGTCCAAAATCCAATCCCTCGCAATCCAATACCCCCCCAAAAAAACTCAACAGCACGAAGCGTGTGGCTATGGGTATGCTGTGGTCAAGTGTGATAGTTATACAGAGCCTCCTGTAGTATATCGAAGACAAAATGCAGCTGAGAAGTTCCTTGAGACTTTGCAGCAGGAAGAAACTAAGATCCAAGCAATTCTAGCAAACCCTCGACCTATGATAATCACCAGAAAGGATTGGTGCGCACACCGAACAGCACAGGATTGTCATATATGTAAAAAGAAACCTCTATATGGTGACTCAGTCCACGACCACTGCCATATCACAGGTAAGTACAGAGGTGCTGTGCACAATAACTGCAACCTGAAGCTGCGCCTGAGCTCCAAAACACAATCCCAGTCGTTTTCCATAACCTGCAGGACTATGACTCTCATTTGATCATGCAAGCCAGCAGCAAAGTGGAAGAAAAGATAACCTGCATCCTCAACAACATGGAGAAGTATATATCGTTTTCCCTAGGTCAGTTGAGGCTCATCGATAGCGCACAATTTCTACGTGAGTCACTGAATAGGCTGGTTGCGGCTAACAACTCTGTTGACTTCGGTATCACAACTGAATATGAACGAATGGTAAAAATAAACAATTGTTATTGCGTAAGAGGATTTATCCCTATGAGTATATGGATTCCTGGGAGCGGTTTGGGAGTGCCTACCTCCGCAAGATGCCTTTATAGCAAGCTTACGGAGGAAAATATTTCCAATGAAGATTATCAACATGCGCAGGAGGGTTTTTTTTTTTTTATATGGGGGTCGAATGTGATACTATGGGAGTGACGACCTATACCTGCGGACTGATGTGCTTCTACTAGCTGATGTCTTCGAGATATATTGGAAGACTTGCTTACGGCAGTATGGTCTGGATCCTGCACATTAGTATACAAGCCCTTGATTATTTTGGGATGCATTCTTGAAATATACAGGTGTAGAATTGTAACTGTTAACCGACTACGACATGCACGTGTTCTTTAAAAAAGGTATGAGAGGTGGTATTTCCATGGTATCTAAGCGCTATGCCAAAGCCAACAACTCGTACGTCTCAGGCTATGACAATTTCAAGCCTAACAATCATATTCTCTACCTAGACGCAAATAACCTGTATGGTTGGGCGATGAGTCAAGCACTATCCACGGGTGGTTTCGAATGGGTGGATGAGGTGCCAAAGCTGGATAAGCTTTCACCCGATGCAGAAAAAGGTTACATACTCGAGGTGGACCTTGAGTATCCTCAAGAGCTACACGACGTACACAACGCATACCCACTTGCTCCGGAACGTATGAAGGTTCCAAAGGAGTGGTTGTCAGATTATCAGAGAGGGCTTCGAAACTCATCAACTGATATTGAAAAGTTGGTTTCCAATCTCTGTTATAAACAGCGCTATGTTGTACACTACCAAAATTTACAGCTCTACCTCTCTCTCTATGTATAAAGCTGACACAAATACATCGTGCAATTCGGTTGGACCAAAGCAAATGGATGGAACCCTACATCAGAATAAATACAGAACTCCGCAAGAAGGCCGAGACCAGCTTTTAGAAAGACCTTTACAAGCTGAAGAACAACAGCGTCTTGGGTACGGCTATGAAAAATCTGCGTAAGCGTGTAGACGTCAAATTCGTGAAAGCCTCTGAAGATGACAAGCTTCGCTGGTGGATAATTAGCCCCGCGTTTGCAAGGCAGGTGGTATTTGATGATGATCTAGCCGCCCTACACATACACAAAACTTTGTTGCTGATGCTGTACAAAGCTGATGCTTAATCGACCAGTCTACATTAGGATGTGTGTCCTGGACCTGAGTAAACATCTGATATACGATTTTTATTACAACAACCTGAAGGAGCAATATGGGGAGTGGTGCAATTTTCTCTCTACGGATACGGATAGTCTTCTGCTTGAAATCCAAACCGAGGATGTGTATGCTGATATGAGTTCTGAGTGACACCTCTATGAGCACTCGCTCCACAGCGCCACGAACAAAAAGGTGCTTGGCAAAATGAAAGACGAATGCGCTGGAATACCCATTGGCGAGTATATAGGACTTCAACCCAAAATGTATTCTATCCTGAAGGAAGATGCAGGCGAAATCCAAAAAGCAAAAGGCGTTAAAAAGTATGTTGTGAAAAAAAAATACGACATCAGCAGTACAAAGAAGCACTATATGAAAGCAAGACATTTCGTCATAGTATGAATCTATTAAAAAGTGAACACAATATTATGTATAGCATGCGAATGAATACAATTTCCTTGTCACCTCTCGATATCAAGCGCTGGGTTGTGAGTGGATCACCAACCACTAGGGCCGTTGGCTACAAGGATTAAACACTTAAAAAAAAGGTAAAACGAAAAAAAAACACACAAAAAAAACCCCAAAGTAATGTCATACATTTTCAAGATAGGGAGCCCAATTAGTGAAAACAAAATATGTATAAAAACGACATAAAAAGTGCGCCAGAAAAAAGCAACATAAAATGTGCGCCAGAAAAATGACATAAAAAGTGTGCCCGAATAATGATATAAAAAGTGCGCCAAAATCCCCCGTCCTAATCTACCTATTGTGGTGTAGCGGTTATCATACCTGTCTACAGACCACGAGGCCCTGGGTTCAAGCCCGGGTTGGGTAGACACGCCAGTGCACCACAACTGGTTATCAAAGGCCGTGGACATTGACTTGGTTGTCGATGTTATGTCTGTCCCTACGTCGTACCTGTGTTCTCGTCCGGGTCGTATTAAGCGTTTCGTGATAGCATTGTTACTATCATAACCGAATACGCAGGCGACGACCCCGTCATTGTAATTGTGTGTTCACTCGTCGTCGCCCCCCTCTCCTTCCTTTTGCATACTACTAACGTAATAATAATTACCTTAAATCATGGTAAGACGTACTGCAACTGTTTATGCAGGTGGACTGAATGGCCGAAATACTCATAACACCATATCAATTAATAAATATTGTACAATTCTAAACATTAATAGTTTTTTAGCTCAATATAATAAGGACTCTGAATCTGAATCTGAATCGGTTAAGTCGGCAAAAATCCTTCAAGAGGACATGAACGCCAACCGAGCATAAAAAGTATGAGTAAAAAAAAAAAAAAAAAAAAAAAAAAAAAAACTAGTTAGCAATACAAGTGTTAGTAAGTTTAGCTTTGAAACAGTTGAGACTGGTGCATGTACACAGTCTGACGGTAAAACATTCCAATCCTTTAGTGTGTGAGGGAAGAAAGAGTGTTTATATACATTCTTTTTAGCATAGGGAACCTGGAAATTAAGGTCATGATTATTTCTTGTATTAGTTCTGACGGTGGGGATAAGTTCATCGTTATTTATGGCAACAAAATTGTTATTGATTTTATATAGCATATGTAGCCGGGTGTTGTATCACCTTGTTTTAAGCAGGGGCCAATCTAATTTATGAAGCATGTTTTTTAAACTAGATTTATAAGAGTAGTCTGCCATACAGAGCCTGCCTGCTCTCCTTTGAATAGATTCAAGTTTATCCACATTGCACTGGTGATGAGGGTCTTAGACTGCAGATGCGTACTCAAGTACTGGCCTGACTAGAGCTTTATAAGCAGTGGATTTAACGTCGGTGGGACAGTTTAAGAGGTTACGTTTTAATAGGCCAAGTATAGAGTTAGCTTTCTTGGCTATGTTATGTATATGTTTATCCCATCTAAGTTTATTATCAATTTCAACACCTAGGTATGGGTGGGAGTTGACATGTTTTAGTGGCTGGTTGCATAAGGTATAAACAGGTGATTTAAATCATTTCTTATAGGAAATTGACAAGATGTAGCATTTAGAGGGGTTGAAATTAATTTGCCATTTGTTTTGCCATTGTTCAAGTTTGTTAAGATCATCTTGGAGGATTTGTTGGTCAGAGGGGTTATCAATTGTTCTGTACACAAGGCAGTCATCAGCAAACAGTCTAACTGTGCTGTTTATATTATCAGGGATGTCAGGGACTGTTTTATTTCATAAGGTGGGTCAGAGTATTAAGGTTGGGGCACCCCCGACGCCCCACCACTGACTATATGATCCGGCTCTACGCAATTAACTTTTTTACTACATCGTTCAGACAACCACTGGTAGCAACGCCTTGGAATATACATTGCTTTTTAGCAACATATGCCGCCAAGTTTTAGCAACGCCCTGGAAGATATACCGCATTTTAGTGGTGAAACTCCCCGAAATTTCCTCGACGTCGAACTACGGCTGAATCCACTCTACGGCCGTGAACTTGGCTGAAGTGAAGGGCAGGTAGCCTATTGAGTATTGTAAATCATGAGTGAAAACGGAATCAGAGGATACGACAACAATTTCCTTCACACAATTATTTATTTCGGACCCATGAAACTTACTCAAGATGTAACGATAGGACAAGGTAAGGATGTTAGGAATTACATTTTTCCTGAAAAATGTTTGTTGTACTGTAAATGGTAATTGTAAATACAAAACTCAAATACTGAGTGTGACCATGGAGGTATTATAATTATATTAACCGAGAGAGCTCCATGGTGTGACTGAGTATGATGTAGGCCTAGGCTAGGTCTTGCCTAATATTAGGCCTAATTTCACTTTAGGCCTAGGCTTATTTATATCACCTATTTATAATGAGTAACACGCTAGGCCTAACGTTACAGTGACATGACATAACAAGATGGGAAAATAATGAGAAGGTTAACATTGTATATCTCGATTTTATGAAAGCTTTTGAGAAGGTGCCGCATAAACGTCTGCTTCATAAATTAAAGTTGGGCCCCTATTGGATCCATTACAGGCCCTAGCTGGATCAGACCCTTGACAAATACAATAGGTCACAGCGTGTTTTGATAAATGGTTGTACTTTTAATTCAGTGACCAGTATACCACAATGTAGTGTTTTAAGACTGATCTCATTCATCACTATTTAAATGATCAATTAACATTGTATTTGTATATCTCAATTTTATGAAAGCTTTTGTCAAGGTGCCGCATAAATGTCTGCTTCATAAATTAAAGTTGGGCCCCTATTGGATCCATTACAGGCTCTAGCTGGATCAGACCCTTTACAAATACAATAGGTCACAGCGTGTTTTGATAAATGGTTGTACTTCTAATTTAGTGACCAGTATACCACAATGTAGTGTTTTGGGTCTGATTCTATTCATTATTATATAATTGATCTCCCTTGACACTAAGTTCTTCAATTTACCTTTTTGCAGATGACACTAAGATTTATAGGTCAATGAGGTCACCAAGCTGACCTGGACTCCTTGGCAAACTGGTCTTTTAAATGGCTATTGAAATTTCACCCAGGCAAGTGCAAGGTCCTAGAAATTGCACGTTGTTCTCCTTCAATAGATTTATGCTACACCATGTTAAATCACAATCTTAAATTTGTAACTAATGAGAAGGATCTAGGAGTAACTTTTGACTCCAAGCTTACTTTTGAAGCTCACATCAATGAGAAAGTCAATAAGGCAAATATGATAGTTGGACTCATCTGTAAATTATTCACATATCTTAACAAAACCTCTTTAGTCCAACTCTACAAGGCATTTGTAAGACCTCATCTGGAATTTTCAAACTGTGTCTGGCTTCCATCAAGGAAAAAACAGATTGCGTTGATGGAAAATGTTCAAAGGAGAGCCACCAAACTTATCCCACATTTGCGTAATCTGCCATATCCTGACAGGCTTGATAATCTGAAACTACCAACATTAAGCTTACAGAAGAGCAAGAGGTGATATGATTGAAGTATATAAGGTGGTCTCACATATATATGATACAAGAGTTGCAAATTTATTATCTATTTGTAATAATACTAAAACAAGAGGTTCTAAAAACAGGAAAATTCTTCAATCACATTCAATCACCAGCGTTCGACATATTTTTTTCTCCAATCGGATTTACAACTTATGGAATAGTTTACTGAAGGAGGTCGTGGAAGCATGCAACCTAAATTTGTTTAAGAACAGGCTGGATAAGCACTGGTGTAATCAGGCTTTTCGCTTTCACTTCAAGGCTGAGAGTCACGAATTACTTGACACTTCTAGGTCTGTAATCTCAGGCTACTAGCCTTTTGTGGAGGAAACATAGGCAGAGATTGCGTTATAATTTTTTGTCTGGCGTATTTGGTTACGACAAGCCCTTGAATTTTGGCGTATTTTGTAAATTTGCTGTTGTATTTTGTAAGTTTGCTGTTGTATGTACAGGGCAGGGCGCTGTGTAATGTACAGGGCTCTGCGCACTAGTGAAACTTGCAATTTATTTGTTACACACATACTTGTGTAGGCGTGCCTTGCTAAAGTGAATGGAAATTGCGCTTAAAATACCAAAAACATTAAAAATCGGACTATATTATCATAACAAATTTTAAGAAAAAGTTCATACCTTATTCTTGTATGATGTTGATTGTTGAATCATATTATTTGGGTTAAGAATCCCAAAATAAACTAGAAAATACTTCTGTTTATCGTATACAAACTTTCATGAGGTTTAAGTGAACCAATTGTCAACAATAATATATTATTCAGATCTCAAACATGCCTACTTTTTCTTTACAGTATAGTAACTTGATTTGCAGATTGTGATCATTTCACAGATACATGATCAACACAATACAAGGAAAGTAGAATCCTAGCTAATAATATCATTGACAATTGACAGCCTGCATTCAAAACAACATCAAAACTTTCACGTACACTGTACAGTGTACGTACATTATGCATAGGGCCTATGTACTAGCCTACGTGTTTATGTACAGTACTACAGGCATGTTGAATCATTCGGCCGTTAGTCTCGTAGTTGTGTTATTTTTCTTTTATTTATGAGTAGGCCTAATTCAAAATTATTTTTGTGTGCAAATAAAACTTTGATTCACATCAGAGAAGTAAGATATTCATTTATGTAAGTGAAAAACTCTGGCGTAAAATTTCACATGCTATATCTAATTCTTACAATGCAGGTACAACCTGTGTCATAAAAAGTTTAAGCCATGGCGTAATATACAACAAATTTATTGTTAACACGATCTCTGATCATAGGTATCGTAGGTAAGTGAGATTACGGGCTAAGAAAGGTTAGTCACCCCATAAAAAGCCCAAACTAACACTACCACAAAAAAAAAAAATCAAAGACGCCCAGTGTTAGTAAAGAACTTATCAATATCAATGTTGACTTTGAAATTGTGAACAGAATTGGAGCTAACTACCCACTCAGGCAAAACATTCCACTCATTAACAACGCTTTGCGAAAAGCTAAAACACCGAATATCTATCTGTGAGAAGTCTTTGGTCAACTTCAAACTATTACCACGTGTCATATGAGGTTTAGTTAAAACATGCAAGAAATAATTAGCAGGAAGTCAAAAGCATCACTATCAGATAGGAAATTAAAAACCTGAATCATATCGCCAGGTATGTACTCTTCTTAACTCAATCGTGGTCAAACCAAGAATTCGCAACATAGATTCATAAGAGAGATTCCTTACTTCAGGAATAAATCTAGTAGCTCTTCGCTAAACCTGCTCCAAAATGAACGTATCCTTCTCATGAAAGGGACTCCAAGCCTGAATAGCATACTCAAGTAAGTTTAGTTATGGAATCATTTTCGTAATTTCTTTCACTTTAACTTGTTTCTGTATGCTGACATTGTGTAATTGCTGGTGTTTACTGATCTGCGGCCTCACGAAGGTTATGGTTTTTTCCTATGCATGCCATTGGAGATGAAAGACAACAATTTTTGGCAGAACTTTATCAAAATTTACACAACTTCCCTGAGAATATTCCGATTGTGTTGTTACCTTCTTCTGAAAATACAACCCGGGTATGGATTTTCATAATATTACCAATTACAGACTTGTTCTTAATCCGGGTATGGATTTTCATAATATTACCAATTACAGACTTGTTCTGTTTTAAAATTGTATTTTAAAAGAATGAATCTTAACTTACAAGAATTATAAAGTGTTTGCTTCTTTTCATTCCAACGCAATACAATAAAACGATTATAAAATATTGTCGCACATAGCAGAAATGATGTTGAATGAGTGATGTGGCTAGTTACGTACGTACACATACTAGTAGAGCAAAACTTAAACTCTTAGAAAGATATCCAAACCAACAACAAGCAGTGTATGTAGTAGGCTGCAGAAAAAACAGTATGTCAAAAAGTGTATTGTGGGATATGACTAATGTTAAATTTCAACCACCCTCGAATTTCAACCACCCCCGAATTTCAACCACCCCTAAAGTTACCCACCTTAGCAAAGTCAGACCAAATTTTTACTATTAGGCCTAGCCTACACCTGTATATTTTTTCCAGGTCAAATTTCTTTTTCAGGATTATTTATTATTGTTGAATATTTAACTGTTTCAAGGTTAATATTTCTATGTTAAAATGTTTTTTATTACAGTCTTAACAACCCATACTTCTTCTGCTCCAAATATTGCCAACTCAGTAAATATTTCCACAACTACTCCTTCTTCTTCACCGATGGCTCCACACGAGAAGGCTTCTCTGCAGCCGCCGCCTGTCCTGGCCTCACCCTCTCCTAAAGGCTACCTGAGGGAACCTCTATCTACTCTGCCGAAGCAAAGGCCATCCTCCTGGCCCTAAACATCATAGAACTCTCCTTCTATCCCCGTTTCGTCATCTTCTCTGACTCTAAATCCGTACTCACTGGCATCCTCAACATGCTCTGGCCCAACCCCCTCGTACTACAAATCCTCATCAAACTTCATGCTCTTTCCTTCTTATCAAATATCTTTTTCTGAATCCCAGCCACGTCGGCATTCCTGGCAACCAGAGAGAGCAAGCTCAGTCAAATAACATTTCTCCTTTTCCTATTCCGCACTCAGACCTCCGTCTCTCCATCTCCAAATACATTAGTAAGACCTGGCAAGACCCCTGGAATCACGAAACCAGTAACAAATTTTACACCATCAAACCCAAAGTCGGGACCAACACCCCCTGCACAGTCGCAATTGCAGGGTAGACATTGTTGTCACCCGCATCTGCCTTGGTCACTCCTCTCTCACCCACTTCCATCTCCTATCTGGCTCCCCTGCCCCTCTCTGACCCACCTGCAACACCGAACTCTCCATCACGCATATCCTCTTAAGCTGTCCCCTGTACCTAAAATCCAGGTCTCTTCTCTCCTTCAAGCATATCCTCTTAACCTGTCACCTATACCTGAACCTGTCTCTTCTCTCCTTAGCCACCTCAATCTCGGATCTTTCAAAGAAAATCCTTCCTCCAACATTATCAACTTCTTCTGCAACAACAACCTTTTCCACCATATCTAATCTACCTTTCTTCTCCCTTTATTCCTTACCTCACACACACCTTTTTTTCACCTAAATTTTTGTCTACCAAATTCATCCTATTTTCCACCTTTTCTTCCTCTCAGTCTTTTATCTCCTCTCTGCCCTAACTGTTACACCTTAATGTTTTAACATCCTCTTGGCACATTTGACTCTGACGGTCGCAGTGCCGTTAAACATCAACAAACCAAACCAAACCCTAAAGTTATTTAGTATGAGTAACTGTGCCAGCAATTACTGTAGGCCTAGCAATATTACCAGTTCAAGCTTGTATTTCAAGCTTCTATTTTAAGATTGTTTTAAGCCTAAGCTAGTATTTGACCTATTTCTGCATTTAAAGTTTAATTTTTTATTATCAAGCATATCAAGTATATATATTTTTGTGTTGTGGAGTATCAGAGTTCTGATACACTTATTATCTTTAGACCCCTAGCTTGATTTAAAAAGGGGCAGAGTGCTAGACTTGTTGAGGGGCACATTAATGCACGGGCGAAGTGCTGTGTCTTTTCGGCATGGAGTTGACTGACTCAATCCCATGGTGAAGAAGCTCTGGGATTTTAGCCATAATCATACCTCAGAATGGAACTATTCTGATTGATAAGGACCATTCATGAGCCAAACAGGACAATTGCTTACTATGCTATCATTCTGTGTTCTGTATCCATGTTAGGTATTTCATTTATGAGGTTAATTAAGATTATTAAGTTTAAAGAAAAAACAAAATTATATATATATTTTTCTCATGAGGGCAGGGCGGACACCAGGGGGAAGGGCAGACACCAGGGGCAGGGCAGACCCAGGGGGCAGGGCGGGCCGCCCCTGCAAAACAGCAAAGCTAGGGGTCTGATCTTTACTATATCTGTGAATTGCTATTAAGTACATCGAGTCTGATGTTCTTATCTTTATAGGATATTGGCCTTTTGAACTTTTTATATATTATCATAAGTGCAATTTTGAAAATTCAGCAGCAATTTGTTTAGACACTTCTGACCATGATCCAGAAAGTGTATATCAATTTTAGCTCCCCTAAGACCTTAATGACATTACGTTCGGTGGGTGACAGGTGGCTCAGAGTATTATGGAGTTCAGAGAGAATTCTTTCCCTATAACCTTCGACAATATCCGGTATATTTCCTGCCTCAAGGTAAACCAACAGCTATTGGGAAAAATTTATTTTTCTGTGACATCATGAGCAACAGATGAAGCTACAGATGAAAACTAAGAATGCGAATCCGATTATGACCCGCACTTCTGTCATCTCAACAACCTTCCCCCAATCCGAACCTTGTGCTCATTGGCAATTGCATCCCTAAAATTGACCACACTTAGTTCCTGGCTTTAACCCTGGACCCCATGCTCTTTACAGGCAACACATCATCAACCTGAAACAGAAATGCAACAGTCCCCTCAACTTTCTCCGCCTTCTCTCCAACACCACTTGGAGTGCAAACCCACGCTCTCCTTAAAATCTTCAGGCTCACCATTTGGCCAAGCTCGACTATGGCAATATTGTCTACTGTGTCGCTCACAACTCTTACCTCAACCACATCAACACCATTCAAAAGAATCCGCCAGGCTTTGTCTAGGTACCTACAGGACCTTCCCAATCACCAGCCTTTGCGTTGAAGCTAACGAACCCCCCTTTCTGCTAAGGTGTAGAATGCTTAGCCTCTCCTACGCTTTTAGAGCCCTCACCAACACCCAAAACCATGTATACAACCTCATTAGGTACCCCATTTTCTCCACCCTCTTTGATAAGACTACAACACGTGCCCCTCCCTTCAGCTTACACATAAAAATGACCTCCACCATTTCGGCATCAATCCCGCCACTGGTGGCACCATTTCCTGACCCACTTTACCCTCTCTGGGCCACCCCCTTCCTCTTCACCTCCTTCTATCCACCTGGGCCTTTCCACTCATCACAAAACCCAATCCCACCCCAAGCTCTTCATCAACCTTCACAACCAAATCAAAGACTAAATCTCAAACTACACCTCCATCTATACTGATGGCTTCAAGGAAGGCGACAAGACAGATGCTGCTGCCATCATCCAAGACACCATCCTCAGAACCAGGCTTCCCAACTACTCGTCTATCTTCTCAGCTGAAGCCAAGGCCATCCTACTCGCCCTTAACTACATATTGAGTACTCCCTGCTCAGCCACTTTGCCATAACCTCAGACTCCAAGTCTGTCCTTACTTCTTTACTCAATCTTAGGTGGAATAACCCCACGTCTCACCTCCTCTTCCGTAAACTCCTTTCATCCCCCACCAAACAAACACACAGTCGAAATAATTAAATTGAAACAATCAGTACATTTACATGTAAATATTACCTGATGATTTAAAATACATTTTGCAAGAAAGAAAAAAATATTGCAAAATAAACAAACATAAAAAGGTTTTGACAGAGCTGAAATTCTAGGTGCTTGAACCAGGGATATGCTACTGACCAAGGATATGTTACTTATCAGGGATATGTTACTTACCAGGGATATGTTACTTACCAGGAATGTGTTACTTACCAGGAATGTGTTACTAACCAGGGATGTGTAACTTACGAGGGATGTGTTACTTACCAGGGATGTGTTACTTATCAGGGATGTGTTACTTAATCACCAGGGATGTGTTACTTACCAGGGATATCTTACTTACCAGCGATATCTTACTTACCAGGGATATGTTACTTACCAGGGATATGTTACTTACCAGGGATATGTTACTTACCAGGGATATATTACTTACCAGGAATGTGTTACTTACCGGAAATGTGTAACTTACCAGGGATGTGTTACTTACCAGGGATGTGTTACTCTCCAGGGATGTGTTACTTACCAGGGATGTGTTACTTACCAGGGATATGTTACTTACCAGGGATATGTTACTTACCAGGGGTATGTTACTTACCAGGGATATGTTACTTACCAGGGATGTGTTACTTACCAGGGATGTGTTACTTAACAGGGATGTGTTACTTACCAGAGATATGTTACTTACCAGGGATGTGTTACTTACCAGCGATATGTTACTTAACAGGGATATGTTACTTAACAGGGATGTGTTACTTGCCAGGGATGTGTTACTTACCAGGGATGTGTTACTTGCCAGGGATGTGTTGCTTACCAGGGATGTGTTACTTAACAGGGATGTGTTACTTACCAGGGATGTGTTACCTACCAGAGATGTGTTACTTACCAGGGATATGTTACTTACCAGGGATGTGTTACTTAACAGGGATGTGTTACTTACCAGGGATGTGTTAGTTACCAGGAATGTGTTACTTACCAGGAATGTGTTACTTAACAGGAATATGTTACTTACCAGGGATGTGTTACTCACCAGGGATGTGTTACTTACCAGGGATGTGCTACTTACCAGGGATATGTAACTGTAGCATATTCCTGCTTGAACCAATCTTGACATTGTGTGTCACAGACAGGTGACAAGGTTTTTTTCCTGTCAATTAGTGAATAGGCCTAAACAACTGTTGGTGTCTTCTAATAGGGTACTATTTTACTGTGCAATTAAGTTTCAACTTTTGAGGGAACACATAGAGATACTGTACTACACACTTACAGTAGTGTATTATAAGCAATTAAAGGAAAGTTCTCATGGATTTTCATTTTTTCATATATGATTGAGAAAATTTATAGAAATAAAGTGGTGAAAAAACTGTGTTAATATCTTATTCCATTTAGAAGTTATAACAATTAAAGAATAAAAAAATGTTCTTAAAAACACCTCTTACAGTATGTCCTTCAGCTTGGTGATGTCATTAAGGACATTCCAGCACATTTCTTATACATTTCTTATAAATTTAATCACACTTTTTTTTTTTTTTTACATTATCAAACAGCATTTTTGGTTCATTATAGAGATAGGGTGGAATATATTATCAACAAGAAAACATTTGTTTTCTTTCTTGGTGTACATAACATTTTCAATGAAAAACAAAAACAAATCATTTTTAAATAAATACAGGAGACATTTTGTTGAAATTGTCTCTATGACATTACAGATGTTGCCAATCTGTCACTTTTGTCCAAATTCAAAAATACCTTCAAATTTCGCAACTCCTAAATGAAATAATATATTAACATAGTTTTTTCACCACTTTTGTTTCTAAATTTTTTCTCTATCATACAGTATATGAAAAAAATTAAAATCCATGGGAATGTTTCTTTTATGGTATTGATTGATAAATCTTTATTTTTATAGGGTTTTTAATAGAGCCTGGGATATTTGTTTTTTTGTATGAATCAGGAATAAATGATTTAACCTCTGTGAAAGCAGTTGTACACCATGTAAGCTTGCACGGTGTACCGGTTTTGTAACTAAAACTGGTGTTGGGAAACCGCAGTTTCGGCCTGATTCATATTTGATGAAAACCGGAAGTACCGAAAATAACTAACTATAAAAAAAATTGTCGAAAGATGGTAAAAATCTGTTTTATTTCAATAAAAAGAAAGTTCATGCTTTGTGTCAACATGTTTTTTATAGTATCTTTTTATATATTTGTGAAAACATGTGATGTTTATGCAGATTCGATCAATAAATACGATTGAGAATGTTTGGAAATAAATAGTCATAATGTACCTGCAGATAAACAGGTTCGATGATGCTAATCATGTATTTGCGTCTTCTTTCCCGGCTTATATTTCCCTGACTACAACAAATTAATTCCTTTATAATCCCTTTATTTGAAGTCATGTTGATTCTCTCTCGAGTCTTTTTGTCTTTCAAAATATTTGGGAATCCTTTATAAATCCTGACAAGTACTGTATATCACAAGTCGCAAGCCAAGTATTAGGAGACCATTTACGAATTCACACCCAACCACGCTCTACTGAACTGATTTGACCCTAGGCATGTACATATGCTAGTACAAGTTAAAATAATAAGACATTATTCAATGTGTACATGGGCCCTGCATGGATACAAATGAAACTTTGCTTAAATGACCCTAGATTCACGTGTTGTCATAGTATTATACATGGTCAATAAATGGGTTTTCAAGGGTTGTTGTATCATTTTCGAGAGTTTTTTTAGTTTGAATTTAGCAGCTTATGCCGGATAAAACCGACGCTATGAATAGGTGTAGCATCGTTTTAGAGGGTGAATTAATAGCGTGATTGTTATGGAATAACAATGCACGGAGATAAATTATCCCCGTGCTATTATCAGCTTGGTTTGTGAATCAAACCAAGCTGGTATGATTCACATTTCACAATGAGGTCGCAAGTAAAAACAACCATTAATTCCCTCAAAAAGTTTGTATTCCCTCCCCTTATCTCACTTTATGTGTATAATAAACCTCTGAACAGCAGTCCCGGTCAAAATTATTCAGATTTAAAAAGAACGAAAGATTTCATGCATTTTGCTGTGAAAACTTTCTTCTGTTCTCCTGTAATTATGTTTACTCATAGCACTGTTAGTAGTAGCCGCCTAGCCTATGAGCGATGGAATCTTCCATTCCAATCATGTGTTGTATGTAATTGACCCATACCACATGTTATTTGCTTGGAGGTACAAGCTCAAATGATTTCATTGGTTCGACGACGACCACGAGTGAACGCACAACTACAATGATGGGGTCGTCGCCTGTGTATTTGGTTATGATACTAGTAAAAATGCTATCATGAAACGCTTAATACGACCCGGACGAGAACACAGGTACGACGTACAGACAGACATAACATCGACAACCAAGTCCAATGTCCACGGCCTTTGATAACCAGTTGTGGTACACTGGCGTGTCTACCCAACCCAGGCTTAAATCCAGGGCCTCGTGGTCTGTAGACAGGTATGATAACCGCTACACCACAGTAGGTAGATAACATTGGTTCGAAGTGGAGCTAGTGTATATATAAGTTTTTTGCGGACCCGTTAGGTGATAGCCTGTTGCTATGCATAAATGAATAATATTATCTGTGCATTCCGCTCTGCATATCGTTTCACAAGTAGAAAGAACAAACAGAATGTTCAAATACAAATGTGTTTTGCTGTTTTATACGATTCTGAGTGACCAAAAATATTGATTATCATTGTTAACAACTTTCTGCAGAGTGCAGAAGAACTGCGTTTGCTTGGGTGCGTGACATGTGTTGTAAAAAAGTTTTTTTTGATAGCTCCTTGCTGAAACAGCGTCTGGTTTGGTTTAGGTATACGGGATCCAATGTATTTCAGTTTAATTTCCAATCCTGATCCATACAAAGATTGCAGGTAGGCCTAATACACTTATATTTATTTATTTTTCATTTTGATGAAGAAAACGAATATTGTGGGGAGTGGGACACTACTTTTCATTAGCGTGCATTTTCTTTTTTTCCTTATTACACTCCCGTACTTCGACAGTTTTATAGTGCATTGAAGAAGGCGAATACCATATACTGTAAGGCTATAGGGCGGGAACCTTTGGTGGCTCAAGTATAATAGAAAATGCCACCGCGATGCACAAATAGGGCCTATGTAAAGTAAAAGCATAGTAAGAATGATTATTGAACTTGAACAATAACAGAGGTATGCATGATTTATGAGGATATTTTTGGTTGAAGTATTATTTTATTTTTAAATAGGAGCCACGGCCTGGCCATGGTTAATGTTTGAAAGAAATGTTGAGTATCAAGTGGGTGGGATCTGAATTGTAAGATTTTCCCACCGTAGGTTATATGCAAATCAGCAACAATTGTACTGTGTGATCACTGATCAAGTATATGATGGCTAGCATCACATCGTGAGATGATGCATTTAGAGGCTTAATTTGTTTTACAACTATCCAAAAAAATTCTTCTCTTTTTATATTAAAGGAAATTAAAGTCCTAACTATGAATTATAAATTGTGAACAAATAAGGGCATATAGATGGCCTGTCGACACGTCCTTTTTCACAACTTTTTATTACGTGACTGCCTTGGGCCCTAGACTGACAAAGGGGTAAAATCGGCATTATTTGAGGGGCAAATGGTGTATATAAAATCACTTTACACGCAAACAACATTGAAGTTTATTAATACATTTTATTGATCAATGCTTCCGTTATCATTTTCAACATTATTTATAGAAAATACTGTGATACAAACATCGTTAGCAGTTATTGTTATAGTTACTGCAGTCTAATGCACTTTATGTTTAAAGCTTGTTTACATTGCAGGTGAAAAACTGGTTTTACGGTTAAAACAGATTTTGGTTTTAGAAACCGACCGGTTTCACGTTTGGGCAAAACCGTGCAAGCTTAACACCATGGCATGTACATAACATTTCAAGAATTAGTTCAGTGGTCAGGCATGTCCACCTTATATGAAAGAGCACTTCAAAAGAAACAAAATGGTAAAGAAATCATTGCAACATCTTATTCCATTAAGAAGATATTCAAGTTTAAAGTTTGTATCATAACTGTAGAAAAGACTGAAATCAGACTAGTTGTGATGTCACAGGCTCAGATTTCTCAAAGTCTTCAACTTGGCATCAACCCCGCCACTCTCGGCACCTACTCCTGGCCCACTTTTCCGCCTTGGGCCACCCCCCTTCCTTCTGTCCACCTAGACCTCTCCACTTATAACAAAACTCAAACTCACCCTAATCTCTTCATCAATCTCCACAACCAAATCAAAGACCAACTCTCAAATTACACCTCCATCTATACTGATGGCTCCAAGGAAGGCAACAAGACAGCTGCTGCTGCCATCATCCAAGACATCACCCTCAGTAGCAGACTTCCTGACCACTCATCCATCTTTTCAGCCGAGGCTAAGGCCATTTTCCTCGCCCTCAACTTTATTGAGTACTCTCTTCTTAGTCACTCTGCCATTTTCTCTGACTCAAAGGCTGTTCTTACTTCATTACTCAATCTTAAATGGGATAACCTCACCTGCCACCTCCTCCTCCGGAAACTCCTTTCTCCCACCCTCTGCAGGAAAAGTGTTCTTTTCTTCTGGATACCCAGCCATGTTGGCATCCCTGGCAATGACAGGGCTGATACAGCCGCTAAGCTTGCCCTTAACCTCCTCCCTTCCCCTTTTCCCAAAACCCTCTCTGACATCAAACCGCTTATCGCTTCTCTTGTTCGTGACCGCTGGCAAACCTTATGGAACTTCCAAATTGATAACAAACTCCATGTTATCCAGCCCACAATCCCGATCAAATCCACCATCAACAACCTTTCGCACCGACAACGTTCATATTACCCGTCTTAGAATTGGTCACACACACCTCACTCACTCCCACCTCCTTATTGGTTCCCCCAACCCTCTGTAACAATTGCCACTGCATCCTCACAATCCAACACGTTCTCCTTGCTTGCCCCTGTACAACCTTCCCAGAGCTTCCTCGCTCCCCACAACTCAATTGCTGAGTTCTTCCAAAAAAATCCTCCAGATAAAATAGTCTCCTTCCTTCAGCATGCATCCCTCTACAACCATATTTAATTCTCCTCTTCCACCCCCTCTCTACTTTGTTTTTGTTTTACCCATGCACCTCCTCTCTCGATCACAGCTTTCTGGCTTTTGTTCTTGAATTTCTCTCATTCTTCCCCTGGTCTCTTTCCTTACTACCTCTAAAATGATCTGACCTCTCAGGCACAATTTGACCTTCGTTGTCGTGGTGCCGTTAAGACCTCATCAAACAAACAAACAATTAAAGGAAGTTTATTTTTAATTTTTTCACTATTTAAATTATTTCCCCTAAAACTTTCTTCAGGTGGTATATTATAAATACCCTTTCTAGATTCAGTTTTACTACTTTTCTAACATATCCCATGGTTTTTAAGCCACAAAATCGCAGGACAAAATATGATAGAATACATCAAGACTGAGGCATCTGAGGCTACGACATCACAACTAGTCTGATTTCACTTGTTTCAACACAAATGATACCAAACTCTAAACTTAAATATCTCCGTATTGGAATAAGATTTTTAAATGCTTTCTTCACCATTTTGTTTCTTTTGAAGTGCTCTTTTATATAACATGGACTTGCTGGACCCCTGAACTAATCCTATAATAACATAAACAGTAGGCATTATAAATCTTGTGGTCATTTTGCAAAAACATGTACAGTATGGAGACTTACACTTTAAATGCACAGCTTTTAAACAAGAAACTTGTCCCTTTCTTCAATGTTGTTGTCCAAACTAAAGCAATTGAGTGACATCTCTTGAGTCACTAATAGAAAGTGATTACTCCCTCCCCCTGGGCTGGTCTACCAGGGTCTCTCACCCTGGGTTGGTCTGTCAGGGGCTCTCCTCCAGGGCTGGTTTGCTAGGGGATTTCCCCCTGGGCTGGTCTGTCAGGGGCTCTCCCCCTGGGCTTGTCTTTCAGGTGCTCTCCCCCTGGGCTGGTTTGCTAGGGGCTCTCCCCCTGGGCTGGTTTGCCAGGGGCTCTCCCCCTGGGCTGGTTTGCTAGGGGCTCTCCCCCTGGGCTGGTTTGCCAGGGGCTCTCCCCCTGGGCTGGTTTGCTAGGGGCTCTCCCCTGGGCTGGTCTGTCAGGGGTTCTCCTCCTGGGCTTGTCTGCCAGGGGCTCTCTTCCTGGGCTGGTTTGCTAGGGGCTCTCCCCCTGGGCTGGTCTGCCAGGGGCTCTCCCCCTGGGCTTGTCTGCCAGGGCTCTCCCTCTGGGCTGGTTTGCTAGGGGCTCTCCCTATGGCCTGGTTTGCTAGGGGCTCTCCCCCTGGCCTGGTTTGCTAGGGGCTCTCCCCTTAGCTGGTTTGCCAGGGGCTTTCGCCCTGGGCTGGTCTGCCAGGGGCTCTCTCTTTCTGGGCTGGTCTGCAAGGGGCTCTCCCCCTGGGTTGGTCTGCCAGGAGCTCTCCCCATGGGCTGGTCTGCCAGGGGCTCTCCCCCTGGGCTGGTCTGCCAGGGGCTCTCCCCCCTGGGCTGGTCTGCCAGGGGCTCTCCTCCTGGGCTGGTCTGCTGGGGCTCTCCCCCTGGGCTGGTCTGCCAGGGGCTCTCCCCCTGGGCTGGTATGCCAGGGGCTCCCCCCTCCTGGGCTGGTCTGCCAGGGGCTCTCCCCCTAAGCTGGTCTGCCAGGGGCTCTCCCCCTGAGCTGGTCTGCCAGGGGCTGGTCTGCCAGGGGCTCTCCCCCTGGGCTGGTCTGCCAGGGGCTTTCCCCCTGGGCTGGTCTGCCAGGGGCTGATGAGCATTGCTGGGAATCCTCTACCCTTCATGACTGTTTTTTTTTATCTCTACAACATCTATGCATGGTAAAGCAGACATACATGTACTAAAAATCTTTTATTCCATTGTGATGACTAAGTCTGAAGTCATCAAGCTATCTGCACTTTTCTTCACAATACCTGTTCGTGATGTGAGCTTTGATAATTCCACACTCCACTGCACTGGATAATTCATTGATTTCCTGTTAATGTGTTTGCTCTGATTCATTCCTGCCTAGCTCTCTTGCCTTTAGCTTTGTAAGATTGGCATAACTTGATGCAAGAAACAAAGTATGGAGGGTGAAGTAATGGTAGAGCTTGCATTGTTTGTGTGACTGTATTACAGGGACGTAACCTCTGCCTGGATTGTCCATACACATATACTGTACTTGATCTCAACTGGAGTAGAAACATTTAATTTAATGTTTTCTACCTTTAACCTACTATTTTGCTAACCCAGATTTTCTAACTAACAACTTCTGTATTGGATATCATTTATGTCAGGAAAATAAAAAAGCAGAAGTTAGTAAAATTGATAAGGATTTTTGAAGAAAAAAAAGTTTCATATTGTAAAATAGGTTTTAGACCCAAAACTACATGGAGAAGAGTCAGAGAAAGAGAGAAATGGTTTGGATGGAACAGCTGAGGAGAAGCTGCAGTAGTCGCACGAGACAGAAAGAGATGGAAGAATTTGCATAGAGAAGCCTCAGTCCCCATACCCAGGAGAAGGGAGTGGTAAGCATCAAGCGGTAAAGGTTGTGACATGACTGAAAAGGGTAAAGGTTGTGACATGACTCTAAAAGGGTGAAGGTTGTGACATGACTCTAAAATGGTAAAGGTTGTGACATGACTCTAAAGGGTAAAGGTTGTGACATGACTATAAAAGGGTAAAGGTTGTGACATGACTCTAGACCTTGCAAAGGGTGTGACACCACTCCTGTACACCATACAGTACAGTATCAGAACTTCAAAATTGGGGGGAAAAGATATTGAAGTACAGTACAGTAGAGCTGTGACCGTTTAGCGTGTACTCGCTACACGCTCGCAAATCTTGTAAACGTTTACTAAATACTTCATTGCGAGTAATCGTTTTTCATACATTATAGGCCTAGTGTCTTGCCGTTGAAAATCAATATTTATGATTCAAATCACACACACATTCGGCTGACAAAATTCCAATCAATGATTCTTTACAAACTGTAAACCCGATGAGCATAATCTTTTGTAAATGTGCGAATCACAAATGCGCAGTAATCACCAATGAATGGGGATATTATGCACTTTGATTTCGCCAAAAACTGAGTAATCTAACTTGTAAAATGCACCGCGAATGTGCAGCAGGAAACAGCGAAACTAACAATAGGCCTAACGTTAGGCCATAAGGCTTTAAATCCCACGCAATCAAGGCCCGTTTCATCGACCAAAAACACTTGAATCGTGACAATCAGTACATTTACATGTAAATATTAACTGATAAGTCAAATAAATTTTGCAAGAAAGAAAAAATATTGCATAATATATAAACAGAAAAAGGTTTTAACAAAGCTGAAATTCTGCATGCTTCGCAAAGAAGGCGGCCATTTTTTCGAGAGAACTAATATTTCAGAACTTCTTGGTGGTGGTGGCGTAGTTTTGAAATGTTTTACGGCGAGGTATATCATAGGCCTCAGTATGCAAGATTTTCACAGAACTTTGAAAGCCGTAGCGAATAGTACAAACATGTTACGCGATGTTGAGTTTAAATGACATTGAAAGGAAGTTATCTGTTCTTTCTAAACTGAATTTCCATGCATATTTTCCATAAAAATGATGATTTGTACTGTAGAAGTAAACTTTTTACGATTTGGAAAGCAAAACTCAGCGTCTATTTGGGCAATGCAGTCAGTACTTTTGCCATACTAGTTGCGCGATTTTTTTACTTCGCCTTGTAGTTTTGGAGCAATTTTGGTGTATTTCCGAAAATTACGGTACTAAACTCGTGTACACGATACACACTCGCTTTTTTTGGCGTGTACACGTTTACTAAAATCCCTAAACGTTCACAGCTCTACAGTACAGTAGTCTCCTCAAAGGTGTTAGTCCTTCATTGTATAAGAAAGCAATGACGGAAAGGGAGTCCCCCTGTGCATCCGGGGGTGCTGGCAGGCATTGCAGTGTCCTGCAAGACCATTTAGTACAATGACCTAAATACATGTCCATTGTTCCCCTGTGCATCTGTTAGTGCGGACATGCACTATAGTGTCCTGCAAGACCATTTAGTACAATGGCCTAAATACATGTCCATTGGCCCCCTGTGCATCTGTGGGTGCCGGCATTGACTACAGTGTCCTGCAAGACCATTTAGTACAATGGCCTAAGTACATGTCCATTGTCCCCCTGTGCATCTGTTAGTGCGGACATGCACTATAGTGTCCTGCAAGACCATTTAGTACAATGGCCTAAATACATGTCCATTGTCCCCCTGTGCATCTGTGGGTGCCGGCATTGACTACAGTGTCCTGCAAGACCATTTAGTACAATGGCCTAAATACATGTCCATTGTCCCCCTGTGCATCTGTGGGTGCCGGCATTGACTACAGTGTCCTGCAAGACCATTTAGTACAATGGCCTAAATACATGTCCATTGTCCCCCTGTGCATCTGTGGGTGCCGGCATTGACTACAGTGTCCTGCAAGACCATTTAGTACAATGGCCTAAATACATGTCCATTGTCCCCCTGTGCATCTGTTAGTGCGGACATGCACTATAGTGTCCTGCAAGACCATTTAGTACAATGGCCTGAATACATGTCCTTTTTGTATTGTAGTGGATGCACAGAGAAAGAAAATGTTGACAACCAAATGCTACTTTAAAAGTTTTTTGTATTTTAAGGAATATGTTTTTAAATTATAACCTAATATTTTAACAAATTGTTAAAAATCTGTAAAAAGTGTGATTTTGTCATCTGAGAAATAATTGAATTATTTCTGATATCTGATGCTTCCAATTACAGTAGCTGTATGTAATGAAAGGATGTGCAAAAGTGATTGCAATGATTACTGGTGAGAAATACCACTTTTCTGAATTTACATGTACATGTATGTGCTATTTAGGCATACAAGTAGGGCCATAAATCTTATTCAGAAATTGGTGGATATGGCTTTTTATCCAAAGAGTGAGGGGGCACAAAAGGCAAATATTCCTAAAATGAACTGGATTTTGAAATTCTACTCCCCTTTCCCTTCCCTGAATTACAGCTGTGCTTCCAAGAATGTTCTGTTTTGTATATTCATATCACAACTTGTGCTATACTGTACTGTAGACAGCCCATAGTTAAGATTGTATACATGTCCTTGTTAAATTATATTTTTTAAACCATTAATGGCTTTAAGCATATGACACGGAAGAGAACATGGATTGTTCGGTTACCGAACATACTTCTTGTCCAACTTTCAAAAACAAACGTTCCCAAAGAAACAGGGACAAATCCAAAGATAAAAAACCCCAACTCAGACCCAACAGATCCTCCTCAAGATAACCCCCTGCCTTCTAATGGCGTGCAACATAAACAATAACAATAACATTCACAATGTCATACAATGGAACATAAGGAGCCTTAAGGCCAATTCTGAAGAAATTGACCTTCTGGCCACCACCCTCAACCCGGTCGTCCTCTGCCTACAAGAAACTTTCTTGAAAACCACCGACCATTACTCCCTCAACAACTTCGCTTGCTATCACAAACATCAAGTGGACGCTGACAGGGCCTGTGGGGGCGTCTCCATTCTCGTTAGACACGATATCCCACACAGCCCTGTTCATGTGCACATCGACCTTCAGGCAATCTGTATATCTATTTCCCTCCACAAAACTTTCACTCTTTGCAATATCTATCTCCCCCCAACACCAACATTCAGCCAACCAGCCTTAACAACCTCATCTCTCAGCTCCCCTCCCCCTTCATCTTTCTTGGTGACTGCAACACTCACAACCCTCTGTGGGGCTCTATTACCACCACCCCCAGAGGCAAGCTCATCGAAAACGCTCTACGTCAGCACAGCCTCTCCTTGCTCAACACCAAATCCCCGACCTGCCTTTACCCTGCCACAGGCTCCCTTACCTGTATTGACCTGTCTATCTGTTCCCCCAACCTCCTCCCTGAAGGTAGCTGGAGGGTCACTGCTGACCTCTGTGGTAGTGATCATTACCCTCTTCTTATACACTCTTATCTTCAAATCCCCACTGACCACACCCCCAATTGGAACCTCGAGAAGGCTAACTGGCCCCTTTTCGAAACCCTCTGTGACTGGCACCTCTCCCCCCATCCCCTCGAGGATGAGGATCCCATGTCAAACTTCAGTAATATCCTTATCAAAACGCCACCTGCTCAATTCCCAAAACCTCCAAACCCCCAAATCATTCCCCCCCCAACCCCTGGTTTTCTGATGACTACAAAACCGCCATCAAGAACAGGAAAAGAGCCCTCAGGAACTTCAAAACTAACCCGACCACCCATAACCTCAACCTCTTTCGCATCAGCCGTGTCAAGGCCAGATGCACTATCAAGGACAGTAAAACCAACACTTGGAACAACTTTATCTCTTCTCTCATCACCAACACCCCCACAAAGAAGATTTGGAGAATGGTTAACAGCTTCCACGGCAGAGTGGGCAAATCTCCCATCTCTCTTGGAATGGTGACCTTCTCACCGCGAAAAAGGACATCGTTAACTTCTTCGCTGCCACTTTCAGCAACATCTTGTCTTCGACCAACTACTCCAATGCCTTCAAAACCAAAAAAGCTTGCGATAAAACCCGGAGAATCACTTTTCCTTCCAACAACTCCGAAAGCTACAACACCCCTCACACCCTTTCTGAATTAAACCAAGCCATCCACGACGCTGGCTGCACCTCCAAGGGCCCAGATAACATCCCCTACCAGTTCCTAAAACACCTCCCCATCAAGGCCACCACTACCCTACTCATTATCTTTAACAACATTTGGTCCTCACACTCCTTTCCCCCTATCTGGAGGACAGCTATTGTCATCCCCGTCCTTAAACCGGGGAAGGACGATACCGACCCCTCCAGCTACCGCCCCATCGCCCTCACCTGCTGTCTCTGTAAAATTATGGAAAGAATCATTAATCAGAGACTAAACTGGTTCCTTGAGACCAACAGAATCCTCTCCCCTCACCAAAGCGGCTTCCGAAAACGTTGCAATACCCTAGACCAATTGATTACGCTCGACACCACTATCCGGGAATCTTTTGCAAAAAAACACCTAATTGCCATATTTTTTGACCTTAAGAAAGCTTTCGACACTACTTGTAAATACGGCATTACCCGCAAACTTCACACCATCGGCCTCAGAGGCCATCTCCCCATTTTTATTCAAAACTTCCTCTCACTCAGGCAGTTCCAAGTTCAAATTGGCCACACCCTCTCCAACCCATACCCCCAAAAAGAGGGCGTCACCTAAGGCAGCATCCCCTCTCCAACTCTCTTCAACCTGAGCATTAATGACATCGCGGATAACCTTGGCCCCAACATCAAACGTACCTTATATGTGGATGACTTCACCATCTTCTACTCCTCCCCTAGCTTTCCTATTGTTGCAAGTAGGCTCCAAATCAGCCTTAACCAGCTGCAAGACTGGAACAACAAAAACGGTTTTAAATTCTCCTAAGACAAGACAGTCTGCATGCACTTCTGTAACTTCAACAATCTCCACCCCAACCCGAACTTTGTGCCTTAATGGCAATCGCATCCTTAAAGTTGAACACACAAAGTTCCTGGGTCTAACTCTAGACCCCAAGCTTACCTACAAGCAACACATCACCAACCTGAAACTAAAATGCAACAGCTCCCTCAACATCCTCCGACTCCTCTCCAACATTACTTGGAGTGCGAACCACTATGCTCTCCACAAAATTTTCAGGCTCACCATTTGTGCCAAGCTTGACTACGGCAATATTGTCTACTGTGTTGCTCACAACTCATCCCTCAACCACATCAACACCATCTAAAATGAAGCGCTCAGGCTTTGTCTGGGTGCCTACAGGACCTCCCCAATCACCAGCCTTCATGTTGAAGCCAACGATCCCCCTTTTTACTTAGATGTAGAAAACTTAGCTTCTCCTATGCTTTTAGGGTCCTCACCAACACCCAGAACCCTGTTTACAACCTCATTAGGTACCCCAATTTCTCTACCCTCTTTGATAGGACTAAAACCCTATCCCCTTCCTTCAGCCTACACATTAAATCAGACCTCTTCCATCTCGGCATCAACCCCCCCACTCTCGGCACCTTCTCCTGGCCCACTTTTCCTTCTTGGGCCACCCCCTCTCTTCTGTCCACCTGGGCCTCTCCACTCATCACAAAACTCAAACCCACCCTAACCTCTTCATCAATCTCCACAACCAAATCAAAGACCAACTCTCAAATTACACCTCCATCTATACTGATGGCTCTAAGGAAGGCAACAAGACAGCTGCTGCTGCCGTCATCCAAGACATCACTCTCAGTAGCAGACTTCCTGACTACTCATCCATCTTTTCAGCCAAGGCTAAGGCCATTCTCCTTGCCCTTAACTTTATTGAGTACTCTCCGCTCTAGCCACTTTGCCATTTTCTCTGACTCAAAGGCTGTTCTTACTTCTTTACTCAATCTTGAATGGGATAATCTCACATGCCACCTCCTCCTCCGGAAACTCCTTTCTCCCACCCTCAGCAGGAAAAGTATTCTTTTCTTTTGGATTTCCAGCCATGTAGGCATCCCAGGTAATGACAGGGCTGATGCAGCCGTTAAGCTCGCCCCCAACCTCCTCCCTGCCCCTTTTCCCAAAACCCTCTCTGACATCAAACCGCTTATCGCTTCCCTTGTTCGTGACTGCTGGCAGACCTCATGGAACTCCCAAATTGATAACAAACTCCATGTCATCCAGCCCACAATTCCGATCAAATCCACCATCAACAACCCTCTTGTATCGACAAAGTTCATATTACCCGTCTTAGAATTGGTCACACCCACCTCACTCACTCCCACCTCCTTATTGGCTTTACCCAAGCCCTCTGCAACAATTGCCATTGCACTCTCACAATCCATCACGTTCTCCTTGCTTGCCCCCTGTACAACCTTCCCAGAACTTCCCTCGCTTCCCACAACTCAATTGCTGAGTTCTTCCAGAAAAATCCTCCGGATAGAATTATTTCCTTCCTTCATTATGCCTCCCTTTACAACCATATTTAATTCTCCTCTTCCACCCCCTCTCTACTTTGTTTTTGTTTCAATCATGCTTATCCCCTCTCAATCACAGCTTTCTGACCTTTTATTCTTAAATTTCTCTCATTCTCCCCCTGGTTTCTTTCCTTCCTACCTCTAAAATGATCTGATCTCTCAGGCACAATTTAACCTCACCTCTAAAATGATCTGACCTCTCAGGCACAATTTAACCTTCGTTGTCGTGGTGCTGTTAAGCCCTCATCAAACAAACAAACAAATACGCATATATTGACAGATAGAGGCAACATTACCTTCACTGTGTAGCCGTGGGGGAGGGGGGGGGGGGGACTCACTTTTTCGAGCAATTTAAAAAAAAAATGAGATATTCATTGTTTTTTTAAATATTTTTTTTGCTTAAAAAAAACCCCAAAATTGACATGACAAATTAATATGGTGATCAGCCACGACATGACAAATAACTATGGTATTGATCAACCACGACATGACAAAATAATATGGTGATCAGCCACGACATGACAAATTACTATGGTATTGATTAACCACGACATGACAAAATAATATGGTGATCAGCCACGACATGACAACTTAATATGATGATCAGCCAGGACATGACATCTTAATATGATGATCAGCCACGATATGACAAATTAATATGGTATTGATCAGCCACGATATTACAAATTATTTTGTTATTGATCAGCCATGAAGTGACAAATTATTATGGTGATCAGCCACGACATGACAAATTAATTTGTCTATTAACCATGATATGTCAAATTAATATGGTGATCATTCATGACCTGACAAATTTATATGGTGATCAGCCACGACATGACAAATTGATATGGTGGTCATCCATAACCTATCAAATTGATATGGTATTGATTTAGCCACCACATGACAAATTAATATGGTTTTGATCATTCACGACCTGACAAGTTAATATAGGGTCATTCCATGTCAGTTCACCCCCAAAAAAATCCAATTTAACACACCTCTGATTCGGATTTTGATAAAATTTGGTGTCATTGTTATCTTGAGAAATAGAAAAATCTCAAATTTCAGCGAAATTGGACCATCCGTTCTAAAGTTACAGCCCTCTAAAAATGGCTGAAAGTCGGTAAAATGGTCATCAATTTTGAAAGAGCTATTGACTCAAAAAGTACAAATTTAGTTGAATTTTTATGAAATGGGTGTCATTTTAAAGGAAATTCAACAAGCAATCAGAATTTGCAATCAGTTTTAACATAGTAGATATCAAAACTCACTAACCTTTTTACTTTCCTTTGACCTTGAGAAGGACCTTGTGGAACATTGTTTTTTACCAAAAAATTGTTTTTTAAATTCTGTAATATGTCACCTTGAAATTCATCTATATTTGCAGAGGTTTTTTTTTTCTTATTTGTTAAACGGTCAATACAGGGTAATGTATTTAATATAGTCTTTAGAATAAAAACTATTTAGTAGTTAGATTTGTTTGATATTTTTCTTGTGGATCTTGAAACCAATATTTCCCAGGGTCCCCTTGATTGATTACCATTGCTGAATAACTTGAATATACAATACAGTACTTACTTCAAGAGTGCATTCTTTTTGAATATCCATGCATCTTATTATCCTTACCTTTTCTGAGTGAACCTTTTCCTTTAACTGAATTGCCTCTTGAGAAACAAATGTTTTTATCTTTTCAGAAATGACCCTCTTCAAACTTCACATTTCCAATTAAATTGTCATCAGCCAAGCTAAATTGAATTTGATTGCCAGGAAGATGTACAATTGACTGTGGTTAAATAAATTAAAAGTTTCTCATCAATAAAATGTCAGTTTAATTGATGGGGTTTGTTCCACATTGTGGTGTGATTTGTCACATTCATGTTCATCAGTTGAGTAAAAATTGTGTTTCCAAATCCAAAAAGAACCTTAGAAAAGAGTGAGGATTTCTTCTGCAGTGGTTGCATTCTATTTTAAGTCTGCAGTTAAAAAGCAGTTGAAGCTTGAAATCAGATGTATCCCTGCTTGTTGGCCGAACTTACTGCACAATAACCAGCATGTTGAAAATGATGAGCTTTACATTCTGGGTAGAGAGTACTTAGTCCTTAAAGAAATGGTTCAGTGGTCAAGCAAGTTTATCTTGGAAGAGGGCTTAATGAGAAACAAAATGGTGAAGAAATTAGTTCAATATCTTATTCTGTTAAGGAGATAAAGTTCTGTCTTATCTGTGTAACAATGACTGTTGTAGTATTAATGTCTGCTATGGAAGGTTGGTGTCTTATCTGTGTCACAATGACTGTTGTAGTATTAATGTCTGCTATGGAAGGTTGGTGTCTTATCTGTGTCACAATGACTGTTGTAGTATTAATGTCTGCTATGGAAGGTTGGTGTCTTATCTGTGTAACAATGACTGTTGTAGTATTAAAGTCTGCTATGGAAGGTTGGTGTCTTATCTGTGTAACAATGACTGTTGTAGTATTAACGTCTGCTAGGGGAGGTTGGTGTCTTATCTGTGTTACAATGACTGTTGTAGTATTAAAGTCTGCTATGGAAGGTTGGTGTCTTATCTGTGTCACAATGACTGTTGTAGTATTAATGTCTGCTTTGGAAGGTTGGTGTCTTATCTGTGTCACAATGACTGTTGTAGTATTAATGTCTGCTATGGAAGGTTGGTGTCTTATCTGTGTAACAATGACTGTTGTAGTATTAACGTCTGCTATGGAAGGTTGGTGTCTTATCTGTGTCACAATGACTGTTGTAGTATTAACGTCTGCTATGGAAGGTTGGTGTCTTATCTGTGTCACAATGACTGTTGTAGTATTAATGTCTGCTATGGAAGGTTGGTATCTTATCTGTGTAACAATGACTGTTGTAGTATTAACGTCTGCTATGGAAGGTTGGTGTCTTATCTGTGTAACAATGACTGTTGTAGTATTAACGTCTACTATGGAAGGTTGGTGTCTTATCTGTGTCACAATGACTGTTGTAGTATTAACGTCTACTATGGAAGGTTGGTGTCTTATCTGTGGCACGATGACTGTTGTAGTATTAACGTCTGCTGTGGAAGGTTGGTGTCTTATCTGTGTAACAATGACTGTTGTAGTATTAACGTCTGCTATGGAAGGTTGGTGTCTTATCTGTGTCACAATGACTGTTGTAGTATTAACGTCTACAATGGAAGGTTGGTGTCTTATCTGTGTCACAATGGCCGTTGTAGTATTAACGTCTGCTATGGAAGGTTGGTGTCTTATCTGTGTTACAATGACTGTTGTAGTATTAATGTCTGCTATGAAAGGTGGGTGTCTTATCTGTGTCACAATGGCCGTTGTAGTATTAATGTCTCCTATGGAAGGTTGGTGTCTAATCTGTGTCACAATGACTGTTGTAGTATGAATGTCTCCTATGGAAGGTTGGTGTCTAATTTGTGTCACAATGACTGTTGTAGTATTAATGTCTGCTATAAAAGGTGGGTGTCTTATCTGTGTCACAATGGCCGTTGTAGTATTAATGTCTCCTATGGAAGGTTGGTGTCTAATCTGTGTCACAATGACTGTTGTAGTATTAATGTCTCCTATGGAAGGTTGGTGTCTAATCTGTGTCACAATGACTGTTGTAGTATTAATGTCTCCTATGGAAGGTTGGTGTCTAATCTGTGTCACAATGACTGTTGTAGTATGAATGTCTCCTATGGAAGGTTGGTGTCTAATCTGTGTCACAATGACTGTTGTAGTATTAATGTCTCCTATGGAAGGTTGGTGTCTAATCTGTGTCACAATGGCCGTTGTAGTATTAATGTCTCCTATGGAAGGTTGGTGTCTAATCTGTGTCACAATGACTGTTGTAGTATTAATGTCTTCTATGGAAGGTTGGTGTCTAATCTGTGTCACAATGACTGTTGTAGTATTAACGTCTGCTATGGAAAGTTGGTGTCTTATCTGTGTAACAATGACTGTTGTAGTATTAACGTCTGCTATGGAAGGTTGGTGTCTTATCTGTGTCACAATGACTGTTGTAGTATTAACGTCTGCTAGGGGAGGTTGGTGTCTTATCTGTGTTACAATGACTGTTGTAGTATTAACGTCTGCTAGGGGAGGTTGGTGTCTTATCTGTGTCACAATGACTGTTGTAGTATTAATGTCTCCTATGGAAGGTTGGTGTCTTATCTGTGTAACAATGACTGTTGTAGTATTAATGTCTCCTATGGAAGGTTGGTGTCTTATCTGTGTAACAATGACTGTTGTAGTATTAATGTCTGCTATGGAAGGTTGGTGTCTTATCTGTGTCACAATGACTGTTGTAGTATTAACGTCTGCTATGGAAGGTTGGTGTCTTATCTGTGTTACAATGACTGTTGTAGTATTAAAATCTGCTATGGAAGGTTGGTGTCTTATCTGTGTCACAATGACTGTTGTAGTATTAATGTCTGCTATGAAAGGTGGGTGTCTTATCTGTGTCACAATGACTGTTGTAGTATTAATGTCTCCTATGGAAGGTTGGTGTCTAATCTGTGTCACAATGGCCGTTGTAGTATTAATGTCTGCTATGGAAGGTTGGTGTCTAATCTGTGTCACAATGACTGTTGTAGTATTAATGTCTCCTATGGAAGGTTGGTGTCTTATCTGTGTAACAATGACTGTTGTAGTATTAATGTCTGCTATGGAAGGTTGGTGTCTAATCTGTGTCACAATGACTGTTGTAGTATTAATGTCTCCTATGGAAGGTTGGTGTCTTATCTGTGTCACAATGGCCGTTGTAGTATTAATGTCTGCTATGGAAGGTTGGTGTCTTATCTGTGTCACAATGACTGTTGTAGTATTAATGTCTGCTATGGAAGGTTGGTATCTTATCTGTGTAACAATGACTGTTGTAGTATTAACGTCTGCTATGGAAGGTTGGTGTCTTATCTGTGTAACAATGACTGTTGTAGTATTAACGTCTGCTAGGGGAGGTTGGTGTCTTATCTGTGTTACAATGACTGTTGTAGTATTAACGTCTGCTATGGAAGGTTGGTGTCTTATCTGTGTCACAATGGCCATTGTAGTATTAATGTCTGCTATGGAAGGTTGGTGCTCTCATCCTCACATTCTTAACAATTGTTAATGTATTTTAAAGAAAATGTATTTGACTTTTTACTATTTGATTGATTTTTTCCTTGAACTTTATTTAGGTGGTTAATTATAAATATCCTTACAAGATTCTGTTTCAAAACTTTCCTGACATATCCATTGGTTTTTAAGTCACAAAATTGCAGAATAAAACTAGAACACAGCACTCTGTAGAGCGCTAACCCCCGATTAACTACCCCCGATTAAGTACCCCCGATTAAGTTCCCCCGATTAAGTTCCCCCGATGCAATTCCAACATGTTTAAAATAGTTTTATTGTTCATTCGATCTCCATACTCACTATAATCTTCTTCAGAAATCTTAGGCCCACCAAGATTCATCTCTACAGCAAGTTTTAATCAGTAAGGATCATTTGCATTCTGAACATTTGAAGATTATCTTTTAACTGATTTCTTCTAAAGCCATATCATTGTTTCAGTTTCATTCAGGCTAAGCATTCATTGTTTGAGTTCCATTCAGTTAAGATTCACATTCCATCATTTTCCATTTATGGCAGAAACCAATTGTTCTTATTACATTGATAGCAGAGGTCACTTGATTTGATTTTCAATGAGTCCAGAAAATTGATTGTTGGATTCTTTTCATGGTGGGAATTCATCGTTCATCACACTCCATTGGGAAGTTTCAGCTGTCTTGACAGACCTTACC
This sequence comes from Chiridota heheva, assembly GCA_020152595.1. Taxonomy (NCBI): domain Eukaryota; kingdom Metazoa; phylum Echinodermata; class Holothuroidea; order Apodida; family Chiridotidae; genus Chiridota; species Chiridota heheva. The sequence continues at coordinate 69,286 of JAIGNY010001840.1, forward strand.
CTAAACATCCCCACCTCTCAATCTCTGTCCTTTCCTTCTATCAATACGTCCCAAATTTAAATCACTTGTTCTGTAAGCAATAATAAAACCACACATGAAATTTAATCCAAATCCAATCATCAGTTCTTAAGATATTCTATTTACAGACAAACTCACCTTAAAATGTCTCCACCCCTCCATTTGCACCCTTCCCTGTTCCACTATATCTTAAATTTTAATCATTTCCTCCTTAAGCAGTAACAAAATCACACACCTAATTTAAACCAAATCCAATTATTAGTTCTTAAGATACAGTATAGCTCACGTAGAACTACTGCATACAAAACGCATAGAATCAAAGATTAATTCAATATATTCCCTCGTAAAACCGTTGACAGTGTTAGCTGTTGCATAAGCCCCATATAATCCTCGCATAAGCCCCGTATAATCCACGTCGATACTCTGCGCTGAGTCACGTATAATCCGCCCCACAAAATATAATCCTGCATAAGCTTTTAAGCATAAACATGTGTAATCCCCGCATCTTTCTTACTTGAAAAAAACTATATAAAGCATAGACACACATACACCAACGATTAACTGTATACACCTGGTACCCCAACCTCATGCACTCTGCAATGGCCATGAGTTGTTGATTTTTAGAAAGTTACGGCGAGATTAAAGAAAGTTTACGAACGTACTGTATTTCTAACTCTGGCTTAGTATATTATATTTCTTATTATGACTACAGACTTGCATCTTGTGTTGCATTTCTCATGTATTTGAAGATTAAAGCTTTAAATTAATACTGCTGGGAAAAACGACAGAGTGTTGTAAACTGGCGTAGGCCTAATGTTAAATCCTATACACACTCTGTATGCCCAGTGTTGTAATGCTGTTATAGTTGTTCAGATTTCTGGCTTAAGACAACATGGTTCCACATATTTTGGTTTCAATGCTAATAGCATAAGGAACCTATGCAGTCATGCTGGAAAGTGTATGTATGTGTGTGTATGTACGTGTGTATGTGCGTCTGTGACAGCAAACTCGTAAGCGCGATATCAAGAAGGATACACCAGATTCATGTCATATGTGTTTCACAGATAGTACATGGTCCGTAGATAAGCCCTGTTGTTTTTGGTAGCGATGTCATGCTTATTAATGAGTAGGCGGGGCTTAATGTAAATATCTTGAAATGCTCATATTTTTACAAGTGCATGTCTGCTTTGTTTCATATTGATTGTAATTATGATGTTAGTTAGTGTGTACATGTTTATGGAACAAAAATGTTGAATTTCGTCGGTTCATGGTCAACACCACCCGCCACGAATATTGAAGGCCTCTTTTCCTTTGCATATGAAAAATTGACGAACGTTAACAATAACGTTCTTAGTTCTTGCAAAACTGTTTTCCCGTGAAAGAAATTTGGCCCTATACCTTGAATGTTATATCCTTTTTCTATTCCGTAAAAATTAAATGCTATTCTTTTTCTTGTTTTGTTTTCTTTAAAGGAGATAAGTATATATATATATATATATATAAAAAAATGTATATATATTTTTTTTCATTTGATGTTTTGTTTGTTTTCGATTGTTTGAGATTCTTTCCTGCTATTAAGAGTCACACTTCCTTAACCCCAAGAGCAGTTTTGTTTCATGTAACTGATTCTTAAGCAATACAATATACCATTTACTATTTGGTTCATACATTTTGTTTTCAGCATGCATTTTACACTGAAGATATCTCAGTTTTGTTTCATATAACTAATCTTTAAACAATGAAAGATAGCATTCACTATGTCTCTTGTTTTCTGCGTGATTTTTATAATTAAGATATCTCTACAAAGTAGGCATTATTTGTGTATTGATCTCACCACTGTACAATCAAACAACAAAGCAATGATTTCATCCAGGCCAATTCCTTCATGTATTCCTAGTACACACACATGTTTACCATGTCCTAATGTATTCCCTAGTACACACACATGTATACCATGTCCTTTCCAAAGAAACCCGAACAAAGGATAGTTGAAGTATCTCAACAGGTAAACCCTGCATCCTTACAATCCAACACGTTCTCCTTGCTTGCCCCCTGTACAACCTTCCCAGAGCTTCTCTCGCTCCCCACAACTCAATTGCTGAGTTCTTCCAAAAAAATCCTCCAGATAAAATAGTCTCCTTCCTTCAGCATGCATCCCTCTACAACCATATTTAATCCTCCTCTTCCACCCCCTCTCTACTCTGTTTTTAGTTTTTCCCATGCACCTCCTCTCTCGATCACAGCTTTCTGGCTTTTGTTCTTGAATTTCTCTCATTCTTCCCCTGGTCTCTTTCCTTACTACCTCTAAAATGATCTGACCTCTCAGGCACAATTTGACCTTCGTTGTCGCGGTGCCGTTAAGACCTCATCAAACAAACAAACAAAGCGTCCTGACAAGGACAATGAATGCACATCAGGTCATTGTACCCAAATGAGAGACATTGGGACATGAATTAGCCATGAAATATATCGTGCATGCATGAAAAGGAAATACATAATGGATTCTGATGTTATTGTGAACCAATTAATCATAATACATTAATAACCATCTGACCATTGGGATGGGAAACAGTGAACATGGGAATGAATCAGGATAAACAAGGATAGCTAAAAATGTAATGAAAAAATGGGAGTTGTAACTCTTCAAAATCTCGGGGCTTTCCCATAATTCGCAACAGTGACTTCAGTATAATTTTGTTTATCATCAAATTGGTACCCCCTCCCTTCCGAGTCACCCCCCTCATACAACCACAACACACACACGCTTTCAAAACTGCTCTGCCGTTCCTGTAACATACAGTGCATATTATGTTCATTGACATGATTGATAACATTTGAATAAATTCCTTGATTGTTCATAATTGAGATATTGCATGAACTTTTATTACAATTTTCATTTTTTGTGTTTAATTTTATTTTTTTAAGAGTTGTATACTAACCAAATCGGACCAAAAAGTGGTGCTTATGTTGATGGGGGGATAGAGGAATAAAAAAAGCTTAAAATAGTACTTGCTATAATTGAAAACAATCGAGATAGGTTGCAAACAACTATTTTTGTTTATGTATTATACTGAAATGAAGAGGGTGGTTTAAATGCAGATCAACGCCAAAGTGTCATGACAAACGACAATAAATGCAGATCGTGCCATTGTACCCAAAAGGGCGGGCCGTAATTCCTGGGGGACAGTGCCCCCCCCCCACTTCAGAATATGATTTGAAGAAATTTAACTCTTGCCTCCCCACCCAACCCGTGCGAGACACCATGAGATATGCATTCATACTGGAGTCATACAATGACATTGGTCTACCAAAACTGGCGATAATGAGCGATCACATAAGATCCCATAAAATAACCATTTATATATATGAAAAAGTTGGGACATAAATTCATCTCTTATCTCGCATATGAATACGAATTTACCTTTGTAGAGCATCCCCAAACTTCATAAAATAAGATTATCATTGCATTTACCAAACGGAAGGATGAATCCTGAGGTTATGCCAATTAGTAGTTAATCACCTCCTTATGAATCCTGAGGTTATGCCAATTAGGAGTTCACCTCCTTATGAATCCTGAGGTTATGCCAATTAGGAGTTTTTCACCTCCTTATGATTCCTGAGGTTATGCTAATTAGGAGTTAATCACCTTACGAATCCTGAGGTTATGCTAATTAGGAGTTAATCACCTTATGAACTCTGAGGTTATACCAATTAAGAGTTAATCATCTCCTTATGAATCCCGAGGTTATGCTAATTAGGAGTTAATCACCCTATGAATCCTTAGGTTATGCCAATTAGGAGTTAATCACCTCATGAATCCTGAGGCTATGCTAATTAGGAGCTAATCACCTTATGAATCCTGAGGTTATGCTAATTAGGTTTTAATTACATCCTAATGAATCCTGAGATTATGTTAATTAGGACTTAGTCATCTCCTTATGAATCCTGAGGTTATGCTTATTAGGAGTTAATCACCTCATGAATCCTGAGGTTATGCTAATTAGGAGTTAAACACCTCATGAATCCTGAGGTTATGCTAATTAGGAGTTGATAACCGCCTTACAAATCCTGAGGTTATGCTATATAGGAGTTAATCACCTCCTTATGAATCCTGAGGTTATGCTGATAAGGAGTTACTCACCTTCTTATGAATCCTGAAGTTATGCTTATTAGGAGTTAATCACCTCATGAATTCCGAGGTTGTGCTAATTAGAAGTTAATCACCTCCTTATGAATCCTGAGGTTATGCTAATTAGGAGTTAATCACTTTATGAATCCTGAGGTTATGCTAATTAGGAGTTAATCACCTTATGAATTCTGAGGTTATGCTAATGAGGAGTTAATCACCTCCTTATGAATTCTGAGGTTATGCCAATTAGGAGTTAATCACCTCCTTATGAATCCTGAGGTTATGCCAATTAGGAGTTAATCACTTCCTTATTGTCACTATTCCCTTATATTCTGCCTATTCATTGGTATGTTTTCATTCATAAATCAAATCAATTATCCTAAGAGGAATTCTTTTTGGAATAAATATGTCACATTTACTTGTTTGGTTTGTTAGGAACTAAAATCTAAGCAGTCCTATACCCCATGGACTGATGGAAATTGCTTTCATTGGTCGCAAAACTAAATAGAATAATCGTCATTTGAATCTTTAGACATTTCTGCATAGAACTGGGTAAAGAGAATCTGAAAGTATTAGAAACTTAACTGCTTAAACCTGTCTGTAAATTACCGAGAAGTTGAATTTGTTGCTATACTTTGTACATCGTGATTTTTGAACGTCATAATTAAATCATACCTTGAGTACCTCTAGAAATATGGCGAAGAATAATTTTCTATTTTGAGGAGGTCAAAAACAATAGCGATATAGTGAGCATCTTTGCTAAGGAAGGGGTTGCTCTTAACCCCAAAACTGTCAGCAGTATAATTAAGAAGTGGAAAACGGAGGGAAATATTTTAGACAATTCTAGAGCTCAGAGAGAGAGAGTAAAGTTAAAGAGAAGCACATTGACTTTATAGATATCCTCATATCAGAAAATAAAGAGATTACATTGGTAAAAATTCAACAGCAATTGTATTCTACATATGGACACTCGGTCGATGTGTCCACCATTAAGCGCATCAGGAAAAACAAATTAGGCTGGGTGTGCTCCAAGCCAAAATACGCCCAACTAATCAGAAACAAAAACCAAATGTTGAGGCTGGAGTACGCCATTTCCTGTTTGGTAAGAAGAAACATTTTTGGTAACGCTATTTTTGCCAGATTTTGTCAGATCTAACTGGTAAACCGAAACACCCCACAAAGGTACATGTCTGGGCAGGCATATCAGTTGGTGGTGCCACAGACATCCTGGTATTTGATGGTATCATGTAGAGTGATTTCTATACCATTTTATTGGAAGAAGGATTACTTAAATTCACAAGGAAAGCTTTTCCGGATGAAAATTACAGGTTCATTCAAGACAATGACCCCAAGCACGTTAGTGCCTTCACAAAGGAATTTATGAAGACAAAGGATATCCGCTGGTAGCCCACCCCTCCTGAAAGTCCAGACCTAAATCCCATAGAGATGGTATGGCATGAGCTGAAGGACAATCTGAGAATTGAAAGAAAACCTCACAATCTTCAAGACTTGAAACAAATGATTATGGACTTATGCAATAAACGCATGACGCCTGCTAAATGTGCACACTACATCGGACACATACAGAAAGTTCTTCCTGTAGTTCTTGAAGTAGAAGGAAAGGCTTCAGGTCACTGAGGAAAAATGATTGCCTGCAAATTTGAAATTGGTTTATTTGACAATGAAACGATTCAATGATTGCGACTGGAATCGGATACTTTGTATATATTTTTTAAATTTTCATGTTCAAGATGCTGTTCTAAACTTTTGGAAAAGCAAAAATTTGTGTTTATTTTGTAAAATGACCATTTCAATATTATGTTCTTTACTAGGCTTATCTTCCTTAAATTTTGCACCTGTTGGCAACGTGAATTTTTTTATATTGTGATAGGTGTAATCTATTTGGAAAAGACCGGACTTCATCCGGCCCCTCAATAAAATTGTCTGGAATTGTGAATTTTAAATGTTTCTTGAAAAAACAAGTTATTAAGATTTTAATTTTTACAAATCTTGACTTGGCTATATTGAATTTTTGTTTTAAATGTAATTTCGTTATATTTCACCTTGTGCTATATTTGGATAAGCAGAACTGTTTTCGTTTTGGTTCCGATGATTTCTTTTAACACATTTCAATTTATTGTGTCCATTAACCGTTACTTTATCAAATGAGATACTGTATAATATTTTAATTGAAAAAAAAAAATCAATACCCATGTGTATTAGGAAAAGCAAAACCTTGATTATTTTTTGTTCCAATAATTATTTTAAACAAACTCCCATTTTTTGCCAATAATTGAATTCGTTTATTTCATTTTTACATCATTCAATAAATCGTGATTAATCGTTAAAGTTGTAGTCCCATATGCTTTTTCTGTGTCTATGTATACTGTGTACAGGTATAAGCGTGGAAATAAGAGGCCCAGGATGGGGGTGACGAGATGAGTCCCCCATCGCCATTTTACAAATCGTCCAAATCCGAGAAAAAATGTTGATAGGTACCCTGTAGGTCCCCATGTCCTCCCCCATTTAGTTTGTGGTGTCTCCCACCGTCACTGCCTTCCCCATTTTCATCTGGCAACTTTTATTTTGTGAGTTGTGACTTTGTCCCCCCCCCCCTTGTTCCCCATAGGTGTAGGAACAAATCCCACCCGCTCCCCATAGGTTTAGGAACTTTATTTCCCCTCCCCAATGTAGTGGTGCCACGTGGGGGGTAAGGGGGAGGTACAAGACAAGGCCCCCATTTTACAATTAGTCCAAATTGCCCCTCCCCCATTTTCATCAGGCAACTTTTATTTTGTCAGTTCTGACAAATCCTGCCCGTTCTGTAAAGGGCACGTCCCTCGACTTTCCCGAAAATGACAAAAGTGCTCCTATCGAATATTAAAAATTCTCCTCAATTACTGTCCCAATAATAGGAAACCTATAACTCCTTTGAAACTTCTAATATCTTTACCCTAATTTTGTACGGGAAGAGCGTGTCCCAATTTTGGATGTTTTGAGCAAAGTTTCAGATGTCTGAGCAAATACTTTCCAAATTTTGAAGAAAAAGGCAGACATTGAGCAAAAGGTTATGAAATTTGGAAGAAAATGACGGAGTAAAAGTAGTGCTTGCCATTCATAATAATACAATCAAGAAATAATCATCACTGCATGATGACAAAAGTATATCACTCCTACAACTGGTTAAGACATGTCGGCATGTGGTTGCTATGCTAACCAAGTCACACTTGCTGAATATACATAACCACAATCTTATCCATTACCTAGATCAGCTTTCTTAATGTATGTTCTTTTTATCAAAGAAGACGGACAGGATAAAGTAAACCAAATTAAGCAAATCTATTGGGCACCATTTGGATCTATTCAAATCCATCTATATAAGAGTTCTGAATGTTATCCTAACTTTTTCATTCATCTGTATTACTATTTGACTATTGATGCATGTAGAACAACTCAACTTTTATGTACCAAAAGCCATTGAACTGTTGAAACAAATTATTTTAAATGCACTTATTTTTACTAGTTCGAGTACATTTCAGAATTGTACATTTTTTAACCTTCAATCTGTGAATCATGAAGCTGCAAAGTTTAGATATTTCTTGTGGGATCTGGCTGTTCTGCAATAAACTAAAAGAAAGCGATGGAAAGACGTTGGTGAAGTAAGTTTAAATGCATTCTTTATTTATATTAATTGAAAGCTGCACTGGATATCATTATTAAGTAAAAACAGATGCATATTAAGTAATAACAGACGTGTAGAAGTTAAGTACCACCCCTTCATTCTATTTATATTGTCCTTGAAGTACAGTAGCCTATGGCATGGGGTGCATTTACATTGGAGATAATCAAAATTCCTTCTCCATCGTAAGGTTGGTTGGGGGTTGTCTGGTTGTGGTAAAGACAAAATCATCTTCATTACAATTACCTTCCCTTTTTTCAAAGAGATAGAGCAGAGGTTTAAAAGCAACTGATTGACATCGCTGCACGTCCATCCATATAGAAACACCCCCATCAGAACTACAAAATTGCGATGATTTTTTTTTTTTACGCCTAACAAAATTCAAGGATTAGAATTGAAGATAGGCCTAACATCTTCTATGAAGTAAAATTTCAAGACCAGAAGTGTCAATCAAAAAAGCTTTAAGGATTAGTTTAGTGGTCAAGCATGTCTTGTATAAAAGAGAACTTCAAAAGAAACAAAATGGTGAAGAAAATCTTATTCCGTTAATTCAGGTTTAAAGCTCTTGTCTTATCTGTGGAGAAACGATATATTAACTGTGTAGAGACGGTATTGAACTTTATTTCTCTGCATTTCTGTAGTTCAATACAAGTTTTACTTTAATGAGTTCATTGTACAATTCTCCCGAGGTTCTTGGTGGGCACGTTTTCATGTGTACACTTCTGAAAAAAAAGGGGAAAAATCATAATGATTACCATAGGTAATTGTATAATTATCCAGGTTTTTGGTGGGCACGGATCCATACATACACTTCTAAAAAAAAAAAAATTGTATGAATTTATGTGTGGGAAAATTTTATATTTCAAATAACATTTTTCAAATAATGATTTCACTGATCAGTTTTTTAACACACGGCAATTTTCCCTAATTATGAAACATTTTTGTATTCAATTGATATCCACCCATCTGCCTTTTAACAAAATGAAATCTGATATATTTTAGTTGGTCTGGCTATAACACAACAAGTTGGCTATCCAGTGTGGTGCTCAGAGAACCTGTTTTGAAGAGACCTTTGAAGACGCAGCCCAAAAGGGAACATTGGCATACTTTGAAGCATCCTTCTCATCTACAACGAGGTGATGGTGTGGCGACGCTCCGCAATGATGGAACAACAGGGCCGTGTATGGTCGTATTCATCAATGATCCTTACGAGGGAAAGGTAGGCTAGTTTATCTTTTATTTTTAAATAAATCGAAATTTAAAGAAGAAATTCCAATTACTCAAAAGAAAGTAATTTCATCTAAAAGAAATGTTTGTCAAATAAATTTCCCGAAAATTGACACAAAAAAAAAAAAAAAAAACCGAAATTGAACTTAAAGGAAACTTTTCCGAAAACTGTAAGAAAATGAAGGAAATTTGTTATTTATTCGTGCAGGCTACTACCACATGCTGCCAAACTCTGCGATATGAAATTCTGGTTGAGAATTCTTCAACTGATGACTGCCCTGTTCCGTAATCTCTGCCGCTTCAGCCCCCATCAATACAATCAGACATGACACTTTCCCCATCGTCACCTCTATACCACTCGCCAAGATCACCATCTCCACCACCACCTTTCCAACTTAGCTCCTCTTTATCTCCACCCTTGCTGGACTTACGGAAGAGACGTATTGTAGGCTTGTATCAATTTTCGAACCATCTGCTTCATCACAACTGCAGCCCACTGTTGAAACAACTACCTCGATAACCTAACATTTAAAGAGAAAGGTACTTTGATTTTAAGTTGTGCTTTCGATATTCGGGACAACAAGGTTGTTGCAGTACGAGTATTAAACAAAAATATTGTAAAAAATGGACCAGCTCTACAAAATTACAATCTTTGTAAAAAAAAATTTATATGAGATTTTACGAGAGATACAAAGTAACAATCCCCCATGCTCCCCGCCCAAAAAAAAAAAAATATAAAAACAAATACATTAACAATTGTTAAGAATGTAAAAGAACATGCATTGATTATTGCAGCAATAACTGTTTTCAAAGAATAATTTTGAAATGTTCCATATTATATTCCTGCTCTCCAGGCTGCTACATTGTTTGCAGGAGGTGCCAGTAAGTCATCATCAGTTACGCCAAAAAGCAGTTTCCAGAAGGAGCAAACAGTGCAAGTTTCTAAAAAGGTTAGTTAAATCAAAAAACAAAGTTAATATCCTTTGAGTCGTATGTGGATTGTTTTATCCAGGAGCAAGTAATACAGTACTCAGCATGACTGGGATGCAAAATTGGAAATTTGAATTCAAATCAAATTGAAAAAAAAATGGTATCAGAAAATTTGGGACGTTTCACAAGTTACAGAAAATTGAAGAAGAAGAAAAAAAATGCCCGAAAAAAAAGATTATTTCCCGAAATTTATTTTTTCGCTTCGTTTTTAAATCTATTTTTCAGACTTTCTGTATGCAAAATAGGGATTTAGTCTATTATCCGAATTTCAAAAAGAATTTTTTAGTCCTTTTCCACCTCCCCCCTGGTAGTCTTCACTTTCATTTTGATTACCGATTACCCGCTACTCACAGTGGCGTAGCTACCCTGACCGTAAATTTTCAAAATGTCAGAACTTTGCACAATAGAAATTCAGTATATTGGATTGTTTTGGTACTTACCTGCCACTGCCCATCCTCCCTCCCCATGCTATCGGCCAGTGAAAGTTAATATATCAAGTCGCTGAAAGCCAGTTTTTCTTTATTTTATTTCTTCACAGAATGCGAAACTTCTTTGTCAAGGCCCCTCTCCCACATTTTCTCGACATAAGCCAGCCAGTGACATACTCACAGCTCCAGCCACTGTATCTGCAGATGCCATAGCAACAGCAAAGGCCGCCTTGTTGCAGAAAAAACAGACGCTTGGACTGAAGTAGACATCAAGCAAGTTCTAGCTGAACTTAAGGAGCTGCGAGGTTGTTGTACTGGACTGGAGCAGAATTATAAAGTGCTCCAAGACCAGTGCGGCGATCTGAGAAGGGAGAACCAGGAGATGTGAGGTTATTGTACTGGACTGAAGCGGAATTATAAAGTGCTTAAGGACCAGTACGACGATCTCAGAAGGGAGAACCAGGAACTAAGAGGGGAGTTTGTTGGAGTACACGCAAAGCTGTCAAAAATTTAGACTCTGTCACCACCGATATATGCGGGTATGTGCCTGGACAAAGACCTCCCTGAACTACAGTTGCCCCTCAGCCCGCTGCAGATGAATTCCCAAGTACTGAATGATTTACATGCAGAAGGCAACAACCATTAAGCCCTGATTCGTGACCGCCAACCTCTTGCCCCAGTGAAAGTAAACTCCATGGTGCCAGTTCTAATGGATAACGTTCGTGTCGCCCTATATAGCTATGTAAATGACCCAAGAGAATTTGGACGACAACTAGCGAAATATTATTTCCCAGACCAAGAGAGAACCTCGACAAATTGCAACAGAATAAAAGAAATGCAGCTATCGCCATGGAAAATGGCAGCCACGAAGAAGGAGTTGTTTAGTATTCTTCAAACCCCTGTCTAATCGCAAAGTGCTGTTTGGAAAATTATAACAACCGCCCTGGACGCTGAATCTAGAAGTAAAGTGCAATACAGAAAGCGAAAGAGCCTGCATCTATAAGTCTATTTATTCATACATACATTTTATTTTTTATTTTTGACTATTTTGTTTTTCCTAATTACTTCCCCTTTTTTTCATTTTGCCGTTGTTGCTTTAGAACTTAGTAAAAAGTATATAGACATAATTTTTTTACTCACCAGATATAGCTTTAACAGTCACTGAAATCGATGGATTATTTTTCTCATGCTAAATATTGATTGCCTGATTATAATGGAGATTCAAACTCTTCACAATTTAAATCAAATTGATATGTAGATTTTGGTATAACATTTTGCTGTGTTCATGGTTTATTTATATTGTGTGTTTGTTTTCCATGTCGTTAAAGTATCCATAAAGATACAACTATTACCAAGCCAATTTCTTATTATATTTCAAGTTTGAAATGTTTCGCAAGCAAATATTTGCAAACATTTCAAGTGTCTTGGTGATTTGTGGTTATAATATTTTATTGTGTATTTGCATTGTCATGACTGATTAATCAAATCCCAATATTGGACAATTTGTTTTACTCCATTTCAACAACAGGATAATTTTCTGAAAAAGGGGGAAAATACATGTAACTTTGGGGTTTTATTCTTTTAAACATTTATGTTCCAATTAAACAATCGAACATAAATTTTTATAAAAAAGAAAGAAAAAAGATTAGAGTTGTTGGCATCGTGTTTATCAACCATTTAATTCACTTAGGCTATTCAAAGGACGTACTCGCTAAAATCGGGCCTTTCCAATCGAGCCAAAGTCCTTTGCCCAGTACATTAACGGCTATAAAAACTCTGCCTCAACATTCATCTTTAGTGATGATATAACATACGCCTTTGTCATTAACGTATCTTGCGTTGTTTATGTATGGTTTTCTTTATGATTATTTTTTCTGTAAATGCATTTACTTGCTTTGTCTTTTTTGCCTTCCATTCTGTTGTGATATAACATGCTTTAGAGAAAACTTTGACTTGTTTTTTTGTTTGGTTCTGTGACATGTAAATATTTGTAGTTTTACCAATGTTATGTATTTTGGTGGCCTATGTTGTCAACAGCGATGTATCTATTTTCTATTAATTTCAGTCAAGATTCAGCAATCAATTGTGACTCTCCCTATACCCACAAACGGCCGGTTCTTGCTTAACTTGGCCAATATTTACCCTATCCATGTGCCATGAGTACCATGGGTCTATAGATTAGATGAGTGGCACCTCTCGTGTGCAGGCCTGACATGTAAACAGGAAGCTATTCTATACGGTCCGGCTGGGAACAATGAATATGAATATACTGAGATCGTTGCCTTTTTTGTACAGTGGCCCTATTTGTTTTCTTCTGGGCCTGTTAGTGGGGCAGATATGGAAGGGAGAGGATTTTCCTGGGACTATATCTTTGGCCAACATGTGATTCTTTAAGCAAAAATGGAGAAAAGCACAGAGATTATGTCACTTAAAAGACTTCTTACTAAAAAGAACAAATTGAATGACCTTTCTGTTTCCAAAAAAAAAATCAATGTTGTGCTGTAATTTTCTTCATATATAAACAAGAAATATAACACAAACATAAATACACTATCTCCTACACTACACAAGTATAATATTTTAAGTCCATGACATGTGAATCAGCATACTTAAAGTTATACGGAGGCAACTAAATCTTTGACGGTGGCCCATGGTGGATTTTTGCCCATGTTCTTGTGTTTTTACATATGTGGGCACTTTAATAGGCCTACTTGTTTTCTTCTGGGCCTATAGATAGTGGGGCAGATATGGCAGGGAGAGTATTTTCCCAGTACTATATCCCTGGCCATTTCTTTCCAAAAAATCCTCCCTTACTTTTCTTACTGCCGTATGAAATGTAAAGGAAGTTAACCAAAACAAATTAAGAAATCATGCAGAAAAAAATAAGAAAATAATTAAATACCCAAGGGAAATAAATTAACACAACAGTCTAAAATATATGATATAACACAAAGTAAGAAGCAAACAAGAAATACGAGATGTGTCATGGATATTTATTTGTGATTCTTTTGACAGAATGAAATGTAATGGAAATTACCAAAAAAATCAAGAAATCATGAAGAAACTCATTACAGAAAAATTGAAGGCAAAAAATCAAGCATGCTAAACATTTAAGTCAAAAACATAATATAAAGATAAAGTATACTTACCCCTATAAAAGAAAAAAAAAGAAAACAAATATTAGATTTCTGTGGATTATGAGATAACCAACATTTATATTTCTGCTTCAATACCGGGCAGAGCATTAGTACATTGTCATTATTATGGCTTATATTCCTTTGTTGCTTTAGAAGGAATTGTCCTTACATATAAGTGGCCTTTTGAAGAATATTTATTACAATATTAAATATGTTTTCTCAAAGAAATGCATGCAGCCATCACATACTTCCATACGGGAAATCGGAACGATGTAGGCAGAGTAGTTAGTATAGGCATAGTAATAGTAGGCCTAGTAACACTTTTAGTGTAACGGTATATGTTATGTAACGTTAGGCCAATTTTATCCTCCCGACTTTCTAAAGCTGTTGTGAACCTTTTATAGGCTGAAATAGTGTGGATTTAGGAGTGAACAAAGTTTAAGTAAAAGTTTTTGTCAACACATTGATCTAATTATTGTACGTACATGGTACTGTAGCCTACCTGTTAGTGATACTAAACCATCACTACAAATTGTGTACAGATTTCCTGTTAATTCACAAACAATCAATAAGTGTGGAGAACTTAAAGAAGCTGTTTCTCTACGTGTATAATCCCTATTCATACGAACTTCTTATACTTTTGTACACGTATATAATCCCCATTCATGCTCACGCGGTTGCGTATATTCTCACATATAATCTCAGATTAAAAACTTATACAAAATTGTACACAAACGCATACTACAGCATACAAACGTATACAAAAGTAAACTTAAGTATATTTACGTAGTATACGAGAGTATGCGATAGTTCTACGTGAGCGGTACTGTATCTTGATGACAAACAACCAAAAAAACAGGGGAAAACATAACCTCTGTCCAACCTCATTGGCGGAGGTAATAAGATAGAATACATAAAGACATTTGAGGAATCTGAGGTTGTGATGTCACAACTAGTCTGATTTCAGTCGTTTCTTCATAAATTAAACCAAATTTTAAACTTGAATATCTCTCTAACAGAGTAAGAATTGTGAATGCTTTGTGCATCATTCTATTTCCTTTGAAGTCCTCTTTCTTAAAGATAGGCTCTTTTGACTAATCATTCCTTAAATCTTATATGTGTAGTCCAGATCAAGTGAAGGATGTGCATGTAACTGTGAATGACTATTTGAAGATGGTAGTAAAGAGCTTAATAATCAAAAATGATATTAGTCAATAAAGATAGTGAGTGTCAACTTTACTTCTGGTCAATAAAGATAGTGAGTGTCAACTTTACTTCTGGTCAATAAAAATGGTAAGTGTCAACTTCACTTTTGGTCAATAAAGATAGTGAGTGGCAACTTCACTTCTGGACAATAAAGATAGTGAGTATCAACTTCACTTCTGGTCAATAAAGATAGTGAGTGTCAACTTCACTTCTGGTCAATAAAGATAGTGAGTGGCAACTTCACTTCTGGACAATAAAGATAGTGAGTATCAACTTCACTTCTGGTCAATAAAGATAGTGAGTGTCAACTTCACTTTGTGTCAGTAAAGATAGTGAGTGGCAACTTCACTTCTGGACAATAAAGATAGTGTCAACTTCACTTCTGTTCAATAGATATAGTGGGTGTCAATTTCGCTTCTGGTCAAACAAAATAGTGAGTCAACTTGACTTCTGGTCAATAACGATAGTGAGTGTCAACTTCACTTCTGGTCAATAAAGATGGTGAGTGTCAACTTGGCTTCTGGTCAATAAAGATAGTGTCAACTTCACTTCTAGTCAATAAAGATAGCGAGTGTCAACTTCACTCTTGGTCACAAAAGATAGTGAGCATCAACTTCACTTCTGGTCAATAAAGATAGTGAGTGTCAACTTCACTTCTGGTCAATAAAGATAGCGAGTGTCAATTTCACTTCTGGTCAATGAAAATAGTATAAAGATAGTGAGTGTCAACTTCACTTCTGGTCAATAAAGATAGCGAGTGTCAATTTCACTTCTGGTCAATGAAAATAGTATAAAAATAGTGAGTGTCAACTTCACTCTTCGTCAATAAAGATAGTGAGTGTCAACTTCACTTCTGGTCAATAAAAATAGTGAGTCAACTTTACTTCTGGTCAATAAAGATAGTGAGTGTCAACCTAATTTTTAATCAATAAAGATAGTGAGTGTCAACTTAATGTCTGGTCAATAAAGATAATGAGTGTCAACTTCACTTCTAATCTGTCAAGAATGAAACAAATGTTTCTATGCAATTCTCCTTCATCATATTAGAAAGTGCCTTAGAAATGACTGTAAGGAATCTTTTACAGTACGTAGACATGAAACTAAGTTGTTTTTTGAAGTAGGCCTATATCTATTGTTTTCCCAGATTTAAAATTGATTCTAGATTTCATGAACTTTCCTTAATGAGCCAGGTCAGGTTTTACATAAACTTTGAGAATTTAACGCTCAGCTGTGTTTTCAAATTATGGATAGTTTTCTATTTCCTACTCCCTGTGCTGCTTAATATTCAAATCGCACACTGAACCAATGAACAATTTATCACACACTGAATAACGAGCAATTTATCGCACACTGAAGCAACGAGCAATTTATTGCACACTGAACCAAAGAGCAATTTATTGCACACTGAACCAACGAGCAATTTATCGCACACTGAACCAACGAGCAATTTATCGCACACTGAACCAACGAGCAATTTATCACACACTGAACCAACAAGCAATTTATCGCACACTAAACCAACGAGCAATTAATCGCACACTGAACCAAGGAACAATTTTTCGCACACTGAACCAATGAGCAATTTATCGCACGCTGAACCAACGAGCAATTTATTGCACACTGAACCAACGAGCAATTTATCGCACACTGAACCAACGAGCAATTTATCTCACACAGAACCAACGAGCAATTTATCGCACACGGAACCAAGTAGCAATTAAAGACAGATTGTTCTCACACATCAGTGTTATAAATTACATGTTCAATTACTGTCAAACTTGTTTTTCAACATGTTTGTTGACATTAATGTGCAGAAATGTATTAATTCTTAGAACTCTGTGACTGCACATTAGTGAGTCAGTGACGAACATTATCATGTACAGTACATGTATTTGAACGCTTTCTATTTTTGTTTTTGTACAGAACTGAACTCATGAGAGGATTTTGTTTTGTGAAGGATGTCCTGAAAGAGCACCTGCAGCCAGCGATTGCTCCAGGTGGATCTACAGCTCAAACTGCAACACTTTCAACCAGCATAGACCACCCTGTGGTTTAAAGATGTTTGCAGTTTTAGAGCAGAACCCTGCAGCTCGTAGCGATTGTTCTATTTTGTCGTTATCCTGGAAAGGAACTGTTCCTTCAAGTGAGAAGGAGAAAAACTTTACTCGTAAGAGACATTACACAGAAGGCTGGTTGGCAACAGGCAATGAGAAGGGCATCGTTAGTGCATCGTATACAACAAGTTTATGTAAGAGGACCACGCAAGGGGCATTCAGAAGGAACTTTAATCTAAGAGGACATAATACAGAGGTAAGTGCACCTCATCATGTATACAGACCCTGTATGTACATAGCACACAAAGCCTATATGACATATCACACATATCCTATATGTACATAGCACACAGACCCTATCATCATGTACATAGCACACAAACCATATCATCATGTACATAGCACACAGACCCTATATGTACATAGCACACAGACCCTATATGTACATAGCACACAGACCCTATCATCATGTACATAGCACACAAACCATATCATCATGTACATAGCACACAGACCCTATATGTACATAGCACACAGACCCTATATGTACATAGCACACATATCCTATATGTACATATCACACAGACCCTATGTGTACATAGCACACAGACCCCATATATACATAGTACGCAGACCCTATATGTACATAGCACACAGACCCTATATGTACATAGTACACAGACCCTATATGTACATAGCACACAGACCCTATCATCATGTACATAGCACACTGACCCTATATGTACATAGCACACAGACCCTACATGTACATAGCACACGGACCCTATATGTACATAGCACACAGACCCTATACGTACATAGCACACATACCCTATATGTACATATCACACAGACCCTATGTGTACATAGCACACAGACCCCATATATACATAGTACACAGACCCTATATGTACATAGCACACAGACCCTATATGTACATAGCACACATACCCTATATGCACATAGCACACAGACCCTATGTGTACATAGCACACAGACCCTACATGTACATAGCACACTGACCCTATATGTACATAGCACACAGACCCTATATGTACATAGCACACAGACCTTATCATCATGTACATAGCACACAGACCCTATATGTACATAGTACACAGACCCTATATGTACATAGCACACAGACCCTATCATCATGTACATAGCACACAGACCTTATCATCATGTACATAGCACACAGACCCTATCATCATGTACATAGCACACAAACCCTACATGTACATAGCACACAGACCCTATGGCCATGTAGCACGTGGACCCTATCACACATATTGTAGTACCCTATTATCATGTACGTAGGATACATGTTGTTGGTTTCTTAGTATCACGATGTATAACCCTAAATATAGGTACACCTGTAGTCAAAATAGCTGTGGGGTTGGGAGTGGGGTGGGATAGAAACATTATTTATCTTTCATATCTGGTAATATGAAAATTTGATAAACACATGTATATAGCTTGTACTGTCCAGTAAGTACTGCACCATGAAAATTCCTGTTTCAAATGACCTAACTAGATACTGTTAAGTGTATGTGTTGTTATGTTGCTTGCAGGCGGTTTACTGCATGGTTTCTGTATCAATCACTGTTTGTCACACTATTCATCAGCTTGCATATTGTGCAATGGCTTCCTATTGGTGTCAAGTTGAATCTTGCCCTTTGTAGTGACATCGCCAGCTAGCAACCTTTCTTGAGGTTTTTTTGGATTTCTGATGTTGCAGTATAGCAGTGCTCATAAAAGTGTTGAATGTCCATAGATCTTCACTTTATTACAGTACACCCCGAAAAAAGTAAATGTTTTCAGTCCTGTTCAGCCCATACTCAAGACTGGTGGTATGTTGTAATCAGTATGTCATATGCTTATGCTTTTCATTTGAGTAAGGCTTGCGGAGAAACAGTTAATCAACTGTGCAGATGTGTGCATCAAATATAGATATATCAAAGCTTTTCAAAATTACTCCCAGGAGCAGCTCGATTGTTAGAAAAAGTGAAGATTTGTTGTTTTCATCGCAGTTTACCGTATAAATTGCAAAATGGGATCCCCTGAGCTAGATATTGTCACTTGATATCTTGATGGTTGGGATCCCCCGAGCTAGATTTTGTCACTTGATATCTTGATGGTTGGGATCCCCTGAGCTAGATATTGTCACTTGATATCTTGATGGTTGGGATCCCCTGAGCTAGATATTGTCACTTGCTATCTCGATGGTCGGGATCCCTGAGTTAGATATTGTCACTTGATGTCTTGATGGTTGGGATCCCCTGAGCTAGATATTGTCACTTGATGTCTTGATGCTTGGGATTCCCTGAGCTAGATATTGTCACTTGGTGTCTTGATGGTTGGGATGCCCCGAGCTAGATTTTGTCACTTGATATCTTGATGGTTGGGATCCCCAGAGCTAGATATTGTCACTTGGTGTCTTGATGGTTGGGATCCCCTAAGCGAGATATTGTCACTTGATATCTTGATGGTTGGGATTCCCTGAGCTAGATATTGTCACTTGATATCTTGATGGTTGGGATCCCTTGAGCTAGATATTGTCACTTGATATCTTGATGGTTGGGATTCCCTGAGCTAAATATTGTCACTTGATATCTTGATGGTTGGGATCCCTTGAGCTAGATATTGTCACTTGATATCTTGATACTTGGGATTCCCTGAGCTAGATATCGTCACTTGATATCTTAATGGTTGGGATTCCCTGATCTAGATATTGTCACTTGCTATCTTGATGGTTGGGATTCTATGAGCTAGATATTGTCACTCTATATCTTGATGGTTGGGATTCCCTAAGCTAGATATTGTCACTTCATATCTTGATGCTAGGGATCCCCTGAGCTAGATATTGTCATTTGATGGTTGGGATCCCCTGAGCTAGATATTGTCACTTGATATCTTGATACTTGGGATTTCCTGAGCTAGATATTGTCACTTGATATCTTAATGGTTGGGATTCCCTGATCTAGATATTGTCACTTGCTATCTTGATGGTTAGGATCCCCAGAGCTAGATATTGTCACTTGCTATCTCGGTGGTTAGGATTCCCTAAGCTAGATATTGTCACTTGATATCTTGATGGTTGGGATCCCCCGAGCTAGATTTTGTCACTTGATAACTTGATGGTTGGGATCCCTTGAGCTAGATATTGTCACTTGATATCTTGATGGTTGGGATCCCCCGAGCTAGATTTTGTCATTTGATATCTTGATGGTTGGGATCCCTTGAGCTAGATATTGTCACTTGCTATCTTGATGGTAGGGATCCCCTGAGCTAGATTTTGTCACTTGATATATTGATGGTTGGTATCCCCCGAGCTAGATATTGTCACTTGATATCTTGATGGTTGGGATCCCCTGAGCTAGATATTGTCACATGATATCTTGATGGTTGGGATCCCTTGAGCTAGATATTGTCACTTGATATCTTGATACTTGGGATTCCCTGAGCTAGATATTGTCACTTGCTATCTTGATGGTTGGGATTCCCTGAGCTAGATATTGTCACTTGATATATTGATGGTTGGGATTCCCTGAACTAGATATTGTCACTTGATATCTTGATGGTTGGGATCCCCTGAACTAGATACTGTCATCTCGTCTTTTGATGACTTTACAAGGACAGCTCTCACCCTCAGGTGCTCTACTGTATTTGTTATCAGAGCAAAGTGTAGGTGTGAATTAGCAAAAGTGGATGTTGATGTACAATGCAGTATGCATAAGGAGGCAAGTGTTCCAATTGACTAACCATGCATTTAGTGGCATAGTTGCAGTTTCTTGAGAGGCCTAAAAATTGTTTAGCTGGAAAACTGTCGAAGGTGAAGGAGTAAATAGAGAGCAAGAAGCAGGGCCGGGTTTAGGTAGGGGCAAGAGGGGCAGTTGCCCACGGGCCGCCACAACCAGGGACCTCCGCAAATTTTGTAAGGAAAAATGTGAGAGGTAGTTAACGGATATTAGTCTTATTTCATTTTATCTTTTATATTATTATTATTCATCTTTATATCTCATTATCAATCTTTACATCTCATTATAAATCATCTTTATATCTCATTATCAACCATCTTTATATCTCATTATCAATGATCTTTATATCTCATTATCAATCATCTGTATATCTCAATATCAATTATCTGTATATCTCAATATCAATCATCTTTATGTCTCATTATCAATCATCTTTATATCTCATTATCAATCATCTATATTATTATCAATCAAAGCTGTACTGTAGTGCAGTAGGCCAACTGCTGTACTGTAGTGCAGTAGGCCTACTGCTGTGCTGTACTGCAGTACAGTACAATAATCTTTTATCTGCAAACTCAGAATTTTTATCATTTTTGTTTATTTGACAATTATGTCCAAATACTGCACTGAAAAGAGTTGCTGAATGTCCAACAAATTGAAAGCTAATGGGAGGTCCTGAATAACTTGTTTCATCACTGTTACCATATATACATGTGCACATATTCAGTCTTTGGTACCGTATGTAAGTGAGTATACATGTGCACATATTCAGTCTTTTTTGGTACCATATGTACGTGAGTAGTGCCTGTGTGCACACAATTACAGTACAGTACATATAGGGTGTTGAGCAAATGTTTTCTGTACAAACATGCATTCTTGGGTCAAAATGCCAGGTCAAATTAAAAGGTTTGGTTTCCTCCTACTGGCAGTTTGACTGACTGTGGAGGTAAACCTCAAACCATCCTCCACCATCATGTAGATTGACATATTGGTTACATTGGGGGGATGTTTTAGGGGGAGAGATTTTGCAGAAATATGCATTGGAATGTGTTCAACAATCCATCATGTCCTGAAATATATCCACTTTACTTTTCTGGACCGTAATCACTTTACTTTTCTGGACCGTAATCACTTTACTTTTCTGGACTGTAATCACTCTACTTTTCTGGACCGTAATCACTTTACTTTTCTGGACCGTAATCACTTTACTTTTGTGGACTGTAATCACTTTACTTTTCTAGACCGTAATCACTTCACTTTTCTGGACCGTAATCACTTCACTTTTCTGGACCGTAATCACTTCACTTTTCAGGACCGTAATCACTTTACTTTTCTGGATCGTAATCACTTTACTTTTCTGGACCAAAATCACTTCACTTTTCAGGACCGTAATCACTTTACTTTTTTGGACCGTAATCACTTCACTTTTCTGGACTGTAATCACTTTACTTTCCTGGACCGTAATCACTTTACTTTTCTGGACAGTAATTACTTCACTTTTCTGTACCGTAATTACTTTACTTTCTGGACTGTAATCATTTCACTTTTCTGGACCGTAATCACTTTACTTTTCTGGACTGTAATCACTCTACTTTTCTGGACCATAATCACTCTACTTTTCTGGACCGTAATCACTTCACTTTTCTGGACCGTAATCACTTTACTTTTCTGGACCGTAATCACTTTACTTTTCTGGACCATAATCACTTTACTTTTCTGGACCGTAATCACTTTACTTTTCTGGACTGTAATCACTTCATTTTTCTGGACCGTAATCACTTTACTTTTCTGGACCTTAATCACTTTACTTTTCTGAACTGTAATCACTTTTAAATCAACTACCACAAACCCTGTCATAAATCCTATTTCATTTTCAAGCTTTCCAAGTTTAAAGCTGTAACATGGATGCTGCCATTTTGTCTAATTTTGTGTTGAAATCATATGAGCCAATGATGACATAATTTGCCATATATACACAATATATTTCTTTAAATTTATCTTTGAAATTTTCTTTTCAAAATGCTTTGATATGAAGTTCCAAGGGCTTGAATCATTAATCGTACAAATAAGAATTCATTGACCCACACAAAGGAAAATGAATTAAGAAGTTAGAAAATTTGACATACAGTCGATTATAAAGAAATAAATGTTTTAATCTGTACTGGGTGTATGACATCTTTTTCTTAGAGGGTTCCCATATAAGTTATTGACAGAATTAATGTTTTGATTATTTATAAAATATCTGCATAATTGTTTTGTACATTGTGAAATTTCTTTAGATAACTGATGATTAATATTTCCATCATGTTAAATGAAAAAAAAGCCAAACTTTATTTCACCTCGAACCAACAATTTTAGCAGTAGTCCGTATAAGCTTCACAGCCTACAGTTGGCAATTCCTATTCAATGTAGTAAGATAGCAAGAGCCTTCATTCCACGGTAGTGAGAGCCCCTTCATTCCACGGTAGTGAGAGCCCCTTCATTCCACGGTAGTGAGAGCCCCTTCATTCCACGGTAGGGAGAGCCCCTTCATTCCACGGTAGGAAGAGCCCCTTTATTCCACGGTAGTAAAAGCCCCTTCATCCTACGGTAGTAAGAGCCCCTTTATTCCTTGGTAGTGAGAGCCCCTTCATTCCACGGTAGTGAGAGCCCCTTCATTTCACGGTAGTGAGAGCTTCTTTATTCCACGGTAGTGAGAGCCCCTTTATTCTACGGTAGTGAGAGCCGCTTCATTCCACGGTAGTGAGAGCCCCTTCATTCCACGGTAGTGAGAGTCCCTTCATTCCACGGTAGTGAGAGCCCCTTTATTCCACGGTAGTGTGAGCCCCTTCATTCCACGGTAGTGAGAGCCCCTTTGAGAGCCCCTTCATTCCAGGGTAGTGAGAGCCCCTTCATTCCACGGTAGTGAGAGCCCCTTTATTCCACGGTAGTGAGAGCCCTTCATTCCATGGTAGTGAGAGCCCCTTCATTCCTTGGTAGTGAGAGCCCCTTCATTCCACGGTAGTGAGAGCTCCTTCATTCTACGGTAGTGAGAGCTTCTTTATTCCACGGTAGTGAGAGCCCCTTTATTCCACGGTAGTGAGAGCCCCTTCATTTCACAGTAGTGAGAGCCCCTCATTCCACGGTAGTGAGAGCCCCTTCATTATACGGTAGCGAGAGCTCCTTCATTCCACTGTAGTGAAAGCCCCTTTATTCCACGGTAGTTAGAGCCCCTTCATTCCACGGTAGTGAGAGCTCCTTCATTCCACTGTAGTGAAAGCCCCTTTATTTCACGGTAGTTAGAGCCCCTTTATTTCATGGTAGTGAGAGCCCCTTTATTCCACGGTAGTGAGAGCCCCTTTATTCCACGGTAGTGAGAGCCCCTTCATTCCACGGTAGTGAGAGCTCCTTCATTCCACTGTAGTGAAAGCCCCTTTATTCCACGGTAGTTAGAGCCCCTTTATTTCATGGTAGTGAGAGCCCCTTTATTCCACGGTAGTGAGAGCCCCTTCATTCCACGGTAGTGAAAGCCTCTTCATTCCACGGTAGTGAGAGCCCCTTCATTCCACGGTAGTGAGAGCCCCTTTATGCCACGGTAGTGAGAGCCCCCTCATTCCATGGTAGTGAGAGCCTCTTCATGCCACGTTAGTGAGAGCCCCTTCATTCCACGTTAGTGAGAGCCCCCTTATTCCACGGTAGTGAGAGCCCCCTTATTTCACGGTAGTGAAAGCCCCTTCATTCCACGTAGTGAAAGCCTCTTCATTCCACGGTAGTGAGAGCCCCTTCATTTCACGGTTGTAAGAGCCCCTTCATTCCACTGTAGTGAGAGCCCCTTCATTTCACGGTTGTGAGAGCCCCTTCATTCCACGGTAGTGAGAGCCTCTTCATTCCACGGTAGTGAGAGCCCCTTCATTCCACGGTAGTGAGAGCCCCTTCATGCCACGGTAGTGAGAGCCCCCTCATTCCACGGTAGTGAGAGCCTCTTCATGCCACGTTAGTGAGAGCCCCTTCATTCCACGGTAGTGAGAGCCCCCTCATTCCACGGTAGTGAAAGCCCCTTTATTCCACGGTAGTGAGAGTCCCTTCATTCCACGGTAGTGAGAGCCCCTTCATTCCACGGTAGTAAGAGCCCCTTCATTTCACGGTTGTGAGAGCCCCTTCATTTCACGGTTGTGAGAGCCCCTTCATTCCATGGTAGTGAGAGCCCCTTGTATATAAAACAAAATGATGGAAGTAATGACAATATATTGTATGGTTTAATGGTAGGTAGCTGCTTTTGAATCTAATCTGTAAAATAAGTGGAAGAAATGGACCTTCAAAACTTTAGCCTATGTCTCTTAAAAAGTCATTTTTAAATATGATGTTGCAAGTTTTTATTATAATCAAGTTGATACATTATAAAGAGGCTTATTAACATAATGATTGATCTTTCAAATAATAAAGTAATTTTTAAACCTTGTTTATTATTAGTCATATTTGAGTGGGCTTTTTTACCCCAAGCAATGGAAGTGCCTTGAGGTAACATGACCCAGTAATAGATTTGACCACATACCGTAATATCAAATTAGGCATACAAACAAGCTAAAGATATATGTTGGACCTGGTGTTCAATCAAATAAGTACCCTTACTGCATATGTGTCATGTGTGTAAGTAGAGTATTAGTGTTCAATCAAATAAGTACCCTTACTGCATACGTGTCATGTGTGTAAGTAGGGTATTAGTGTTCAATCAAATAAGTACCCTTACTGCATGCGTGTCCTGTGTGTAAGTAGAGTATTAGTGTTCAACCAAATAAGTACCCTTACTGCATTCGTGTCATGTGTGTAAGTAGAGTATTAGTGTTCAATCAAATAAGTACCCTTACTGCATGCGTGTCATGTGTGTAAGTAGAGTATTAGTGTTCAATCAAATAAGTACCCTTACTGCATGCGTGTCATGTGTGTAAGTAGAGTATTAGTGTTCAACCAAATAAGTACCCTTACTGCATACGTGTCATGTGTGTAAGTAGAGTATTAGTGTTCAACCAAATAAGTACCCTTACTGCATGCGTGTCATGTGTGTAAGTAGAGTATTAGTGTTTAATCAAATAGGTACCCTTACTGCCTAGGTGTCATGTGTGTAAGTTGAGTATTAGTGTTCAATCAAATAAGTACCCTTACTGCATGCGTGTCATGTGTGTTAGTAGAGTATTAGTGTTCAATCAAATGAGTATCCTTACTGCATACGTGTCATGTGTGTAAGTAGAATATTAGTGTTCAATCAAATAAGTACCCTTACTGCATGTGTGTCATGTGTGTAAGTAGAGCATTAGTGTACAATTAAATAAGTACCCTTACTGCATGCGTGTCATGTGTGTAAGTAGAGTATTAGTGTTTAATCAAATAGGTACCCTTACTGCCTAGGTGTCATGTGTGTAAGTTGAGTATTAGTGTTCAATCAAATAAGTACCCTTACTGCATGCGTGTCATGTGTGTTAGTAGAGTATTAGTGTTCAATCAAATGAGTATCCTTACTGCATACGTGTCATGTGTGTAAGTAGAATATTAGTGTTCAATCAAATAAGTACCCTTACTGCATGTGTGTCATGTGTGTAAGTAGAGCATTAGTGTACAATTAAATAAGTACCCTTACTGCATGCGTGTCATGTGTGTAAGTAGAGTATTAGTATTGAATCATACAATGGAACATTAGGAGCCTTAAGGCCAATTCTGAAGAAATTGACCTTCTGGCCTCCACCTTCAACCCAAGCGTCTTCTGCCTACAAGAAACTTTCTTGAAAACCACCGACCATTACTTCCTCAACAACTTTGCTTGCTATCACTAACATCAAGTGTATGCTGACAGGGCCTGTGGTGGCATCTCCATTCTCGTTAGACAACAAATAAGTACCCTTACTGCATGCGTGTCATGTGTGTAAGTAGAGTATTAGTGTTCAATCAAATAAGTACTCTACTGCATGCGTGTCATGTGTGTAAGTAGAGTATTAGTGTTCAATCAAATAAGTACCCTTACTGCATGCGTGTCATGTGTGTAAGTAGAGTATTAGTGTTCAATCAAATAAGTACCCTTACTGCATGCGTGTCATGTGTGTAAATAGAGTATTAGTGTTTAATCAAATAAGTACCCTTACTGCATACGTGTCATGTGTGTAAGTTGAGTATTAGTGTTCAATCAAATAAGTGCCCTTACTGCATGTGTGTCATGTGTGTTAGTAGAGTATTAGTGTTTAATCAAATAAGTATCCTTCCTGCATACGTGTCATGTGTGTAAGTAGAATATTAGTGTTCAATCAAATAAGTACCCTTACTGCATGTTTGTCATGTGTGTGAGTAGAGCATTAGTGTTCAATTAAATAAGTACCCTTACTGCATGCTTGTCATGTGTGTAAGTAGAGTATTAGTGTTGAATCATACAATGGAACATTGGGAGCCTTAAGGCCATTTCTGAAGAAATTGACCCCTGACCTCCACCTTCAACCCGGTCATCTTCTGCCTACAAGAAACTTTCTTAAAAACCACTGACCATTATTCCCTCAACAACTTTGCTTGCTATCACTAACATCAAGTGGATGCTGACAGGGCCTGTGGTGGCGTCTCCATTCTCGTTAGACACGATATCCCACACAGCCCTGTTCGTGTGCACACCGACCTTCAGGCCATCTATATTTCTATCTCCCTCCACAAAACTCTCACTATCTGCAATATCTATCTCCCTCCCAACACCAACATTCAACCAACCAGCCTTAACAACCTCATCTCTCAGCTTCCTACCCCCTTCATCCTTCTTGGTGACTTCAACGCTCACAACCCTCTGTGGGGCTCTAATACCACCACCCCTAGAGGCAAGCTCATCGAAAATGCTCTTCGTCAGCGCAGCCTGTCCTTACTGAACACTAACTCCCCGACCTACCTTCATCCTGTTACAGGCTCTCTCACCTGTATTGACCTGTCTATCTGTTCCCCTAACCTCCTCCCTGATTTGAGATGGAGAGTTACCGCTGACCTCTGTGGTAGTGATCATTACCCTCTTCTTATACACTCTAATCTTCAAATCCCTGCACTGAGCTTACCCTCAATTGGAACCTCGAGAAGGCTGACTGGTCCCTTTTTGAAACCCTCTGTGATTCACACCTCTCCCCCCATCTCCTCGAGGATAAGGATCCCATGTCTAACTTTAGTAATATCCTTATCAACATCGCCACCTGCTCAATTCCCAAAACCTCTAAACCCCCAAATCATCCCCAACCCCTGGTTCTCAGATGACTGCAAAACCGCCATCAAGAACAGGAAAAGAGCCCTCAGGAACTTTAAAACTAACCCGACCACCCATAACCTTAACCTCTTTCGCATCAGCCGTGCCAAGGCCAGACGCACTATCAAGGATAGTAAAACCAACACTTGGAACAACTTTATTTCTTCTCTCACCACCAACACCCCCACTAAGAAGATTTAGAGAATGGTTAACAGCTTTCACGGCAGAGTAGGCAAATCTCCCATCTCTCTTGGAATGGAGACCTTCTTATCGCAAAAAAGGACACCGTTGACCACCTCCCCACCTCTTTCAGCAACATCTCGTCCTCGACCAACTACTCCAATGCTTTCAAAACCAAAAAAGGTTGCGATGAAGCCCGGAGAATCACTTTTCCCTCCGACAACTCCGAAAGCTACAACACCCCTCTCACCCATTATGAATTACACTAAGCCATCAACGACGCTGGCTGCACCTCCAAGGGCCCAGATAAGATCCCCTATCAGTTCCTGAAACACCTCCCCATCAAGGCCACCACTACCCTACTCACCATCTTCAACCACATTTGGTCCTTACACTCCTTTCCCCCTATCTGGAGGATAGCTATTGTCATCCCCGTCCTTAAACCGGGGAAGGACGGTACAGACCCCTCCAGCTACCGACCCATCGCCCTTATTTGCTGTCTCTGTAAAATTATGGAAAAGATCATTAATCAGAGACTTAACTGGTTCCTCGAGACCAAGAGAGTCCTCTCTCCTCACCAAAGCGGCTTCCGAAAACGTCGCAATACCCTAGACCAGTTAATTACGCTTAACACCGCTATCCGAATTCTTTGCAAAAAAGGAACACCTCATTGCCATATTTTTTGACCTCGAGAAAGCTTTCGACACTACTTGGAAATACGGCATTACCCGAAAGCTTCACATCATCGGCCGCAGAGACTACCTCCCCATTTTTATTCAAAACTTCATCTCACCCAGGCAGTTCCAAGTTCGTATTGGTTACACCCTCTCCAACCCGTACCCCCAAGAAGATGGCGTCCCCCAAGGCAGCATCCTCTCTCCCACTCTCTTCAACCTGAGCATTAATGACATCGCGAATAACCTTGGCCCCAGCATTAAACATACCCTGTACGTGGATGACTTCACCATCTTCTACTCCTCCCCTAGCTTTCCTATTGTTGAAAATAGGCTCCAAACCAGCCTTAACCAGCTGCAAGTCTGGAGCAACAATAACGGTTTTACATTCTCCAAAGACAAGACAGTCTGCATGCACTTTTGTCATTTCAACAACCTCCACCCCAACCCAAACTTTGTGCTCAATGGGAATTGCATTCCTAAAGTTGAACACACAAAGTTCCTTGGTCTAACTCTAGACCCCAAGCTCACCTACAAGCAACACATCACCAACCTGAAACTAAAATGCAACAGCTCCTTCAACATCCTCCATCTGCTCTCCAACACCACTTGGGGAGCAAACCGCTATGCTCTCCTCAAAATTTTCAGGCTCACCATTCGTGCCAAGCTTGACTATGGCAATATTGTCTACTGTGTTGCTTACAACTCATACCTCAAGCACATCAACACCATCCAAAATGAAGCCCTCAGGCTTTGTTTAGGAGCCTACAGGACCTCCCCAATCACCAGCCTTCATGTTGAAGCCAACGAACCCCCGTTTCTACTTAGATGTAAAAAGCTTAGCCTCTCCTATGCTTTAAGAGTCCTCACCAACACCTAGAACCCTGTTTACAACCTCATTAGGTACCCCAATTTCTCCTCCCTCTTTGATAGGACTAAAACCCTATCCCCTCCCTTCAGCTTACGCATTAAATCAGACCTCTTCCATCTTGGCATCAACCTCGCCACTCTCGGCACCTACTCCTGGCCCACTTTTCCTCCTTGGGCCACCCCCCTCCCTTCTATCCACTTAGACCTCTCCACTTATTAGAAAACTCAAACTCATCCTAACCTCTTCATAAATCTCCACAACCAAATCAAAGACCAATTCTCAAATTACACCTCCATCTATACTGATGGCTTCAAGGAAGGCAACAAGACAGCTGCTGCTGCCATCATCCAAGACATCACCCTCAGTAGCAGACTTCCTGACTACTCATCCATCTTTTCAGCCGAGGCTAAGGCCATTCTCCTTGCCTCAACTTTATTGAGTACTCTCCTCTTGGTCACTTTGCCATTTTCTCTGACTCAAAGGCTGTTCTTACTTCATTACTCAATCTTAACTGGGATAACCTCACCTGTCACCTCCTCCGGAGGAAACTCTTTTCTCCCACCCTCTGCAGGAAGAGTGTTCTTTTCTTCTGGATACCCAGCCATGTTGGCATCCCTGGCAATGACAGGGCTGATGCAGCCGCTAAGCTGGCCCTCAACCTTCTCCCTTCCCATTCTCCCAAAACCGTCTCTGACATCAAACCGCTTATCGTTTCCCTTGTTCGTGACTTCTGGCAAACCTCATGGAACTCCCAAATTGATAACAAACTTCATGTCATCCAGCCCACAATCCCGATCAAATCCACCATCAACAACCTCTCTCGTATCGACAACGTTCATATTACCCGTCTTAGAATTGGTCACACCCACCTCACTCACTCCCACCTCCTTATTGGTTCCCCCCAACCCCTCTGTAACAATTGCCACTGCATCCTCACAATCCAAGACGTTCTCCTTGCTTGCCCCCTGTGCAACCTTCCCAGAGCTTCCCTTGCTCCCCACAGCTCAAATGCTGAGTTCTTCCAGAAAAATCTTCCAAATAAAATAATCTCCTTCCTCTATCATGCATCCCCCTACAACCATATTTATTTTTCCTCTTTCACCCCCTTTCTACTTTGTTTTTGTTTTACCCATGCACCTCCTCTCACGATCACAGCTTTCTGGCTTTTGTTCTTGAATTTCTCTCATTCTCCCCCTGGTTTCTTTCCTTCCTACCTCTAAAATGATCTGACCTCTCAGGCACAATTTGACCTTCGTTGTCGTGGTGCCGTTTAGACCTCATTAAACAAACAAACTTACTGCATGCATGTCATTTGTGTAAGTAGAGTATTAGTGTTCCATCAAATAAGTACCCTTACTGCTTACGTGTCATGTGTGTAAGTAGAGTATTAGTGTTCAATCAAATTAGTACCCTTACTGCATGCGTGTCATGTGTGTAAGTAGAGTATTAGTGTTCAATCAAATAAGTACCCTTACTGCATTCGTGTAATGTGTGTAAGTAGAGTATTAGTGTTCAATCAAATAAGTACCCTTACTGCATGCGTGTCATGTGTGTTAGTAGAGTATTAGTGTTCAATCAAATAAGTACCCTTACTGCATGCGTGTCATGTGTGTAAGTAGAGTATTAGTGTTTAATCAAATAAGTACCCTTAATGCATGCGTGTCATGTGTGTTAGTAGAGTATTAGTGTTCAATCAAATAAGTACCCTTACTGCATGCGTGTCATGTGTGTAAGTAGAGTATTAGTGTTCAACCAAATAAGTACCCTTACTGCATGCGTGTCATGTGTGTAAGTAGAGTATTAGTGTTCAACCAAATAAGTACCCTTACTGCATGCGTGTCATGTGTGTAAGTAGAGTGTTAGTGTTCAACCAAATAAGAACCCTTACTGCATGCGTGTCATGTGTGTAAGTAGAGTATTAGTGTTCAATTAAATAAGTACCCTTACTGCATGCGTGTCATGTGTGTAAGTATAGTATTGGTGTTTAATCAAATAAGTACCCTTACTGCATATGTGTTATTTGTGTAAGTAGAGTATTAGTGTTCAATCAAATAAGTACCCTTACTGCATGCGTGTCATGTGTGTTAGTAGAGTATTAGTATTTAATCAAATA
Source organism: Chiridota heheva (assembly GCA_020152595.1). Lineage (NCBI taxonomy): Eukaryota > Metazoa > Echinodermata > Holothuroidea > Apodida > Chiridotidae > Chiridota > Chiridota heheva. Next base: position 100,984 of record JAIGNY010001840.1, read on the forward strand.
AGTACCCTTACTGCATACGTGTCATGTGTGTTAGTAGAGTATTAGTGTTCAATCAAATAAGTACCCTTACTGCATGCGTGTCATGTGTGTAAGTAGAGTATTAGCCAAAACCATTAACATATACTTTAAACCTAACTAATATTGAAACGACAAACTTCTAGTTTTTAATAACGTTGCACGGTACTAGTGAAAATGAGCACCATTAGTACAGATGCAAATGGTACCATTAATACCGAAGTAGCGGTATTTTTACAGGTAACTACCAAAAAGTGGCAAATATGAAATATAACTTACAGCACCATAAATTAATGGTACCATTAATACCGAAGTAGCGGTATTTTTACAGGTAACTACCAAAAAGTGGCAAATATGAAATATAACTTACAGCACCATGAATTTGTACACCAAAAGAAATTCCCACATTACTAAGTGGTGTCCATTTGAAACATTAAAACATATATATACACCTGATCTCTAAGTTAATAAGATCAAACTAATCGCCCGATTACACCTAGAATCTCTGACATTCTGTTTGTTAACCCAATTTTGCAACTTTTCTTAGTTCTGGTATACCGAGCAATGTTAGTTTTTAGACAAGTCTATATACAATAAGCGTAGTATACAACCTTGCACATGTACATTATTTAAAACAATCTTGCCCATAAACTATTCGTTGATGAATTGCTTAAACTGCAGTATTTGAAAGGCACACAGACCCCTAGCTTGATTTAAAAGGGGCAGGGTGCTAGACTTGTTGAGGGGCACACTAATGTGCACGCGAAGTGCTGCGTCTTTTCGGCATGGATTTCAGGGGCGCAATCCCATTGTGAAGAAGCTCTGGGATTTTAAATGAAACTATTCTGCTCGATAAGGACCATTCATGAGCCAAACAGGACAATTGCTTAATATGCTATCATTCTGTGTTCTCTATCCATGTAAGGTATTTCATTTATGAGGTTAATTAAGTTCAATTCTTATGAGAGGCAGTGGGGCAGGGTGGACCCCAAGGGGGCATGGCGGGCCCACAGAGGGGCATGGCGGGCCACTTCTGTAACACAGCAAAGCTAAGGAACTGGCACAGAAGTCACATACAATGACCAAAGCCCAACCCCATGTCAGATGATGACTGGACCAGCCAAGAGAGTTTTGAGTAAAATACTTCACCAACACTACAAGGAAAAAGTGGAATGAAATATTATTGAAAAACCAATGTGTGCAACCCTGCTATAAAGCATAGTATATACTCTATTTTGAAGGCATTACATGTATCATAGGTCTATATTGAGTAGAAAGAGGGATCCTCCACTAGCTTGAGATTCATCTAGCTGATACAGATGATAATCTTAAAAAGAGGGATCATCCACTAGCTTGAGATTCATCTAGCTGATACAGATGATAATCTTAGAAAGAGGGATTATCCACCAGCTTGAGATTCATCTAGCTGATACAGATGATAATCTTAGAAAAAGGGATTATCCACTAGCTTGAGAATCATCTAGCTGATACAGATGATAATCTTAGAAAGAGGGATTATGCACTAGCTTGAGATTCATCTAGCTGATGCAGATGATAATCTTAGAAAGAGGGATCATCCACTAGCTTGAGATTCATCTAGCTGATACAGATGATAATCTTAGAAAGAGGGATCATCCACTAGCTTGAGATTCATCTAGCTGATACAGATGATAATCTTAGAAAGAGGGATCATCCACTAGCTTGAGATTCATCTAGCTGATACAGATGATAATCTTAGAAAGAGGGATTATCCACTAGATTGAGATTCATCTAGCTGATACAGATGATAATCTTAGAAAGAGGGATTATCCACTAGATTGAGATTCATCTAGCTGATACAGATGATAATCTTTCAGTGTCATGTTGTTAATGCACACACTACTGACTCCCTGTGTGTATAGATACCCCCCACCCCTCCTTTGAAAAGGCAAGACCTATATTGAGTAGAAAGAGGGATCATGCACTAGCTTGAGATTCATCTAGCTGATGCAGATGATAATCTTTCATTGTCATGTTGTTAATGCACACCCTACTGGCCAGCTTTGTGTATAGATACCCCCAACCCCTCCTTTGAAAAGAAGTGCAAAAATAATATCATAAAGTGTTAATTTACTAGGACATGTTTAAGTATATAAGAAGTTATTGTTTATTAAAAGTTCAAGATAATTCACAAGCTAACTCCGGTATGACAGATTTACACTACTTTTGTTTTTTTTGAAAGGCCTGCCAAAAACAGTCTGTATTAGATGGAACCTTCTAAGTTACAGATATAGTCATGTTAAACATTCTATAATTTATATTAGAAAATAATCCATGGACCTAGAGGATTCAAGGCTTTGTATAAAGTAAAATCAGCTGAGCATGACAGACAGGACAAAAATTACACTCAATGTTTTGAAACCTGACTTTCCTTGGAAAAAGCTATCTGTTTCACATGAAATTGAATGTGTTTTTCTTGTCAAGTTAATCATTTTTATACAAATAATCAGTAAACATTTGACTTAGTTATTAAAAACATGTAACTGGAAATACCAGGCCCATTAATGTTGTGACATACGGGTCATGACAGATGGGACATTTTTGTACACTTAATAATTATATTTTTGAAACTTATAGTTACGTGATGATGAAGCGTCTTTTCTATAATTTATTTTCAATCAAAAACAATAACTAATATTACAAAGTAATAATGAAATACAGTAGTTTCAACAATAATTAATTTTCAAATACCCCTTAAATATTCAGTCATTTGGAACACATTTATTAATGCCTGAATTAAAGCTATTTTTGGTTTGCCTGTTTCTCTAGTCAACCATGATTAATCAATATTTCACTTCAAAAGGCAATTTTTCATATTATATGAATATTTTGACACTAACAAGTATGTGCAAAAATAAGTCAATAAAGAATATGTACTCTAATGATTAGTCTTTACAATCCAAGTAAAAGTAACATATTTACATTAGCTTTCTGGTTGAATGCTGTCTGGAAGTGGTTGATTCAGTTTCACACAGGCACATATTCTATAACATGGTTTCACACTCCTAAAATAATGTACACCACAGGTTCTAGGAAGGGTAAGAATTTTTGCACCATCATTTTGCCATGAGACCCATATCCTGCATGTGCTGAGTTACATCCTCATGTATTACAGAGCATGTTCATTTTTGCACACTTTTTGTGCAATTTCTTGTGTTCCTCTTGGTGCCATTGGTCATCCCATATTCTGTGACGTGTCCCTTTAGGGACCCCCTTCCCCCCAATATCATCAATACGTTGCCGTGAAATGTTGCTGGGCATGTACATGTACATCAGATGTTTTGCACATCCCATTTACATGTGTGTGGTGCATGCAGCAATTATTACTGTATGACTAACATGACCTAGACAAACAAAAAGGGTTAAGAAGGCAGGAAAAGTATCACTGCCCTAAAGGCTGAAGTGTGCATTATTGTAGTTGATATTTAGTTTAAATTTTAATTGTTAAATTTATCACTTATTTTATTATTAAAGACATGAAGTATCATTAGTAAAATAGTCTAAGTTTACCATATTTTACAACCTAGAGATGATAAAAAAAAATGTGACAGGCCGGACGAAAGGGGTAAATTGTGACAAACGGGACGGATTTTGACATGAAATATCAGATCTACTATACATCACAGGTTATTTTATTTTACTTTCTAGGTGAGGTCACCTTGATAGAAGATAAAAATTTATCTTTGAAGCAAAGAAATCTTTGCATGAAAAAGTAAACAACTTCTTTATATTTTCATTTTGTGACAGATGGGACATGACAATGTGATTATTTTAAAAAGGTTAAAGTGTGTATTTTTATAATTGATATTCAGCTTACTTTTTTATTGATAAATTTATAACTTAAATTATTAACAAAGACAGAGTAGTATAAGTAAAAAAGTCTATGTTTACCATTTTATACAACCTAGAGTGAGGCTAGAGATGATAAAAACATATGACAGATTGGGCAAAAGGGGTAAATTGTGATGAGACGAGATGAGACATATATCAACTATACATCACAGGTTATTTTCATTTTATTTTCTAGGTGAGGTCACCTTGATAGAAGATAGGAATCAAAAGCAAAACAAAAAAATGTAAAAAGTAAACAACCTTTTTATTTTTTTTGGTGACAGACGGGACATGGCAATGTGATTATTGTAAAATGGTACAAGACTCGTATTTCATATTTTGGGGTAAAATTCTGTAGTGGTGGATAGGGAAAGTATACTTCATAGTCAACCAATAATGATTATCTTTGAAGCATAAAAACTGTAACAAAGGGCAACTCAAATTTCCATCACAAAATAGGTGTAAATGCTACTTCTGTTTCCCCAAACTTCAAGCCCAATGGTAAACAATAAATCCAAGTGCAGTAGAAGAAAAGCAAAAACAGTTTCTGAAAGCTTGATTAGTGTACTATCCAAGAAAGACTTATTTACAAGAGGAAAATATGCTTTGAAAATTCATGAATGTGCAACCCTTCTGCGGAATTGGCCAAAAATATTGATTAACTTTTAGTTGTAGTTAGAGGTGTACGGTACATACATTCAGTTGATATAAGGGGGAAACTTGATTGGTAGTTAGAGGTGTATGGTACATTCATTCAGTTGATATAAGGGAGGAGACTTGATTGGTAGTTCGAGGTGTACGGTACATTCATTCAGTTAAACCAATGGTAAACAGGTTTATTAGAGACCGACTTTGGATAAACAACTAGCAAGAACACATTTAATATTTCACGGAACATACAGAACAATTACTGCAAAAGGTTTCGCTACAAAGATTTATTATATTATATTTGCATACAGTAGTTACATTTGTGGTACATTTTGTTAAGTGTTAATTATCAATGATATAGCATTCAGTATTTAAACCAAAAAAATGTGATTATACCACTTGACCAACTTGTGGTGTAGCCATCTTTAAAAAGAATGATTGCCCCATTTTACCCCAAAACCCTTGGAAAAAGGCCCACCCATCTTGTTTTTTTTCAAATGCGGTTATATACCACCAAATCATTATGATGGTTCCAAGATTGTATATGATCATAATAGAGAAGATATGTAATTGTTAAAACCTTGATTTCTTTGTATCATTTGTCTGTTATAAGATATTTTACATTAACTCAAAGAGTGAGCCTTTTTATCCCAGTTTACCCGATTAAACAATTTTTGGAAATGGAAGGTACGGAATAGTATTAACTGTTTCAAGTACACTCTGTGTACATGTACATACCACAAACTGAACTGATGCCAACACATACCATACACCATAGTACTAACAACTTCCAGACTTGGACTTCCTCTAGTTTCCATGGCTGTGCAGAATATCAACATTTATTTATAGAGGAAATAGAAATATTAAAATATGAAAGGTGAACTACAGTATCTGCCAAACTTTTTGAAGATGATCAAATATACTGTACTTAAATGGTTTTCTCTAAAAGCATCTTGTATACAGTAGGCAGACCGTACAGCTTTTTCTGTACTTAAGTGGTTTTCTTGATAAGCTTCTTGTATACAGTAGGCATACTGTACAGCTTCTTGTATACAGTAGGCATACTGTACAGCTTCTTGTATACAGTAGGCATACTGTACAGCTTCTTGTATACAGTAGGCATACTGTACAGCTTCTTGTATACAGTAGGCATACTGTACAGCTTCTTGTATACAGTAGGCATACTGTACAGCTTCTTGTATACAGTAGGCATACTGTACAGCTCTTGTATACAGTAGGCATACTGTACAGCTTTTGTATACAGTAGGCATACTGTACAGCTTCTTGTATACAGTAGGCATACTGTACAGCTTATTGTATACAGTAGGCATACTGTACAGCTTCTAGTATACAGTAGGCATACTGTACAGCTTTTTCTGTACTTATGGTTTTCTCGATAAGCTTCTTGTATACAGTAGGCATACTGTACAGCTTCTTGTATACAGTAGGCATACTGTACAGCTTCTTGTATACAGTAGGCATACTGTACAGCTCATTGTATACAGTAGGCATACTGTACAGCTCCTTGTTTACAGTAGGCATACTGTACAGCTCCTTGTATACAGTAGGCATACTGTACAGCTCCTTGTATACAGTAGGCATACTGTACAGCTCCTTGTATACAGTAGGCATACTGTACAGCTCCTTGTATACAGTAGGCATACTGTACAGCATTTTACAATTAATGCACAACTAATTTATACTGAATTTCTCAGAAAATAATTGAAACGATTTTGACAAACATTCTTAAATCATTATACAGTACGCTGTGCAGTTTGTAATTAAAAGACAACTACAGTATACCCAGTGTAATAAGTGAATACCAAATAACAACTTGCTCTGTCACCTTGGTTACACGTATGTTGGGAAGCATATAGTACAAGACTACCTGTGCAACCTCACATAATATTTATTTACCGTTGGAGCACATTCTGCATACATCATCAGGGCACGGTATAGTAATAAGGGCAACATACTGTGCAGCTTGTATGTACATTCTGTACTATACTGAGTACTTAGCTGGTATGTGAAGAGGTTTGTATACCTCGTCTTGGTAACCAAATGGTTCCAGTACTCATCATGGACATAACATTAATTTTCAATTTGGTGATGTTCTACTGCTCAGTTGCCGTCCACTGTGTAAAATCAAGAGTTGAGCTGAGAATAAAGGAGGAGACTTGGTTGGGTTGTGTTTATTGATACCGGGAAGGAGACTGATTGGCTTGTGTGTGTTGATATAAGCAAGGAGACTTGATTGGGTTGTGTATATGGATATAAGGGAGGACACTTGATTGGGTTGTGTGTATTGATATAAGGCAGGAGACTTGATTAGGTTGTGTGTATTGATATAAGGTAGGAGACTTGATTGGGTTGTGTGTATTGATATCAGGCAGTGGACTTGATTGGGTTGTGTGTATTGATATAAGGCAGGAGACTTGATTGGGTTGTGTGTATTGATATAAGGTAGGAGACTTGATTGGGTTGTGTATATTGATATAAGGGAGGAGACTTGATTGGGTTGTGTATATCGATATAAGCGAGGAGACTTGATTGAGTTGTGTGTATTGATATAAGGTAGGGGTAGGAGACTTGATTGGGTTGTGTGTATTGATATAAGGTAGGAGACTTGATTGGGTTGTGTGTATTGATATCAGGCAGTGGACTTGATTGGGTTGTGTGTATTGATATAAGGCAGGAGACTTGATTGGGTTGTGTGTATTGATATAAGGCAGGGGACTCGATTGGGTTGTGTGTATTAATATAAGGCAGGAGACTTGATTGGGTTGTGTGTATTGATATAAGGTAGGAGACTTGATTGGGTTGTGTGTATTGATATAAGCGAGGAGACTTGATTGGGTTGTGTGTATTGATATAAGGTAGGAGACTTGATTGGGTTGTGTGTATTGATATCAGGCAGTGGACTTGATTGGGTTGTGTGTATTGATATAAGGCAGGAGACTTGATTGGGTTGTGTGTATTGATATAATGCAGGAGACTCGATTGGGTTGTGTGTATTAATATAAGGCAGGAGACTTGATTGGGTTGTGTGTATTGATATAAGGTAGGAGACTTGATTGGGTTGTGTGTATTGATATAAGCGAGGAGACTTGATTGGGTTGTGTGTATTGATGTAAGGTAGGAGACTCGATTGGGTTGTGTGTATTGATATAAGGTAGGAGACTCGATTGGGTTGTGTGTATTGATATAAGGGAGGACACTTGATTGGGTTGTGTATATTGATATAAGGGAGGACACTTGATTGGGTTGTGTATATCGATATAAGGGAGGAGACTTGACTAGGTTGTGTGTATTGATATAAGGCAGGAGACTTGATTGGGTTGTGTATATTGATATGAGGCAGGAGACTTGATTGGGTTGTGTGTATTGATATGAGGCAGGAGACTTGATTGGGTTGTGTGTATTGATATAAGGCAGTGGACTTGATTGGGTTGTGTGTATTGATATGAGGCAGGAGACTTGATTGGGTTGTGTGTATTGATATGAGGCAGGGGACTTGATTGGGTTGTGTGTATTGATATGAGGCAGCAGACTTGATTGGGTTGTGTGTATTGATATGAGGCAGGGGACTTGATTGGGTTGTGTGTATTGATATAAGGTAGGAGACTTGATTGGATTGTGTGTATTGATATAAGGCAGGGGACTTGATTGGGTTGTGTGTATTGATATAAGGTAGGAGACTTGATTGGGTTGTGTGTATTGATATGAGGCAGGGGACTTGATTGGGTTGTGTGTATTGATATGAGGCAGGGGACTTGATTGGGTTGTGTGTATTGATATAAGGTAGGAGACTTGATTGGATTGTGTGTATTGATATAAGGCAGGAGACTTGATTGGGTTGTGTGTATTGATATGAGGCAGCAGACTTGATTGGGTTGTGTGTATTGATATGAGGCAGGGGACTTGATTGGGTTGTGTGTATTGATATAAGGTAGGAGACTTGATTGGATTGTGTGTATTGATATAAGGCAGGATACTTGATTGTGTTGTGTGTATTGATATCAGGCAGGAGACTTGATTGGGTTGTGTGTATTGATATAAGGTAGGAGACTTGATTGGGTTGTGTATATTGATATAAGGCAGGAGACTTGATTGGGTTGTGTGTATTGATATCAGGCAGGAGACTTGATTGTGTTGTGTATTGATATAAGGCAGGAGACTTGATTGGGTTGTGTGTATTGATATAAGGCAGGATACTTGATTGTGTTGTGTGTATTGATATCAGGCAGGAGACTTGATTGGGTTGTGTGTATTGATATAAGGTAGGAGACTTGATTGGGTTGTGTATATTGATATAAGGCAGGAGACTTGATTGGGTTGTGTGTATTGATATAAGGCAGGATACTTGATTGTGTTGTGTGTATTGATATCAGGCAGGAGACTTGATTGGGTTGTGTGTATTGATATAAGGTAGGAGACTTGATTGGGTTGTGTATATTGATATAAGGCAGGATACTTGATTGGGTTGTGTATTGATATAAGGCAGGAGACTTGATTGGGTTGTGTGTATTGATATAAGGCAGGAGACTTGATTGTGTTGTGTGTATTGATATAAGGCAGGAGACTTGATTGGGTTGTGTGTATTGATATAAGGTAGGAGACTTGATTGGGTTGTGTGTATTGATATAAGGCAGGAGACTTGATTGGGTTGTGTATTGATATAAGGCAGGAGACTTGATTGGGTTGTGTGTATTGATATAAGGCAGGATACTTGATTGTGTTGTGTGTATTGATATCAGGCAGGAGACTTGATTGGGTTGTGTGTATTGATATAAGGCAGGAGACTTGATTGGGTTGTGTATATTGATATAAGGGAGGAGACTTGATTGGATTGTGTGTATTGATATAAGGCAGGAGACTTGATTGGGTTGTGTATATTGATATAAGGTAGGAGACTTGATTGGATTGTGTGTATTGATATCAGGCAGGAGACTTGATTGGGTTGTGTGTATTGATATAAGGCAGGAGACTTGATTAGGTTGTGTGTATTGATATAAGGCAGGAGACTTGATTGGGTTGTGTGTATTGATATAAGGCAGCAGACTTGATTGGGTTGTGTGTATTGATATAAGGTAGGAGACTCGATTGGGTTGTGTGTATTGATATCAGGCAGGAGACTTGATTGGGTTGTGTGTATTGATATAAGGTAGGAGACTCGATTGGGTTGTGTGTATTGATATAAGGCAGGAGACTTGATTGGGTTGTGTGTATTGATATAAGGTAGGAGACTCGATTGGGTTGTGTGTATTGATATAAGGCAGGAGACTTGATTGGGTTGTGTGTATTGATATCAGGCAGGAGACTTGATTGGGTTGTGTATATTGATATAAGGCAGGAGACTTGATTTGGTTGTGTGTATTGATATAAGGCAGGGGACTCGATTGGGTTGTGTGTATTAATATAAGGCAGGAGACTTGATTGGGTTGTGTGTATTGATATAAGGGAGGACACTTGATTGGGTTGTGTGTATTGATATAAGGCAGGAGACTTGATTGGGTTGTGTGTATTGATATAAGGTAGGAGACTTGATTGGGTTGTGTGTATCGATATAAGGCAAGAGACTTGATTAGATTGTGTGTATTGATATAAGGCAGGAGACTTGATTGGGTTATGTGTATTGATATAAGGCAGCAGACTTGATTGGGTTGTGTATATCGATATAAGGCAGGAGACTTGATTGGGTTGTGTGTATTGATATAAGGTAGGAGACTCGATTGGGTTGTGTGTATTGATATCAGGCAGGAGACTTGATTCGGTTGTGTGTATTGATATAAGGTAGGAGACTTGATTGGGTTGTGTGTATTGATATAAGGCAGGAGACTTGATTGGGTTGTGTGTATTGATATATGGCAGGAGACTTGATTGGGTTGTGTGTATTGATATAAGGCAGGAGACTTGATTGGGTTGTGTGTATTGATATAAGGCAGGAGACTTGATTGGGTTGTGTGTATTGATATATGGCAGGAGACTTGATTGGGTTGTGTGTATTGATATAAGGCAGGAGACTTGATTGGGTTGTGTGTATTGATATAAGGTAGGAGACTCGATTGGGTTGTGTGTATTGATATAAGGCAGTGGACTTGATTGGGTTGTGTGCATTGATATAAGGCAGGAGACTTGATTGGGTTGTGTATATTGATATAAGGTAGGAGACTCGATTGGGTTTGTGTATTGATATAAGGCAGTGGACTTGATTGGGTTGTGTGCATTGATATAAGGCAGGAGACTTGATTGGGTTGTGTATATTGATATAAGGTAGGAGACTCGATTGGGTTGTGTGTATTGATATAAGGCAGTGGACTTGATTGGGTTGTGTGCATTGATATAAGGCAGGAGACTTGATTGGGTTGTGTGTATTGATATAAGGTAGGAGACTCGATTGGGTTGTGTGTATTGATATAAGGCAGTGGACTTGATTGGGTTGTGTGCATTGATATAAGGCAGGAGACTTGATTGGGTTGTGTATATTGATATAAGAGAGGACACTTGATTGGGTTGTGTATATCGATATAAGGGAGGAGACTCGATTGGGTTGTGTGTATTGATATAAGGCAGGAGACTTGATTGGGTTGTGTGTATTGATATCAGGCAGTGGACTTGATTGGGTTGTGTGTATTGATATGAGGCAGGAGACTTGATTGGGTTGTGTGTATTGATATAAGGCAGGAGACTTGATTGGGTTGTGTATATTGATATAAGGGAGGACACTTGATTGGGTTGTGTATATCGATATAAGGGAGGAGACTTGATTAGGTTGTGTGTATTGATATAAGGCAGGAGACTTGATTGGATTGTGTGTATTGATATGAGGCAGGGGACTTGATTGGGTTGTGTGTATTGATATAAGGTAGGAGACTTGATTGGGTTGTGTGTATTGATATCAGGCAGAGGACTTGATTGGGATGTGTGTATTGATATAAGGCAGGAAACTTGATTGGGTTGTGTGTATTGATATAAGGCAGGAGACTTGATTGGGTTGTGTATATCGATATAAGGGAGGAGACTTGATTGGGTTGTGTATATCGATATAAGGGAGAGGACTTGATTGGGTTTTGTGTATTGATATAAGGGAGGACACTTGATTGGGTTGTGTGTATTGATATAAGGGAGAGGACTTGATTGTGTTGTGTATATTGATATAAGGAGGTTGTGTGTATTGATATAAGGCAGGAAACTGATTGGGTTGTGTGTATTGATATAAGGGAGGACACTTGATTGGGTTGTGTATATCGATATAAGGGAGAGGACTTGATTGTGTTGTGTATATTGATATAAGGCAGGAGACTTGATTGGATTGTGTGTATTGATATCAAGCAGTGGATTTAATTGGGTTAATTGATGAACAATAAGCTTGGGCGGTATACCTGTATTTCGGTAATTTTCGGTACTTAGCTGTACCGAAATGGTTGGTATTGAACATTTAAGTAATACTGAAATACCGATAATATATATAACAAGGCCCAAAATTGAGTTATTTTCTTAAATAATTTCTTGATGGCTCACGATAATCCACGGAATATTTTGAAAGCATGTCAAATTAAAAAGGTTAGCAAAACTATTTTCCAAGACCCAATTCCTTAAACGAGACAGAAAAAGCTGCGCAATGTTTAATGCAGCTATCAGCAACTAGTTAAAACTTCAGAATTACAGGAAAACATGTACAAAGCGCACTTGAAAAAGTATGGGAGAATATACAACGAAATTAACAACTTCAACTTACTCAGATCTCAGATATTATTCTGAATATTAAGTCCTGGTCCAAAAAAATTGTTTTAAACTTAAAAACTTTTCCAAGACATCATAAAAAATAAAAGAAAACAAAAAATATAAAAGCTGTAAAACTTCAAACAAACGTTTTCTTGTTTTGAAAACGTATGTTCTACTTCCATCTTCCAACTTTGCAAATAACAAAGAATGAAAAAAACTTCCATAAACCAGTAGTACATTCGTTCTGAGCAGGGCTGCTTCAGTCAAGCTTTCAGCAGCAGCCTCAGAAAGTATCTGTATCATGCTAGGACTGCTTCAATCAAGCTTTCAGCAGCAGCCTCAGAATGTATCTGTATCGTGCTAGGACTGCTCCAGTCAAGCTTTCAGCAGCAGCCTCAGAAAGTATCTGTGTCGTGCTAGGACTGCTTCAATCAAGCTTTCAGCAGCCAGCTCAGAATGTATCTGTATCGTGCTAGGACTGCTCCAGTCAAGCTTTCAGCAGCAGCCTCAGAATGTATCTGTGTCGTGCTAGGACTGCTTCAATCAAGCTTTCAGCAGCCAGCTCAGAATGTATCTGTGTCGTGCTAGGACTGCTTCAATCAAGCTTTCAGCAGCAGCCTCAGAATGTATCTGTATCGTGCTAGGACTGCTCCAGTCAAGCTTTCAGCAGCCAGCTCAGAATGTATCTGTGTCGTGCTAGGACTGCTTCAGTCAAGCTTTCAGCAGCCAGCTCAGAATGTATCTGTGTCGTGCTAGGACTGCTTCAATCAAGCTTTCAGCAGCCAGCTCAGAATGTATCTGTATCGTGCTAGGACTGCTCCAGTCAAGCTTTCAGCAGCAGCCTCAGAATGTATCTGTGTCATGCTAGGACTGCTCCAGTCAAGCATTCAGCAGCAGCCTCAGAAAGTATCTGTATCGTGCTAGGACTGCTTCAATCAAGCTTTCAGCAGCAGCCTCAGAATGTATCTGTATCATGCTAGGACTGCTTCAGTCAAGCATTCAGCAGCAGCCTCAGAATGTATCTGTATCATGCTAGGACTGCTTCAGTCAAGCTTTCAGCAGCAGCCTCAGAATGTATCTGTATCGTGCTAGGACTGCTTCAGTCAAGCTTTCAGCAGCCAGCTCAGAATGTATCTGTATCGTGCTAGGACTGCTCCAGTCAAGCTTTCAGCAGCAGCCTCAGAAAGTATCTGTATCGTGCTAGGACTGCTTCAATCAAGCTTTCAGCAGCAGCCTCAGAAAGTATCTGTATCGTGCTAGGACTGCTTCAATCAAGCTTTCAGCAGCCAGCTCAGAATGTATCTGTATCATGCTAGGACTGCTCCAGTCAAGCTTTCAGCAGCCAGCTCAGAATGTATCTGTATCATGCTAGGACTGCTTCAATCAAGCTTTCAGCAGCCAGCTCAGAATGTATCTGTATCGTGCTAGGACTGCTCCAGTCAAGCTTTCAGCAGCCATCTCAGAAAGTATCTGTATCATGCTAGGACTGCTTCAATCAAGCTTTCAGCAGCAGCCTCAGAATGTATCTGTATCGTGCTAGGACTGCTTCAGTCAAGCTTTCAGCAGCCAGCTCAGAATGTATCTGTATCGTGCTAGGACTGCTCCAGTCAAGCTTTCAGCAGCAGCCTCAGAATGTATCTGTGTCGTGCTAGGACTGCTTCAATCAAGCTTTCAGCAGCCAGCTCAGAATGTATCTGTATCGTGCTAGGACTGCTCCAGTCAAGCTTTCAGCAGCAGCCTCAGAATGTATCTGTGTCGTGCTAGGACTGCTTCAATCAAGCTTTCAGCAGCCAGCTCAGAATGTATCTGTGTCGTGCTAGGACTGCTTCAATCAAGCTTTCAGCAGCCAGCTCAGAATGTATCTGTATCATGCTAGGACTGCTTCAGTCAAGCATTCAGCAGCAGCCTCAGAATGTATCTGTATCATGCTAGGACTGCTTCAGTCAAGCTTTCAGCAGCCAGCTCAGAATGTATCTGTGTCGTGCTAGGACTGCTTCAATCAAGCTTTCAGCAGCCAGCTCAGAATGTATCTGTATCATGCTAGGACTGCTTCAGTCAAGCATTTAGCAGCAGCCTTAGAACGTAGATCTGTATCATGCTAGGACTACTTCAGTCAAGCTTTCAGCAGCAACCTCAGAATGTACAGTACCCCACACATTGATTTAGCCTGTAGAAGACCTCTAAAACAAAAAGATGTAATCTAATATTTAAATTTGGCTTACCCCAATTTGAACATCAAGTGGGGAGGGTTTGCACTTTAGAATCAATACTGCACTATGATACTGAATTTCATTGGTAGGGCCTCACATACCATCAACTTTGGGCCAATATAACTGCAGTGTATAGAAGGTGCAAGTAGTCCTATAAAATACACTCTCTCAGAAAAATATATTGGTTTGGTTAGTTGATGTTTAACGGCATCGCGAGAGTCGGAGTCAAATGTGCCAAGAGGGTGTTACAAAAAATGAAGGTGTAAAAGTTAGGGCAGAGAGGAGATAAAGGATTGAGAGGAAGAAAAGGGAAAATAGGTTGAATTTGGGAGAGAAAAAAGAAAGAAAAGTAAGGTAAAAAGAAAGGGGTGTGTGAAGTAAGATGTAGAAGGAGGAGAAAGGTAGATTAGATCTGGTGGAAAAGGTTGTTGTTGCAGAGGAAGTTGATCATGTTGAAGGAAGGATTTTCTTTGAAGAGATCTGAGATTGAGGTGAGTGAGGAGAGAAAAGACCTGGAGTTCAGGTGTAGGAGACAGGTTAAGAGGATATGCTTGGTGGAGAGGTCGGTGTTGCAGAGAGGTGCAGGGGAGCCGGAAAATACATTGCATAACCTTTTTAACTCAATAAACTTAAACAAGATAATACAGCAAAAGTCTATTGAATTCTTAAAGAGAAAAATACTTTATTTAATGTTCCTGCAGATGACAAGACTGAAACTTACACCGTATAAGTGTGAGATGGATTTACAATATATGCAAGGTTAAACAAGATCCTTTTCAAACAAAAGATGTTTAAGGTCAATCATGGCGGACTAAAACACAAAACTAAAATCGCAATTCACAAAAGTAGTGTTCACTTTTTCCAGTATATAAACTGCCAACTGAATAAAAGAATTGACTCTTTCCAAGAAACTGAGGTTTTTTAGTTAATCATAACAGAAAATATCAAATTACAAATAATAAATCATTGTTCAATATACCTCAGATAATCAAGATATCACCTGCCAGGTTCACTGCACTTGTACCAACAAACTGCAAGATTTTCAATTTTCATGATAGAAAAGAAGGATTTCAAAATAATGACCAAGATACAGTAACTTTGCATCCAGTTATTGTTTGGCAGGTAGAATTACTTGCTTTCACTTATACATACATTAAAAAATACAAATTTCATTGGATAACATACAATATACAAACAGAAATATTAGTTATCAATTGATTGGTGGAATGTGCTTTTCAAACTAATAATCATGTTTTCTATATACATGTACCCACCACTGGAAGCCAAATGACTCGTTCCAAAAAACTGCAGGGTCTCTTAGCTCATCAAAATGAAAAATCCTTAATTCCAAGGACTAACATATTCAATATACATGCAGAATAAATTAATCAGATGGAAGGCCGAATGCAGTCATTACCGCAAACTGCAAGATTTCTTTCTTCATCATAATAGAAATGAGATATTTCGAGGAATAACATATTGTCAATATGCATACAGCAATTTAATTTTAATTGACAGGCGGAATGTGCCTGTTCACTATATATTAAAAATAAGTATGAAATTCCAAACAAGTGTCAGATTGTTGCAGTTTGAAATAACAGAAAATTACATTTTCAATTAATGTTCAGCACATTCAGTAATCAATATATCAACTGGAATGCTACATCCACTCATTCCAGCAAACTGCAAGATTTTTAAGTTTATCATAAGACAAAATTGAATGCAATTGTTCCAAACAATTACAAGGTTGTTGCAGTTTAAATAGCAACATTTTTTTTCTTCTTTAAATAATCATAATAATGTTCAACATCCAGTAATGAGGTCATCAGCTGGCATGCTGAGTGCACTCCTTCCAGCAAACTAAGATTTCTCTGTCCATCATAATCAAAAGAGATTGTACTATGTTCCAAAGAGTGCAAGGTTGCTGCAGTTTGAATAACAGAACAAATATTTTCAAATGCTAATATTATTATGTATAATAATACTATTATTATGTATAATAATGATATTATTATGTATAATGTTATTATGTTTAATAATAATATTATTATGTATAATAATAATGTTATTATGTATACTTATAATATTATTATGTATGATAATACTATTATTATGTATAATAATAATATTATGTATAATAATAAGAATACTATTATTATGTATAATAATAATAACATTAGTATGTTTAATAATACTGTTATTATGTATAATAATACTAATATTATGTATAATAATACCAATATTATGTATAATAATACCAATATTATTATGTATAATAATACCATTATTATGTATAATAATAATATCATTATGTATAATAATAATAATTTTGTTATGTATAATAATACTATTATTATGTATAATAATACTATTATTATGTATAATAATACTGTTATGTATAATAATAATATTATTATGCAAATAATATGATTATGTATAATAATTATATTTTTATGTATACTAATAATGTTCAACATTTTATAATTAGGTTATCAACTGGAAGAAAAAAAAAAATGTTCCAAACAAGTGCAAGTTTCCTTTTTCTAGAAACTTTATCTGCAATGTACTTTTCTTTTTTGTATATACAGTAATACAATGCATAGGTAGCATATTAGGTTGGAAGTGACAGGTTTGTAGGTCCAGATGCTGAATGTAAAGTTTTCACTTTTTTACTGGATACTTTATCTTCACCTGGCATGTCATTTTGTTTTGGTGCAGCACTGGTTGTTGCCATTTCATCTGAAAAAAACAATGAATTGAAAAAGAGATGTGACAGAGTATCAGAATATGATTGAAATATTTAAATAATGAAACTGACTCAAAATATAAACTATCTTTAATTCTTTTTGAGAAATTTCAAACCCGTCACCAAAACAAGCATCGAAAAAAGTGTCGTTTGCTTTTAGTTCAATTCTGTGCAGACAATTTCTTATATGGAACTATCCTTGTTCTACAAATTACATTCTGTTTAGATATTTTTATATGCAATGAAACATGCAAACAAATTCAGAGCTGTTATTGCCGCTCTATGCCTTGGTTTATTTTATATAATTATAAAACAAATAATGAAAACAATTTGGGAATTACATTTTTTTAATTTGAAAGAAATTCTTTGGTCATTTTTTTAAAATTGTATATATACATGCTGTAACCACTGCATTATTGGAATATTACAGAATAATAAAGAATACATGTTTTATAATGAATATAGTACAGTACATATCACACAATTAAAATTGACAAACAAGAAATATACGTTTTAATTGTGTGATATGTGCTGAGAAAAATCCTAGAAAGTTGTACCGCTTTACTAGGAAATTACAATTGAGGTTTTACAGTACTGTGATAATTCCAGCTTCAATCCAAATTGAAGCTGTAAAGAGTGTAAAAATGTATGGTCCTAAGTAGTGTGGTATGACTGACTGTGGACTCGACTAACAATTATTTATGTAATGGGCGTACACATATTTACACTGGGAACCATTTAAAACAAGCTCATGGTAAATTAGAATTGAAAAAATTGACGGCAAGTTTGGCAGCCAAAATAAATTAAAGCAGTATCCTCTTCAACCATAAATAAAGATTTGCTGTGAATTTCTAGCCACCAGATACACAATTTTGCTTTGTACAAGATACAAAACTTAATTTCACCGAGGCAATGGAAACCCAAAACTATAATTTGATTTTGATTGGTAAATGGCAATGACAAAGTCAATTAAAATACAGAACAATTGCAGTTATAAATCAAATGAAAATAAATAATCCAGGGGCAGTTTATATTCTCTTTGGAATTCACAAGAAAAATAGGCTTAAATGCAGAATCCAACACATTGTTTAAAGACTCCACTATGACCGCAGTCACAAGATAATAATCTTCATTTTCAAGCTTGGGCGATATATCAATATTTCAATATATTTTGATATTAACCCGTATCGATGTGGCCCATATCGATGTGGCTGATATTGACCCATATTGATATGGCTGATATTGACCCATATTGATATGGCTGATATTGACCCATATCGATATGGCTGATATTGACCCATATCGATATGGCTGATATTGACCCATATCGATATGGCTGATATTGACCCATATCGATATGGCTGATATTGACCCATATCGATATGGCTGATATTAACCCATATCGATGTGGCTGATATGGACCCATATCGATATGGCTGATATTGACCCATATCGATATGGCTGATATTGACCCATATCGATATGGCTGATATTGACCCATATCGATATGGCTGATATTGACCCATAACGATATGGCTGATATTGACCCATATCGATATGGCTGATATTGACCCATATGGATATGACTGATATTGACCCATATCGATAAGGCTGATATTGACCCATATCGATACGGCTGATATTGATCCATATCGATACGGCTGATATTGACCCATATCGATACGGCTGATATTGACCCATATCGATGTGACTGATATTGACCCATATCGATATAGCTGATATTAGCCCACATCGATATGGCTAATATTGACCCATATCGATATGGCTAATATTGACCCATATCCATATGGCTAATATTGATCCATATTGATATGGCTGATACTGATCCATATCGATTAGGCCGATATTGATCCATATCGATTTGGATATTATTGATCTATATCGATATGGCTGATATTGACCCATATCGATATGGCTGATATTGACCCATATTAATATGGCTGATATTGACCCATATCGATATGGCTGATATTGACCCATATCGATATGGCTGATATTGACCCATATCGATATGGCTGATAATGACCCATATCGATATGGCTGATACAGCATTGACCCATATCGATATGGCTGATATTGATCCATATCGATATGGCTGACATTGATCCAAATCGGTATGGCTGATATTGATCCATATCGATATGGCTCATATTGATCCATATCGATATGGCTCATATTGATCCATCGCTAGGGCTGATATTGACCCATATCGATACGGCTGATATTGACCCATATCGATATGGCTGATATTGACCCATATCGATATGGCTGATATTGACCCATATCGATATGGCTGATATTGACCCATATCGATACGGCTGATATTGACCCATATCGATACGGCTAATATTGACCCATATCGATATGGCTGATATTGACCCATATCGATATGGTTGATATTGATTACAAGGGTCATATTGGTACTATGTTTTTTAATGGTACACACATCAGCATGCAGTACATCAGCACCACTAACAGGAGCCGGATAAAATACCGGTACACACGTCAGTGTGCAGTACATTAGCACAACACGCCACAATGGAAGGCATGACTGACAGGAGCCGTTATTTATTTCAAATCGTGGAAAACTTCATACCCCAATTTCTGAGAAGAACTTGTTATCACAAACTGAATACAGCTTAAGTGCAGTATGATGCTATTTTCAGAATTTTGCATATTTATTTCGATAATGCTTTTGCCTCAAATGGAGGAATAACGTAATGATAGAACATTTATTCTGCGTCATAAGATTCCGATAAACTCGCGAGTCCATATCGCGGAGTTGATCATAAAGATGTTTACACCTATTAATGGCGACTATGATACAATCAAATCATCATTTCATTGGTTAATTTGTTGGAAACGGACAATCACAATCTATCGAACGACCGATTGCGATTGCTCATTGGTTGAATGAACATAATTTTAGGCTCTTCGGGAGTTTAGAAATCATATCAGTTTGCCGTATATTTCTCCAATTTTTGAATAAATGTGCAACTTGTGCAGATGGGAACATCCCGTTTAAGATTCCCATCATTTTAAAGAACATTTTAAGGGTATTTAAAAGTACTTCCCTGATGGGGATCACGAAACAAGAGAAAAACAAGGCATGGCCCATGGTCTAAGTGCTGTCATGTCAAGTCGTAACTTAACCGAATCTTGTTCAAAAGTAGAACCCACTTAATAAATTATCACTCTAGAAAGCAATAATATAGAGTACATTTTGGGCTGGAACATGCCAAGTATTGTATGTTGTTGTATTTCGACAGGGCCCACTGGTCACCTGGAATGAAAATGGAGCCTTACTTTCATACCTTTGAGAAGCAGTGGCATAGCTGCATCTGGTAGATTTATACTTTGTGGCAATTTTTTAATCGGAAAGCTGTTTACTATACAAAAATGGGGCTAGAATTCAAGTAAAGGGCCACCCCTGGCTACAGGGGTGTATGCGTGTGTGTGGGGGGGAGATGGGGGGGTACAACCTTTTAGGGGAAATTTCCCAAGTCGTATGTTCCTCATCCCAAAGTTAATCTAAAGCATAAAAGTTAAGTTAGAGGGACACTTCATTTTTAGAAAGGGGCACTTACCCAATGAGGACCAATTCCTCCCGTACATGGGACTGACAAAAACCGCCAATTTCCTACTATTGGGAAAGTAATTGAGGGCAGTTTTGTCATTTTCGGAAAATTTGGGGGCACTTGGCCCCACTTCCTACACCTATGCCTGGCTAAGCTACGCCACAGTTAAGAAGAATCTGACGTTCTTATAGGTTGGAGAACATTTTTCACTGCATCTTTTGTATGATCAGTGTGCCGTTGTGGTATGGCATGGCAAATACAGCAACTGAGGAAATGTTAAAATGTAAGTATTCAAAGCTTGGGCATTCCCCAAGAGTAAATACAGAGGAAAGGTAAGGTGGTCCATACCCCCCCTCCCCACCCCCTTCTTCCTTCCCGAATTTTTTTTGAAAATCCTTCATCAGTCTCTGATTCCCTTAGGCTTTTTCTTTTTCCTCCCCCTTGGGATGGCACTTACTGTAAAACCTGAAACTTTCAGTTTTTTATTTTAATTAAGAAAATGAATGAAATAAATCATGTAGTTTCTAAACTAAGTATAAAGAGAGTGAATCGACTGAGACAAAAGCTGAGGAGTTTTGAAATCGATATATTCAGTATTGATAATTGAAAATAGTCTTACAATTTTTAAGTCGATCAGTATTATTCAACATGTATACAGGCTACACAATTTCGAACTTTAAAATAATTTAGCATATAATATTCGGTACCCTTTCAAAGTGAACAGTCTTGATAATTTTCTGTAATTTTTCAAGCTGCATTGAAAATTGGTATAGACAGTCTTTTGTACCAGAAAATTTGAAGCAGTTATTCAAAAGTTCACAGTTATATTGTAGCCTGGAATATATGAAGGAGAGCACTTGACTGTGTTGACAGGTAAGTCTTAATGTAGGCCTGTGGATACAAGATGAAATATAAAGGTTAAAAATACAAGACAATAAATAAACAGACCTGTAGCTGGCATAGGGGCTGGAATAATCAAACAAAAAATATGTATATGAAAAATTGACCAAAGTGCAAATTTCTTATGGAGCCTATGGGACGTCATGTGAGACATAGGGTGGGATGCCATGTGGGATGCCATGTGGGTCATGAGGTGGGATGCCATGTGGGACATGGGGTAGGATGCCATGTGGGACATGGGGTGGGATGCCATGTGGAACAGGGTGGAATGCTATGTATGATATGTAGTGGAATACCATGCAGGGCAGGGCGGAATGCCATGGGATGAAATGTCATGTGGGACATGGGATGTCATGTGGGACATGGCGTCCCACCCCATTTCAAAAAGTCATTTGCATAGAAGTTATTATATGAACTGACACTTTCATACATTGTATCAAAGCGTTGACTTTCATTCATATGCTAAGTGGGCGGGGCTTAATATGATCCTGTATTAACAAAAGACACAAGTAAACATGATATATAAAAAAACTATGAACTAGGTTTATGTCATGTGTGGTACACAGATAGCTCATGGTCTGCAGATGTGCTACTAATGTATGTATGTATGTATGTATGTATGTATGTATGTACAATATGTATGTATGTATGTACAGTATGTATGTATGTATGTATGTATGTATGTATGTATGTATGTATGTGTGTATGTATGTGTGTGTGTGTATGTATGTATGTATGTATACATGTATGCATGTATGTATTATGTATGTATGTATGTATGTATGTATGTATGTATGTATGTATATATGTATGTATGTATGTATGTAATGTATGTATGTATGTATGTATGTTTGTATGCATGTATGTATGTGTGTGTGTATGTATGTAGGTAGGTAGGTAGGTAGGTACATATATACATATGTATGCATATGTATATATAATATATATATGTATATATTATATATATATAAATATATATATATATATATGTATATATATATATATATGTATATATCTATATATATATATCTCTATATCTCTCTCTCTCTCTATATATCTCTCTCTCTCTATATATATATATATATATATATATATATATATATGTATATATATATTATATATTTGCAGTGGGCGGGTCTTATAATGAAATTGTTTAAAAAGTGTCAAATGAGCAAGTGTATGTGCATTTTGCATCATATTGGGCATGATGATATTGTTGGGTTTTTTGTACATAAATGTTATCAACAGTTGTCATTAATATGAATGGTAAGTCTGGCTTAATGTGAAAGTGCTAAAGGATCAATGTAAACACTAACTGTATCTCATGAATGGTATATTGGATTTATGCCATACGTCTTACACAGATTGGTACATATGTTCTTATGTTGTGGTAGTAATGTCATGAATATTAATGAGTAGGCGGGGCTTACTGACAAATCCTTAAAATAGCATAAATGAGGAACTGTTTTTGAATCATACTTGCAAAATTCTAATTTTGTCAACATTTTAATACATTTTTTTATTTTCAAATATCCTGGAACAAATATTTAATAAAATACATTAATACAGTTAATACAAATTTTGCAAATCAATGAATTTATGGAAGAAAAAAAGTATTGGAACCACAAAACCTTTTGGTTCTGGTTCAAAGAAAACTTGCAGAGGGTTAAAAAAGAATGGATTTACATAAGATAATAGAGGCTAAGTCGAGTTCACACATCATATACATTGCATATTTGAACAAAAGTCTTCATAAAGCTGTAAATGCTCTGTTTTAAACCGATTTTGATTAAATTGATTGCTTTCTTCATGTGTTTTAGTGGACTTAATTTTTTTTAATTTGAATAATGTTACCTCTACCTGTCTTTTAACATCCCTCACTGTACTGGACACATATATCAATTCGACTAATGTTACCTCTACCTGTCTTTTAACATCCCTCACTGTGCTGGACATATATCAATTTGACTTATGTTACCTCTACCTGTCTTTTAACATCCCTCACTGTACTGGACATATATAAATTTGACTAATGTTACCTCTACTGTACCCTTCTTTTAACATCCCTCACTCTACTGGACATATATACTTAACAACTGATCTGAATATAGCTTACCTGAATATGGATGTGTTACAATATTCAGAACACTGTATGTCTACCAGCCATTATGATTAATACCCCTCTCAATGATTCATATATGCATTTCAATATTTGTTAGGGTTCTGTTGCTCTGCTTCTGAGGGGCTTTCCTTTACATTAAGAATGTATTCTTTTACTGGCACACACTCTCCTTCACTGGCACATACATGTACTCTTCTTCACTTTAGGAATGTATTCCTTTACTGGCAAGTACTCCTGTGTTAAATTTGGTTATGATTTAGATTGTGGGAAGTGTGATCGATATTGAGTGCATTGAAGTAGTGATATAATTTGAATAATGACTTGCAGCCCGACTGCTGTACATGTTAGTGTTCTTCCAACTGAGCACACACACGGTGTAGCTCTTTATTCCCTTACGTTTTGCTCTCAATATATGGGCTGCATGCAATTGCTGTTAATTGGTGCAATAATGCAATGATAGTTTTGAGGCCTTGATTCCAAATACTGTGCAATGTTTAAACCTACTGACTTGATGTTTTGATCATATTGTTCTGCATATCATCGTTTGACTTCATTACAGTACAGTGCCTCTTCATTACAGTACAGTGCCTCTTCATTACAGTACAGTGCCTCTTCATTACAGTACAGTGCCTCTTCATTACAGTAGAGTGGCTCTTTATTTCAGTACAGTGGCTCTTTCATTACAGTACAGTGCCTCCTTCATTACAGTACAGTGCCTCCTTCATTACAGTACAGTGCCTCCTTTATTACAGTACAGTGCCTCCCTCATTACAGAACAGTGCCTCTTCATTACAGTACAGTGCCTCCTTCATTACAGTACAGTGCCTCTTCATTACAGTACAGTGCCCTTTATTCTTCATTACAGTACAGTGCCTCTTCATTACAGTACAGTGCCTCTTCATTACAGTACAGTGCCTCCTTCATTACAGTACAGTGCCTCCTTCATTACAGTACAGTGCCTCTTCATTACAGTACAGTGCCTCTTCATTACAGTACAGTGCCTCCTTCATTACAGTACAGTGCCTCTTCATTACAGTACAGTGCCTCTTCATTACAGTACAGTGCCTCTTCATTACAGTACAGTGCCTTTTCATTACAGTACAGTGCCTCTTCATTACAGTACAGTGCCTCCTTCATTACAGTACAGTGCCTCCTTCATTACAGTGCAGTGCCTCCTTCATTACAATACAGTGCCTCCTTCATTAGAGTACAGTGTCCTCCTTCATTACAGTACAGTGCCTTCTTCATCACAGTACAGTGCCTCCCTCATACAGTACAGTGCCTCCTTCATTACAGTACAGTGCCTCCTTCATTACAGTACAGTGCCTCCCTCATACAGTACAGTGCCTCCTTTATTACAGTACAGTGCCTCTTCATTACAGTACAGTGCCTCCCTCATTACAGTACAGTGCCTTTTCATTACAGTACAGTGCCTCTTCATTACAGTACAGTGCCTCTTCATTACAGTACAGTGCCTCTTTATTACAGTACAGTGCCTCCCTCATTACAGTAAAGTGCCTCCCTCATTACAGTAAAGTGCCTCCCTCAGTTTAAACAGTTTAACTGTTTACCTCCATATACGTGTGACTAATGTCATTACATTATATAAATCTTTAATCACTCAAACTAATGCCTCGAATTAATTGTTTTGGGGAAAATACAACAACCAGTAAAACCAACCGACATATTTTCGACAGAATTTCGGGTGTATGCTGCACATTACTTCAAACCCAATGGTTCTGTTTATGTTTATGAGTCCAAGGAATGTCCCTTCAGCGCGCTGTAAAAGTGCGCTATGGGCGGCACAGCGTGGTTTTTCAAGAAGAGATTCATAGCGCGGCTTGTTGGAAGTAGTTCCAGCGTGGATGAAAAATGATTTCAACGCATGCTCACTGAGCTTTTATTCGTGTAGTGTTCATGGGGATTCAATCTGCCTTTCGTGTATTACATTTATACAAAATCTGAGAGTAGAAAAAACAGATGGAAAACAAAAGTATTTCTTCGACCCATATTACGTATGTCACGAATAACAGAAAATGGTTCTTCTGTGTAGTACCAAGGAAGAGGTTAAAAATGTGTATTCCTTTAAAAAAAATAAAAAATAACACGACACAATGCAACATTTTATTCTAAAAGATTGCAATATGTTATTCATGTGTTACTTATGTGACCGTAAGGCCCATATGAAACTTAATAGCGCACAGTACAGATATACGGTGTGCATATGGTATGTGTAGTAGTAACGACCTAACACTAGTTGTAATTACAACAGGGGTGAGTATGTTGGATTATTCTAGTTACAATAGAAACCGTGACAACAAATCTGCGTAGCGATTAATAGTTATCCTAAAAACCTTTTATTTATCAGACCACATAATCATGTCATTTGCATGTAACATTACCGCGAGATTCTCCACGATCTCGCAGTGATTAGGGGCTATTGTATTCAGCACACATTGGATGCAAGTTAATGAGCTCTCTGCCTGAGCGCATTTGGGTGTTTTAATCCGTATGTGATTCTGCGGAAAAACAATTTATTTTGTGCACGCGGCCTGGCGCGTCGGCTTAAAAAAGAACGCAGAATCTTGCATATCTTGAGTTGGCTTTGCACCCTTACTGCACTGTAACAATACCTTAGGTTAGTGCACAAGGCCAAATTCACTTAAATACCTCGTGACACCCTGATAAATAACGCAGTACTTACAAAGAGCATGAAATTCCTTTAAAATGTCTATGAAAAACTTATTTTTACTGAAAAACCCCATAACTTTCAAAAAAATCGGAAAATATGCTCCCTAGAATCACAACCCACGGAAGAATTCTTGCTGTCACTTAGCTTTAAATATATTCTGTAATTATTATGAAATGTTGCCCCTAATTCAATTATTAACCCTTCTTGAATGTGGAGTCTCCATTTTGATTTTCATCGCGTAAGTTTTCATGGTTGAATTTGTGATTTCAGACAACACTTTATTCTCTGAAAGGAAATGTTTTTGTGATAAAATAATGATGGAACTCCATTATGCCCACTTTTTATTGACCTGAGGCCGGTATTTTTGAATCATTTTGAGAGGATTTTATACAGTGTGATTTGTTTTTGTTTTGTGGAGAACTTGGGCCTAGTGTTATCTTACTGTATTGGTCTAGTTTGTTATGAGTGTGATGCTGCCGACATGTGAATTTGCATGTGGCATCAAAAAGTCAATATGAAATTACACTTTTATGGCGAGAGTTTTGATTGTTGAATGACTCAAAAGAATGTGTGTTATAACCTTCTATACATGAGAACTTGCTTAGATATAAGAGAATTCGGTAATTTGGTATCCAAAAACTTCACATTTTTTTACCCTTGGGAGTTTGTTATAACTGACTTTGGTACTTGTCAAATGTGGGTACTTGTCAAATGTTGGTGCTGTACTTGTCAAATGTTGGTACTTGTCAATTGTTGGTACTTGTCAAATATTGGCACTTTTCAATTGTTGGTACTTGTCAAATGTTGGTACTTGTCAAGTGTTGGTACTTGTCAAATGTTGGTACTTGTCAAATGTTGGTACTTGTCAAATGTTGGTACTTGTCAAATGTTGGCACTTGTCAATTGTTGGTACTTGTCAAATGTTGAAATTGAATAGAATTTTGTAAGAATAAGTTGTTTTTTACATAAGAAAGATATACAAAAAAGACACAAAACATCATTTTTTGACATATACTTACTTAATATTTCTTTCAAAAAACCGGGAAAGATAGTTTTTCCAACAGTTTTTATCACTCCCAGGATTCCCGGTTGTAGTTATGAATCCTAACGTGGTCGGGATTGCGCAATACCGGGATCGGGGATACTGGGACTTTTGTGACTACTGGGACCACGCACAACGCTAGTGGGGATTTTGTTTACACAAATGATCATATATGTGAAGAGCATCATCTACACTCAATGGTGTGGTGAGGTTTAGTGTGCATAGGTTATTTGCATACCTATAGACTTTCATACAAAATATTTAACCTGAGATAATAACATGGCTGAGTGGTAGAGGGCATTGGCACTCTTCAGTTAAACATGATTGTGTGTGCATAATAATTAGCTTATTTGCTTAGGAATGACAATATTTGTATCTGTGGTATCTCTTTAATTAAATAGGTATGGTGATTTTGCTTTAATAAATAATTATACAGTATATGTGAAAAACATTGTTCATACTTAATGGTGAATTATAGTGTGCATATTAATTAGGTTATTGGCATAAAAATAGACTATGCTGCAAAATGTTTGACCTGAGATCAAAAATATATGGCAGGCAGACTTACTAACTTCACATTTCTAGTTTTGTTATGATATTCACACTCCTGTTATGATATTGACATTCCTGACATGAATAGTAATCAAAATGTTTGTCTTGCCATGAATAAAGAAACAAATAAAAGTTTCCTCACTTCTAAAGAATTTTAGATAAGCATTGTGGGAAATATAAACAATAAGCAGAATGTGGGGTAGAAGATAACATGATGATAGAGTAGCTGAAGGAAATAGGATGAGGGTTGACATGTGGAACACAGTGGGTTGGCATGTGGAACACGGTGGGTTGGCATGTGGAACAGGGTGGAATTGTATGTAGGGCAGGGTTGTGTGGGATGTTGGTCAGGATGCATTGGCACGTTAGACAGGGTTGGTTGGCATGTAGAACAGGGTGGGTTGGCATGTGGAACAAGGTGGGTTGGCATGTGGAAGTGGGTGGATTGGCATGTGGAACAGGGTGGGTTGGCATGTGGAACGGTGGGTTGGCATGTGGAACACGGGTTGGCATGTGGAACAGGGTGGGTTGGCATGTGGAACTGGGTGGGTTGGCATGTGGAACAGGGTGGGTCGACATGTGGGACAGGGTGGAATGACATGTGGTGGGTTGTCATCTGGATTTCAATTGTGATGGTATGTGGGTCATGCAAGTGGTGGAATGACATACAGTATCTGGTTTTCAGGTGTGATTGCATGGAGTATAGACATGGGATGACATTAGGGACAGGTTGGGATGGAATGTTGCACAGTCTGGAATATGCATTATTAGCGGTTAGAGGATTTGTATCGTTTCCAATGTCTAGTTTGTCATACATTTTGCATTATTGTTTTGCATAATTTTGCTTTAATGTTATCGTACATTTTTATGCTGTACATTTTTTATGCTGTTTGACTTTACTTGACAAACATATTTTCTTAAATAGGAAGTTGTATTACAATCCAGGATGTAGTTCTGGGAATGTGCAGGTGTTGGGGGAGGGTACAGGTTGGATTGGGGGCTTAATGGCATTCTTTCATTGACATTGGCAAGTCAGGGCCTCTCCTTTCTTTGTTATACAATTGATAAAACTAAAAGAGGTGTTGTAGTTTAAAGACTGCTAGCTTTTACATCTTTTTTGAGTTGCTGCATGAGCTTTTTTATGTTTTGAAATATTATGGAAAACTCGAAGATGCTTTGAAGTTTGTAGTAAAATGTTGTGAAATTAAAAAAAACTTATAAAAATGCAAGTGCATCTTTCAAAGCTTAAATAATTTGAAATTATCTACTCCCGCTACACTATTTCTGTATAGACTTCCCTCAATAAGCACATTCTCTATACTAGCTTTGAATACTGAGCATACTGTCCTTGGGACAGTTCTTGCTTATATTTGTGTGTAAATGTGTGTCATGTTTTGACAACATTGGATATCTAAAGGTAAGTTTGTGTCATATGTATACTAGGCTGGTTGTTTCTCCACTGGTAGACCATCCTTCATGCATGTTCCTTATTTATGACTTTATTCACCCTGGCTTTTATAGTATGCCTAAAAGATTGAGACTCATACACTGTCTGATCTTTGTCTGTATTTTGGTATTTGTTTGCTGCTAATACAAATATGGTAGTACATACTGTACCAAGAAGTCATGAATAGTAAACAGCATCATAACAGTCACTGCATGGTCACGAGGCTTTAATGAGCTTGAGTTCCGAATGAAAGTGGGCTCTTCGTTGGCAGATTTATACGTCACAAACATTGTCCAATCAGCATTGTTTATACATCACAAACATTTTCCAATCAGCATGACTTTTACAGAAGTTGGTTAATACATGTTCATCAAGCTTTTACAAGTGGAGCCATTGAAAACAATAAAGTGTAACCAGACTTATGACTGATCAAAGATCAATAAGGTCTGTGATCTAAGCAAGCACAGGAAACATAAAAGAACAAATGAACTGGTTTTTCAATCAAAGATTTACATACTGTATGGTGAAGTATAATGAACACTATGGGATTTTACACTACAAGAGAGAGAGAACTACTGTAGTTACTTTCTTCTGTACCAAATGAGCCAGTTTGAATGAGAACTTTTTTGGGAAGACTGCAGTGTACTGGGATTTTGAGAGCAATTTTCCAATCTATGTGTGTAGGGATGATAATTAACAAATTATCCCAAGGTTCTCATGTGAATTTTTTGGTACCTGCACTATGAAATTTTACAATTTTGATACCCACAGTATAAAAGAAGTAAATTTTGATACCTGCAGTATAAAAGAAGTACATTTTGATACCTGCAGTATTGAGTATTCAATGAAAATATTGTAAAAATGGACCAGCAGTATGAAATTAACAGAGTAAATTATTATTTTTTGAAACCTGCACTACGAAAATGATGATAAAAAGACACCCGCACTACGAAAATGATGCAAAAAAAGTCACCTGCTTGGGCGACACACAAACATATACCTTACATATAAAGTGCTCTCCCCCTCACCCCGTGAGAAAATTGTGAGTTGGTTATAAGTTGTTACTTTAAGATGTGGAATACCCTTGCATGTGCCTCGTGGATATTGATGTGATACTGTCACAAACAAATTACAGAAATCCATGTGATTGCTCGCAACTTACAGTATGATAGATAGTTTAAATACACCAATGTGCAGAGCTTATATTCAAGAGCATTCATATAGTGCGACGTTTCGTAATAGGCGGCCTGCCATACAATCCAATCTGGCCCGCCATACAATCCAATGTGGCCCGCCATACAATCCAATGTGGCACGCCATACAATCCAATCTGGCCCGCCATACAATCCAATGTGGCCCGCCATACAATCCAATATGGCCCGCCATACAATCCAATCTGGCCCGCCATACAATCCAATGTGGCCCGCCATACAATCCAATGTGGCCCGCCATACAATCCAATGTGGCCCGCCATACAATCCAATGTGGCCCGCCATACAATCCAATGTGGCACGCAATACAATCCAATGTGGCCCGCCATACAATTCAATCTGGCACGCCATACAATCCAATCTGGCCCGCCATACAATCCAATCTGGTCCGCCATACAATCCAATCTGGCCCGCCATACAATCCAATGTGGCACGCCATACAATCCAATCTGGCCCGCCATACAATCCAATGTGGCCCGCCATACAATCCAATATGGCCCGCCATACAATCCAATGTGGCCCGCCATACAATCCAATCTGGCCCGCCATACAATCCAATGTGGCCCGCCATACAATCCAATGTGGCCCGCCATACAATCCAATGTGGCACGCCATACAATCCAATGTGGCACGCCATACAATCCAATGTGGCCCGCCATACAATTCAATCTGGCACGCCATACAATTCAATCTGGCACGCCATACAATCCAATCTGGCACGCCATACAATCCAATCTGAACAGTACAGCGAACAGTAGTCATATTGGGTAAAAAATATATATTGATCAGTCTGAAAGAGATTGGTAAAAATTGCAAAATACTCGTTTACTTTGGGTTTTTCCTCGGCAGATTGGCAGCTTATCAAATAAAATGTTATATTTAGTGCTGATATAAATTGGGCAGACTCGCGGCTTGTCCAGTGGCATTGCTAAGTGGAGGCACACAATTATCTTCCTGTCTTCAATATAATTTTGGAATTTCTGTGTTTGATTTTAAGCCATTTTGGGGCATCAAAAACAAGAAATTTGCAGAGCTTCCTGGGGCTTCGCCCCCTGGGTCCTACCAGGGCTTTGCCCCTAGACCCCATCAGGGAACCTTGGACCCCATGCAGGTATGTGCATGCCACCAATAGGCGCCACTTTAATAGTGCCCCCTCCTTTTTTCTCCTCTGAACTGCTGTGCCCCCATTTGAAAATCTTTGGCGACGCCATTGGACTTGTTAAAAGGAAGGCGGATAAGAGAAACGCCAACATCTGTCGTACATCCTTCTTATCACACGCACGCTTTCAGCTTGTTTGTATTCAGGGATTGTTTTGAGGGGTTTTGTTTGTCATGTGATGCTGGTTTTGCCATGCAATTGGCCCGCAGCCTAAGGCTGTTGTGAAACGATGGCCCTTGAAAAAAACTATTCCAGAACTCGAGATATGGTGTGTCGTTTGAACAGCAAGTAGGTTCAGTCAACATTTATAAGTTCTTCACTACAGTACAGCTGGAACTAACGCACGGTTATCGCGATTATTGCTACTAATCTAGATACTCAGCCATTTTGGCATCCCTGGCAATGACAGGGCTGATGCAGCCGCTAAGCTTGCCTCAACCTCCCCCTACCCCTTTTCCCAAACTCTTTCTGACATCAAACGACTTATCGCTTTCCTTGTTTGTGACTGCTGGCAATCCTCATGGACCTTCCAAATTGATAACAAACTCCACGTCATTTAGCCCACCATTCGATCAAAACCCACCATCAACAACCTCTCTCATGTCGACAACGTTCATATTACCCGTCTGAGAATTGGTAACACCCACCTTACCAACTCCCACCTCCTTAGTGACTCTCCCCAACCCCTCTGCAACAATTGCCATTGCACCCTCACTGTTCATCACGTTATCCTTGCTTGTCCCCTGTACAACCATCCCAGAGCTTCCCTTGCCCCCCACAACTTAATTGCTGAGTTCTTCCAGAAAAACACTCCGGATATACTTATCTCCTTCCTTCACCATGCTTTTCTCCCTCTACAACCATATTTAGTCCTCCTCTCCCACCCACCCCTCTCTCTACTTTTGTTTTTTCCTTCACCCATACACCTTCTCTTGATCCCAGCTTTCTGACTTTTAGTTCTTGTATTTCTCTTATTCTCCCTCTGTTTTCTTTCCTTCCTACCTCTAGAATGATCTAACCTCTCAGGCACAATTTGACCCTTGTTGTTGTGTCGTTAAGCCCCCATCAAACAAACAAACATAAGACTGGGGTGGGGGTGGTAGATAATTTTATTAGGAGAGGGGTCATACTGTATACCGTTTTGGCTCCCAATAATGAAGGTCTAACAAAGTGATTTTGATGAGTCATTATTCCCTTTTTTTTTTGTTTGGGGATTTTCTTCAATTTTCAGCAAATCTTGAATTTTCGGAAAATTGATCCTTTATTTTCATGAAATGTTTCTTCCTTTTCAGGAATTTTTCTGAAATTTTCTGGAAATGTTGCCAAATTTTACCAAAATATCTTTTGAATTTATGAACCTTCCCCCATAAATAGTTTTTGGACATAATTAAGAGATTCAAAAATATTTTTTGAGGTTTGTTGAGACAAATACAATTTGGCTTCCCCCCTTCCAATGTCAAATATCTTTCTACACCGCTGACATAGGCAAGATTTGCTGACCGAAAATAAAAGGGAGGGGGGTGGGGGGGTGGAAGTCATAAATCACCATACAAAAGATAACAATTCGGAAACAAAAGTGTGGGGGTGGCAATGCCCCATGCCCTTTACCTCCCTCAAATCCCACCTATGGTTGCTGATATGTGGCAAGAGTACAATACCCACACATGTACTGCTTCTATATAAGACTCTCACAGCCAATCATTGTGAATTAGAAATTGTTAAGATAAGAATTAAAGATAAATGTTGAGGCAGAGTGTCTATATGCATATTTAATGCACGGGGCAAAGGGCTTTGGCCAAAGTAGAATGGCCCGACTTTAGGAGGGTCATTTTCTAGTGCAAAGTTTGAAGCGTGCATTATATATTCATATAAACATGATTTCAAAACGTTCATCATTTTATACAATTTTAGATTGCTTAAAATACATAACTAAAAGAATGAAATACGAGAAAAGTTAAAGTATATATTTTATCGCTTTATTAAAAAAATTACCTTGTTTAAAAATAGACTAAACCAAATAATGATTGTTGTTCGTTAATGGTATTTAATGCACAGGTCATGACAATGCAAAGACTCCATAAAAAGTTGATGAATTCTATTATCCATATCTTTTTTTAAAGAAAAGCATATCCTGTGGTTATAATGTTTAAAATTAGGTTAGTGAAGAACTGTTCATGCCAGAATTATTTGCCATTGTGCCTCACTTGTTAAAAGTGCTATGCCAACTTTAAATGGATCTTACAAGAATTAGGCACTCTCAACTGCTGGGATCATGTGGCCCTGATCAAGTTTGTATTGTAATTCATGTAGTACTGAACCTCAGCTGTCTTATATATCACCTTCACAGTGTAAGACTTCAGTTTTTTGCCACTTAAAAAGTGTATCTCATGAAGAGCTGCCCCATCTGATCTATTTTGTTCTGAACAGAATTGACCAGTCAATAATTGCCTGCAGGAAAGGTAATGTTACGTGTGTGTGAAGGTATGCTGCTATATTTTAATTAGAGAGTGCTATACGGAGGCTCTACAATTAAGGTATTTTTTGCTGTATGTTAATTAGAGCGTGCTATATAGAGGCTCTACAATTAAGGCATTCGTTGCTGTATGTTAATTAGAGCGTGCTATACGGAGGCTCTACAATAAGGCATTCGTTGCTGTATGTTAATTAGAGCGTGCTATATGGAGGCTCTACATTAAGGCATTGGTTGCTGTATGTTAATTAGAGCGTGCTATATGGAGGCTCTACAATTAAGGCATTCGTTGCTGCATGTTAATTAGAGCGTGCTATATGGATGCTCTACAATTAAGGCATGTTAATTAGAGCGTGCTATATGGAGGCTCTACAATTAAGGCTCTAGACAAGGCTCTACAATTAAGGCATTCGTTGCTGTATGTTAATTAGAGCGTGCTATAAGGAGGCTCTACAATAAGGCATTCGTCGCTGTATGTTAATTAGAGCGTGTTATAGGAGGCTCTACAATAAGGCATCCGTTGCTGTATGTTAATTAGAGCGTGCTGTATGGAGGCTCCACAATTAAGGCATTCGTTGCTGTATGTTGATTAGAGTGGCTATATGGAGGCTCTACAATTAAGCCATTAGTTGCTGTTTGTTAATTAGAGCATGCTATACAGAGGCTCTACAATTAAGGGACTCGTTGCTGTCTGTTAATTAGAGCGTGCTATACGGAGGCTCTACAATTAAGGCATTCGTTGCTGTATGTTGATTAGAGTGGCTATATGGAGGCTCTACAATTAAGGCATTCGTTGCTGTATGTTAATTAGAGCGTGGTATACGGAGGCTCTATAATTAAGGCATTCGTTAATTTGCTATACGGAGGCTCTATAATTAAGGCATTCGTTGCTGCTCGGATGCTCTACTAGATTCGTTGCATTGCTGTATGTTAATTAGAGCATGGTTATTAGCGTGCTATGGAGGCTCTATAATTAAGGCATTCAATTAAGGCATGCTGTTATGTTGCTGTATGTTATAAGAGCATGCTATGCAAAAAGGCTCTACAATTAAGGCATTGGTTAGTGTATGTTAATTAGAGCGTGTTATAGGAGGCTCTACAATAGGGCATCCGTTGCTGTATGTTAATTAGAGCGTGCTATATGGAGGCTCCACAATTAAGGCATTCGTTGCTGTATGTTGATTAGAGTGGCTATATGGAGGCTCCACATTTAAGCCATTAGTTGCTGTTTGTTAATTAGAGCATGCTATACAGAGGCTCTACAATTAAGGGACTCGTTGCTGCGTGCTATACGGAGGCTCTACAATTAAGGCATTGTTAATTAGAGCATGCTATAGGCTCTACAATTTGATTGCTGTATGTTGATTAGAGTGGCTATATGGAGGCTCTACAATTAAGGCATTCGTTGCTGTATGTTAATTAGAGCGTGGTATACGGAGGCTCTATAATTAAGGCATTCGTTGCTGTATGTTAATTAGAGCATGGTATACGGAGGCTCTATAATTAAGGCATTCGTTGCTGTATGTTATAAGAGCATGCTATGCAAAAGGCTCTACAATTAAGGCATTGGTTAGTGTATGTTGATTAGAGCGTGCTATACGGAGGCTCTACAATAAGGCATTCATTGCTGTATGTTAATTAGAGGGTGCTTTAAGAAGGCTTTACAATTAAGGCATTCAATCTGCAGGTGCTTCTTCTTGTTCTCTCCGTAGATCATAAACCAGTCAAAAATCTTTTTGTGTGAAGTCGTTAGTTATTATGGAATGGTGAAATCGTTACTGTTATTAAGGTACGATGAAATCATTACGGTTATTATGGATCTGTGAAATCGTTACAGTAATTAAGGTACAATGAAACCGTTACAGTTATTATGGAACAGTGAAATCGTTACTGTTATGAAGGTATGGTGAAATCGTTACTGTTATAAAGGTACGGTGAAATCGTTACAGTTTTTATGGTACGGTGAAATTGTTACAGTTATTATGGCATGATGAAATCGTTACTTTTATTATGGTAGGGTGAAATCGTTACTGTCATTATGTATGCTTTTAATCAGACCTCTTTCATCTCGGCATCAACCCTGCCACTCTCGGCACCTCCTGACCCACTTTTCCTCCTTGGGCCACCCCCCTCCTTTCTATCCACCTGGGCCTCTCCACTCATATCAAAATTCAAATCCACTCTAACCTCTTCATCAATCTCCACAACCAAATCAAAGATCAACTCTCAAATTACACCTCCATCTATACTGATGGCTCCAAGGAGGCAACAAGACAGCTGCTGCCGCCATCCAGGACATCACCCTCAGCAGCAGACTTCCCGACTACTGGTCCATCTTTTTAGCCGAGGCAAAGGCCATCCTCCTTGCCCTCAACTTTATTTAGTACTCTCCACTCAACCACTTTGCCATTTTCTCCGACTCCAGAATGTTTTTACTTCTTTGCTCAATCTTAAATGGGATAACTTCACATCCCACCTCCTCCTCCGGAAACTCCTTTCGCCCCTTATCTGCAGGAAAAGTGTTCTTTTCTTTTGGATACCCAGCCATGTTGGCATCCCTGGCAATAACAGGGCTTATGCAGCTGCTTAGCTTGCCCTCGACCTCCCCCCACCCCTTTTCCCAAAACCCTCTCTGACATCAAACTGCTTATCGCTTCCCTTGTCCGTGACCGCTGACAAACCTCATGGAACTCCCAAATTGATAACAAACTCCACGTCATCCAGCCCACCATTCTGATCAAATCCACCATCAACAACCTCTCTCGTATCGACAAGGTTCATATTACCCTTCTTAGAATGGTCATACCCACCTTACTCACTCCCACTTTCTTATTGGCTCCCCCAACCCCTCTGCAACAATTGCCATCGCACCCTCAGTCCATTACATTCTCCTTGCCCCTGTACAACCTTCCTAGAGCTTCCCTCTCTCCCCACAACTCAATTGCTGAGTTCTTCCAGAAAAATTATCCGGAAAAACATATTTCCTTCCTTCATCATCCTTCCCTCTACAACCATATTTATTCTCCTCTTCCACCCCTTCTCTCTCTACTTTGTTTTTATTTCACCCATGCACCTCATCTCTCTTAACATACTGATTGGGATCAACATACTGATTGGGATCAACATACTGATTGGGATCAACACACTGATTGGGATCAACATACTGATTGGGATCAACATACTGATTGGGATCAACATACTGATTGGGATCAACATACTGATTGGGATCAACATACTGATCAAGATGCTGATCAGGATCATAATGCTAAGTGGGATCAACATGCTGATCAGGATCAACATGCTGATCGGGATCAACATGTTGATCGGGATCAAAATGCTGAACAGGATCAAAATGCTGAGCGGGACCAAAATGCTGAGTGGGTTGATCAGGATAATAAGCTATGGAAAGTGCTGCATTCATTGGCAACAAATTGTTGACTATTAATGTTCAAAATATTTATATGCCTATATGCAGATCATAATAGTGCTTAAACAGAAATAATGCTTTTACATGACAGCAAGAATGGCACACTTTTGACTCTGAATGTTTGGAAGTACCCTTGGAGCGCAGGAAGTGACTGCTACATGTAGTATGCTCCTTCTGTTTCTGATCTTCAAGAATTTACCGAAGTACTAGTGAGATACAGTATGTCGGCGTCACACTACCAAAATTTGTTTTTATTTAGATATCAAGCACATAATATTTATGAATTTGAAGGCCTCTGTAATTAACAACTTCCTAATAAATGCAGTAACAGCTCTTTGATTTCAATTAAACTGAGTACCATGGGATGTCACAGAACAAACCAGTCGTGTGTTCAGACATCACACATCTGACCTAAATCCTATTCCTATCCCTTCTACAGCTACATGTAGTACTTTGTGTATGAGCCTTATCCTTTATTCCCATCCCTACAGTGCCCCTTCTACAGTACTTTGTGTATGAGCCTAATCCTTTATTCCTATCCCCACTTTGCCCCTTCTACAGTACTTTGTGTATTAGCCTAATCCTTTATTCCCATCCCTACAGTGCCCCTTCTACAGTACTTTGTGTATGAGCCTAATCATTTATTCCTATCCCTACAGTGCCCCTTCTACAGTACTTTGTGTATGAGCCTAATCCTTTATTCCTATCCCTACTTTGCCCCTTCTACAGTACTTTGTGTATGAGCCTAATCATTTATTTTTTCCCCTACAGTGCCCCTTTTACAATACTTTGTGTATGCGCCTAATCATTTTATTTTTCCCCCTACAGTGCCCCTTCTACAGTACTTTGTGTATGAGCCTAATCCTTCATTTTTGTTCCTACAGGGCCCCTTCTACATCACTTTGTGTATGAGCCTAATCTATTATCCCTATTCCTACAGTGCCCCTTCTACAGTACTTTGTGTATGAGCCTAATCCTTTATTCCTATCCCCACTTTGCCCCTTCTACAGTACTTTGTGTATGAGCCTTATCCTTTATTCCTATCCCCACAGTGCCCTTTCTACAAAACTTTGTGTATGAGCCCAATCATGTATTCCTATCCTTACAGTGCCCCTTCTACAGTACTTTGTGTATGAGTCTAATCCTTTATTCCTATCCCTACAGTGCCCCTTCTACAGTACTTTGTGTATAAGCCTAATCATTTATTCCTATCCTTACAGTGCCCCTTCGACAGTACTTTGTGTATGAGCTTAATCCTCTATTTAAATTCCTACAGTGCCCCTTCTACAGTACTTTGTGTATGAGCCTTATCCTTTATTCTTATCCCTATAGTGCCCCTTCTACAGTACTTTGTGTATGAGCCTAATCATTTATTCCTATCCCTACAGTGCCCCTTCTACAGTACTTTGTGTATGAGCCTAATCTCTTATCCCCATTCCTACAGTGCCCCTTCTACAGTACTTTGTGTATGAGCCTAATCATTTATTCCTATCCCTACAGTGCCCCTTCTACAGTACTTTGTGTATGAGCCTAATCCTTTATTCCTATCCCTACAGTGCCCCTTTACAGTACTTTGTGTATGAGCTTAATCATTTTTTCCTGAGCCTAATCCTTTATTCCTATACCAACAGTGCCCCTTCTACAGTACTTTGTTTATGAGCCAAACTGCTCCACAGTTGGTTTGCAAAGTACGGTCACTGTTGCGAAGCCAGTTGTCTGACTCCCAGGGTACTGAGTTTGATTTCCAGTCTGGGTACCATGCGCATCTTTTGTTTGTCATCAAAATTGCCCGAATCAGGGAGTCTAAATGGCAACTCCCTGCTTGAATCAACTCAACTGTACCTGCTGTCTCATGCAGGGGGAGTCATCTGTTTGTGCCAAAGAAACCTGAGAAAAGTACTGACCTAAATGAATAAATCATTTCAAAGGCTGAGCATGCTTACCGTATTCTCTTTAAAAAGCGCCCCTCTCCCATAAGAGTGCCCCTCTCTCATACGTGCCCCCCTCTCATAAGTGCCCCCATGCTATTGTTGTGCTGCTGAGCCTGTGACACATTGCCAGAGCTGAATCTGCACGTACTTGCCGCACCAGTGTTTAGGATCTGTTGTGATATATTGCACAACCACCAAACATCTTTCTGTCTTTACGGCTGTACAATGATTGAAACTTTTGCCTTGTAATCATTTATGTTATTATAAAGGAAAAATGATTTAGATACCGGGGGTATGTATCTTTATGATGTTCATAATGCAATTTTTAATAGTGGAAATATTATGTAGCGATGTATGTAGATTTTCTTGAAACTATTTTTACTTGTCGTAATGTTAGTACTAACGTTAGCATAGACTCTGATACATGCATTTGTGTAGCACTGAAAGTGTAGTGCAATGTTCGTAAGGCTAGGCTATATGTACACAGTATCTCCAAAGAGCGCCCACCTCTAGAAAGTTTTCAAAAGCACCCAGGGCGCTTATTAGAGAAAATACGGTATATCCTTTTGTAAGAAATGCACTCACTATCTACCTATTGATTGAGGTCTTGGAATATTTTTCAAAATTAAGAAAGGACTTTTCTTTTTCCCTTGAGGCATCTCAGATCAATGGACATGAGATATGATTGTTTTTTATGTTGATGCTGTGCTTGCACTGTTGTATCTAATAGGTGTTTATTGGGGTTTATATTCATTAGGATCCTATGCTAGATTGTACACATGTACAGTAAGGTACAGTAGCTGTTTTCAACAAAATGGAACATATAGCATTATGTGATATGACTACATGTAATATGGCAGTATGTGATATGGCTACATGTAATATGGCAGTATGTGATATGACTACATGTAATATGGCAGTCTGTAATATGACTACATGTAATATGGCAGTATGTGATATGACTACGTGTAATATGGCAGTATGTGATATGACTACATGTAATATGGTAGTATGTGATATGACTACATGTAATATGGCAGTATGTGATATGACTACATGTAATATGGCAGTATGTGATATGACTACATGTAATATGGCTGTCTGTAATATGACTACATGTAATATGGCAGTCTGTAATATGACTACATGTAATATGGCAGTATGTGATATGACCACATGTAATATGGCAGTCTGTAATATGACTACATGTAATATGGCAGTCTGTAATATGACTACATGTAATATGGCAGTATGTGATATGACTACGTGTAATATGGCAGTATGTGATATGGCTACATGTAATATGGTAGTATGTGATATGACTACATGTAATATGGCAGTATGTGATATGACTACATGTAATATGGCAGTATGTGATATGACTACATGTAATATGGCTGTATGTGATATGACCACATGTAATATGGCAGTATGTGATATGACTACATGTAATATGGCAGTATGTGATATGACTACATGTAATATGGCAGTATGTGATATGACTACATGTAATATGGCAGTATGAGATATGACTACATGTAATATAGTAGTATGTGATATGACTACATGTAATATGGCAGTATGTGATATGACTACATGTAATATGGCAGTCTGTAATATGACTACATGTAATATGGCAGTATGTGATATGACCACATGTAATATGGCAGTCTGTAATATGACTACATGTAATATGGCAGTCTGTAACATGACTACATGTAATATGGCAGTATGTGATATGACTACGTGTAATATGGCAGTATGTGATATGACTACATGTAATATGGTAGTATGTGATATGACTACATGTAATATGGCAGTATGTGATATGACTACATGTAATATGGCAGTATGTGATATGACTACATGTAATATGGCTGTATGTGATATGACCACATGTAATATGGCAGTATGTGATATGACTACATGTAATATGGCAGTATGTGATATGACTACATGTAATATGGCAGTATGTGATATGACTACATGTAATATGGCAGTATGTGATATGACTACATGTAATATAGTAGTATGTGATATGACTACATGTAATATGGCAGTATGTGATATGACTACATGTATTATGGCAGTATGTCATATGACCACATGTAATATGGCAGTATGTGATGACTACATGTAATATGGCAGTATGTGATATGACTACATGTAATATGGCAGTATGTGATATGACTACATGTAATATGGCAATATGTGATATGACAACATGTAATATGGCAGTATGTGATATGACTACGTGTAATATAGTAGTATGTGATATGACCACATGTAATATGGCAGTATGTGATATGACTACATGTAATATGGCAGTATGTGATATGACTACATGTAATATGGCACTATGTGATATGACTACATGTAATATGGCAGTATGTGATATGACCACATGTAATATGGCAGTATGTGATATGACTACATGTAATATGGCAATATGTGATATGACAACATGTAATATGGCAGTATGTGATATGACTACGTGTAATATAGTAGTATGTGATATGACCACATGTAATATGGCAGTATGTGATATGACTACATGTAATATGGCAGTATGTGATATGACTACATGTAATATGGCACTATGTGATATGACTACATTTAATATGGCAGTATGTGATATGACTACATGTAATATGGCAGTATGTGATGACTGCATGTAATATAGTAGTATGTGATATGACCACATGTAATATGGCAGTATGTGTATGACTACATGTAATATGGCAGTATGTGATATGACTACTGTACATGTACATTAATATGGCAGTATGTGATATGACCACATGTAATATGGCAGTATGTGATATGACTACATGTAATATGGCAGTATGTGATATGACTACATGTAATATGGCACTATGTGATATGACTACATGTAATATGGCAGTATGTGATATGACTACATGTAATATAGTAGTATGTGATATGACTACATGTAATATAGCAGTATGTGATGACTACATGTAATATAGTAGTATGTGATATGACCACATGTAATATGGCAGTATGTGATATGACTACATGTAATATGGCAGTATCTGATATGACTACTGTACATGTACATTAATATGGCAGTATGTGATATGACCACATGTAATATGGCAGTATGTGATATGACTACATGTAATATGGCAGTATGTGATATGACTACATGTAATATGGCACTATGTGATATGACTACATGTAATATGGCAGTATGTGATATGACTACATGTAATATGGCAGTATGTGATATGACTACGCGTAATATGGCAGTATGTGATATGACTACGCGTAATATGACAGTATGTGATATGACTACATGTAATATGGCAGTATGTGATATGAGTATGTGTAATATGGCAGTATGTGATATGACTACATGTAATATGGCAGTATGTGATATGACTACGTGTAATATGGCAGTATGTGATATGACTACATGTAATATGGCAGTATGTGATATGACTACATGTAATATGGCAGTATGTGATATGACTACAAGTAATATGGCAGTATGTGATATGACCACATGTAATATGGCAGTATGTGATATGACTACGTGTAATATGGCAGTATTTGATATGACTACATGTAATATGGCAGTATGTGATATAACTACATGTAATATGGCAGTACTTGATATGGCTACATGTAATATGGCAGTATTTGATATGACTACATGTAATATGGCAGTATGTGATATGACCACATATAATATGGCAGTATGTGATATGACTACATGTAATCAATCAATTTGAATCTATCACAGAGTTGCTGATGATTCAAATCTCTTGAACAAAAGCTACAGGAATATGACAATGGGTTTATTTAAAAGTCTTTAGAAATTATGAAATTATTTGCGAGTTTGATCAAGAACATGTAATAGAATGGAGATGGTAAAGGCTGAGGCAAAATATACAGATGGGTTGTTGGTTAGAAATTATCGGGAACTATTATGGTCAAATGCGTCAGTATATTTTTGAAGTTGGGGGGCCAAACATATATCAGCGTGGGGTCTAAGGGGATTCCCCCGTTGGGACCCAGGAATTACCTGAAAGCTCTGCGGATTTGAGGCTAAAATATAGGCATGTATTTAACTGAATTTTACCTGTCGCAACTTTTACAAATTCAATCATAAGCTGAAGATTTCAACTGGACAGGGCCAAAACTCCCTGAGATGATTTAACCTTTCCGGCTGGGAAAGATAAAATTAAGAAATTATTAAAATCATATTGAAAAAATTGAAGGGAATTATAGCAAAATGATTGGGATTTTGGGTAAGATATGGCAACATTTCCAAAAGTTGAAGAAAATTTGTCAAATTTTAAGGTAATTGAAGAAAAAAAAGAATTGGCCAAAGAAATTACTGACAGTGAGGAAACTTTAATTGAATTCCCCAATAATTGAAGAAAATTTCCTGAAATACTTCCCGAAAAGGAAGGAAATTTCCTAAAATGTGAAGAAATTTTCCCAAAATTGAAGGGTATTTCTCCAAAATTGGAGAATTCCTGATTGGTAGCAGCTTAAACATTGATAGAAACTTTATTTACCAGTGTAATTTTTCCGCTTGTAACCATGAAATGTTGGGGGTCATGATCCCACCCCTGGGAGGGGACCCTTCCTATGCCCCAGTGGTACTGATCCATTCTTTGCTAAAATATCAGTGACTTTGGGATGAGGGCTATTTGTCTCAGGTTGTTGAACTCTTACAAAAATTTCTTACGATTAAGGCCCAATTTCTCATAAGAATTCAAGAGATTCACATGAGTTCTCAAGAACTCATGTGAGAAATTAGGCCATCTTTATGAGAATTTTTTCTAAAGGAAGACCTTTTGTACAACATCGAGTGCCATGGACAAGTGTATTCGTAAGCTTTTAATGTCGATGTCATTTCTATAAAGTTGCTGTTCTTGTGCAATTGTGGAGGGATAGCTATGGCAACTCCATTGGCTGCGGAGTAATAATCCAATGGTATCTGCCATCTTCAAGATTGTATATAAGGTATCTTGGTTGAAGCATCCATCCAACTCAGCAAGAAATGGATCCCAAGGATGGATGTGTTGATGTCTGAGGTATTCATCGACAGAGAATGAACTTAAAATTAT
Organism: Chiridota heheva; assembly: GCA_020152595.1. NCBI lineage: Eukaryota > Metazoa > Echinodermata > Holothuroidea > Apodida > Chiridotidae > Chiridota > Chiridota heheva. The sequence continues at coordinate 145,855 of JAIGNY010001840.1, forward strand.
TTCTTTGTTAATTGGAGTGCTTGTTTTCTTACAAGAACTCGTTTGATTTGTGTCATGTATGTTTGTAGGTCTATGGTCATCTGAATGAGAATGAATTCATTTGTTCCAGTAATTTTTTTTTCTTTTTCTTTTAAATATTTTAAATGATACATTTCTCAGTTGACAGTTGGGGAAAAGGAAAGGGGAGGGGGAGGAATAACTATTTCTGAAAAGTTGGGGACAACGCCTTAGTCCTTATAATGCTGATGGCAGCCAAACACAGCTTTTCATGAAATTCTGCAATGTTGTGCAGAACCATTCCTGATTTTTGACTATTCTATTGTACAGACTTGTGATGTCTTACATTAGGCTGGTACAGCCAACATTAGATTGGTACAGCCAACATTAGGTTGGTACAGCCAACATGAGGTTCGTACAGCCAACATGAGGTTCGTACAGCCAACTTGAGGTTGGTACAGCCAACATGAGGTTGGTACAGCCAACATGAGGTTGGTACAGCCAACATGAGGTTGGTACAGCCAACATGAGGTTGGTACAGCCAACATGAGGTTGGTACAGCCAACATGAGGTTGGTACAGCCAACATGAGGTTGGTACAGCCAACATGAGGTTGGTACAGCCAACATGAGGTTGGTACAGCCAACATGAGGTTGGTACAGCCAACATGAGGTTGGTACAGCCAACATGAGGTTGGTACAGCCAACATGAGGTTGGTACAGCCAACATGAGGTTGGTACAGCCAACATGAGGTTGGTACAGCCAACATGAGGTTGGTACAGCCAACATGAGGTTGGTACAGCCAACATGAGGTTGGTACAGCCAACATGAGGTTGGTACAGCCAACATGAGGTTGGTACAGCCAACATGAGGTTGGTACAGCCAACATGAGGTTGGTACAGCCAACATGAGGTTGGTACAGCCAACATGAGGTTGGTACAGCCAACATGAGGTTGGTACAGCCAACATGAGGTTGGTACAGCCAACATGAGGTTGGTACAGCCAACATGCATTTTGCACAGAATTTAAAAGTTTCGACTCATCAACACCATTGCCCTACTTAGCCTTAACACTTGCATCATTTATATTCTAAATACTTGTTTTGCATTACAGGTTATCTTGGTAAGATGGAACGAACCATTCCAGAAGATGGCGACCTGCGACGCTCAAGGGGTCATCTTTGTTTGGATCAAGTATGAAGGAAGGTGGTCCGTAGAGCTTGTAAATGACCGTTCTTGCCAGGTAAGATATCTGTCTCCCTCAATTACTTGATAGTGATGATCTATATTAGGGACTAAATCAATAGTTGACTGTCCATTTCGTGTTAACCCTTGGTCCAACATCTGTGAATTTTGGTAGTGGAAAGAAGTGGTAGCTTTACTTAAAGGAGTACAAATTTTGATGATCAAACAAAGCAAAAACATGTTTAAGTCGTAATTTCCCTTTTTCTTCTTCTGGCCTTTGCCCGCCTAGGTAAACGATGAAAAGTGCCTTAGTTGGGGGTGAGGAGGGTACTGTTAGCCTATTTAAAAACCTAAGCCAACATCTACTTTGATAGGCCCCTTGAGGATGGTTAAATCCTAAAGATCTGCATGAAGCATGCATTAGTGGGGACAACTGGAAAGCCTTTGCTACAAATTGTGCCCTTTGCAGACATATACTGTCCAGGCTGGTCACCCTGTGTGCACAGTTCAACAAACAGAAGAAGACAGCATCAAAGACCAACACCATACAGACTTCAGTTTTCATGTGTGGTGACCTCAACCAATCTCCTAACATGGCATAGCCATCGAAGAAGATGTTGGCTCAGGGTTGCGAATAGGCCCAGTGTTTGCCTATCAAGAACTTTGATGTTTGGTACGCTGCCCTGCCAGGATATATTAAAGATAAGGAGGAGACATGGATGTGGAAAGAGTTAGGCTTCTATATTTTCGCTAAGGAAAGTTGTCCAGGCCTCACTGCCATACAGGAGGATACTCTGTACACATGCCTCACTACCATGCAGGAGGATACTCTGTACACATGCCTCACTACCATGCAGGAGGATACTCTGTACACATGCCTCACTACCATGCAGGAGGATACTCTGTACACATGCCTCACTACCATGCAGGAGGATACTCTGTACACATGCCTCACTACCATACAGGAGGATACTCTGTACACAGGCCTCACTACCATACAGGAGGATACTCTGTACACATGCCTCACTACCATACAGGAGGATACTCTGTACACATGCCTCACTACCATGCAGGAGGATACTCTGTACACAGGTCTCACTACCATACAGGAGGATACTCTGTACACATGCCTCACTACCATACAGGAGGATACTCTGTACATATGCCTCACTACCATACAGGAGGATACTCTGTACACATGCCTCACTACCATGCAGGAGGATACTCTGTACTCGGGTCTCACTACCATACAGGAGGATACTCTGTACACAGGTCTCACTACCATACAGGAGGATACTCTGTACACATGCCTCACTACCATGCGGGAGGATATTCTGTACACAGGTCTCACTACCATACAGGAGGATACTCTGTACGCAGGCCTCGATCACCACCATGCAGGAGGATACTCTGTACGCAGGCCTCGATCACCACCATGCAGGAGGATACTCTGTACACTGGCCTCACTACCATGCAGGAGGATACTCTGTACATATGCCTCACTACCATACAGGAGGATACTCTGTACACAGGCCTCACTACCATACAGGAGGATACTCTGTACGCAGGCCTCGATCACCACCATACAGGAGGGTACTGTACACATGCCTCACTACCATACAGGGGTACTGTATACACAATAGGAGTATACACGGTATAAAACAAGAAGCAACATGGCTATAAATGGGTTTTTATTTATGACTGTGTCGTTTAAGCGTGTCAAAGAAAAAATAATTACTATGAGATATTAAAAGATCATAGGTCTAATGGCTTTCAAGATAATGATCAATAATTAAAAAAAAAAAAAAAAAAAAAAAAAAAAAAACAGCCCTAATTTGAACGCCCGGGTTGAACACACAAGGTTTTGCCCGACTACTATGACAACTGCAATGTGTAAGAAAGTAATTTTTGTCCGAACTTCTGGCAGCTGAAATATTGCATTTGATACTCATGTAATTGATCTCTTCAAAACACTCTTCAATATTATTTAGAAGTAACACGAGATGACGAGGGTGAAAGACATTTTATTGATTGATGTGAAACTCAGTATTTCATTCACATCTTGAAAACAAAAAATATTGCAGGGCGGGACTTGGTAAATTCAGCTGTAAATTCAGTTCAGCTTGGCAATTATCATCAGATTACTGTACACCTGCCAACTTTAATACAAGGAATATTGTCCATTCAGAAAGTTTTAATGAAATTGCGTGGTTATAAGTGGATGATATACAATATAATTCATTTGACACATGGGCCATCAATACTCGGGGAGGTGAGATCAGTAAAATTTGCTTTATGTAGTCAATGGAACCTTTTTTTTTAAAGAATTGAGTGCTCTCGTTAAATGTGCGCGCGCATTAATGTGCCCCTCAACAAGTCTAGCACTCTTCCCCTTTTAAAATGAAGCTAGGGGTCTTCACAGATTTTATGTTTTATTCCGAAATATGTATTTATTCCAAAAACTTGGGTAAAATTAGGTCCTGAATTCTCTCCTCCAATTTTAAAGAAAATTAATAACGTAATAAGATGCAAAAACATAATTTGCGGTTTTATTCCATAAGCAATTGAAGTGAAACACGAAAAAAAAACGATCAAAAATAATAGAATAACAACAAATGAAATTCCGGCTAAAAAATCTTTGCTTGTATTTTGAAAATACACGTGACTACTATTCTTGAAAAGTATGCATAAAATCAGAATATTCATCAATTTCTATTTTCAGAACTATCAAAACAATGCAGACGCAACTAAGTCGAGCGAATGTGTATCCCAAATTTTACACCAGGAATTTGTTATAATTTCTCTATGATCGTGTGAAAATATCCTTTACAAGGTTCCTTAGAAGGTGCCTAATCAAATCACTAAAATAATGTTCCACGCACATACCGCAAAACAAAACAGCAAACTTTTTTAAGTAATCATAAAGGTCCTGCGCCTCTTAACCTCTTCGTCATTTATACATTCTACAAAATGTATAGATAGGGGTCTCCGTCCCCTCCCTAATTGGAATGTGTCTTTTATTTTGGTTTTGCTTAACTAAATCTTTAAATAATCTTTCAACAAACTGGCGCCCTTGATAATAAGTAGGCCACCACCTGGGCAAGGTCATAAATCACCCAGTCAGAATTGGGTTTTGGAAATGTTTGAAGTGTCAATGAAATATGATATCTTTAAACAAGAGCCATTACACAATAAATATGTGGAGTACTGGGGCAGTTCCCAAGGAAACTGGGTTTTGTTTAAGAAATTTCATTTTATGTTGGGAGATAACACAAGCTGTGCTTGGGTGCAAAGTTTGCAGGAATGCTAGTGAATGAGAAAGTTGTCGATCTGAGTTTATTTCCATTCAATCTTTCTATGGTGCTAACCAGTTTGCCGTATTTATGATTTTTATTTTTTTATCAACAATTTTTGTTACAAAATGAAACAAAGACTTGGAGAGAGCTTTTTTACAAGGTTCTACCTTTTTAATAGTGTAGGGGTATTTTATTTACATGCCGGAACAGTAGGAATTTTGTTAAGTTTAAAAAGTATCTACCTTTTTAATAGTGTAGGGGTATTTTATTTACATACCGGAACAGTAGGAATTTTGTTAAGTTTAAAAAGTATCTACCTTTTTAATAGTGTAGGGGTATTTTATTTACATGCCGGGACAATAGGAATTTTGTTAAGTTTGGGCCATTATCTGTGAGCAATTTCGCGATCGATATAACTGATATTTATCATTATTTTGATTGGATTGAATTCGGAATAAAGTCGGCAAAATTGAGTAAGTTGATTATTTCTCTTTCAGTCACTGCTTTATTCTGTTAAGTAAAATTTCAGAGCACAATTAAGTATAGGCTTTAAATAAACCAAAGGTTTAAAATTCCCGATTTTGACTAAAACATTGAAGTCATCAATTTATGAAAAATTGAACACGGTAGGTCTAACAAGAAAAACATACACAAAAATGAAAATGTAAAACATTATTTGGTCATGATTTCTTGATTCTTGAAATGCACCCGTTGTGAAAGATAAGAAAGAAAAAGACCTACAATTTTAGGTTGTTAAAAGATATTTTGAAATTGTTCTTCTTTCTTCTTTTTTTTTTGATGAAAGATCAATATCATTATCACTGCAAAATTGGAGCCGAGAGACATATTTAAGGACTCATTAATTTTCAGTTTTTCCCTAGTTTAAAAACTGTTACATTTTGGCTCGACGCAACTAATTTAACTGATACGGTACTGTTAACAGGAGTTTGTCAGTTGAATCACGATATTATTTGTAACTTGTTTTGAAGATGTTTTTTTCGCGGAACACATTACGAGCAATAACAGGTTCCTTTTTTTTCTTCTTTTATAATCCGAGTACTTGACCTTCCACAATCCCATTACGTTTCTGAAATAAGATTAATGTGACTGTTTATCATTCTTTGCTCAGTTGAAGCATGGAGCTATTACTAGCTTGATGGTTGGAGGTACTTTCCAACAAGATTACCAGCGATATCCTGCGCAATATCGCGAGGTATTGTTCTTATTGTTATGCAGGAAAGTGTGTTGGTACAATGGCTTTACTGAAGCATGTGTTATGGGTGCATTTAATCCGCCATGAATAGAAAAAAATCTCGCAGTTTTGCGAGATTCGGCGGCATGCTGCATATCGCAAGTTGGCTCGCCTCCCTAAACATATATAGGCTAGTACATAGGCCCTATGCATGATGTACGTACACTGTACAATGTAAAAGTTTTGATGTTGTTTTGAATGCAGGCTGTCAATTGTCAACAATATTATTAGCTAGGATTCTACTTTCCTCCTGTATTGTGTGATCTATATCTGTGAAGCGATCACAATCTGCAAGTCAAGTTACTATACTGTAAGGAGGTAGGTGTGTTTGAGATCTGAATAGTATATTATCGTTGACAATTGGTCAAAGTTCATAAAACCTCATGAAAGTTTGGAAATGATAAACAAAAGTATTTTCTAGTTTATTTTGGGATTGTTACCCCAAATTTCATGATTCAACAATCAACATTAGAAAAGGATTGGGTATGAACTTTTTCTTAATATTTTTTAGGATAATAATAGTCCAATTAATTAATGTTTTTAGTATTTTAAGCGCAATTTTCATTCTCTTCAGCGAGGCAGGCCTACACAAGTGTGTATCTTAACAATGCATGCTTCGCTAGCGCGCAGTGCCCTGTACATTACGCAATGCCCTGTACATTACGCAGTGCCCTGTACATTACACAGTGCCCTGTACATTATACAGCGCCCTGTACATTACACAGCGCCCTGTACATTACACAGCGCCCTGTACATTTCACAGCGCCCTGTACATTACACAGCGCCCTGTACATTACACAGCGCCCTGTACATTACACAGCGCCCTGTACATTACACAGCGCCCTGTACATTGCACAGCGCCCTGTACATTGCACAGCCCCCTGTGCATTACACAGCCCCCTGTACATTACACAGCGCCCTGTACATTACACAGCACCCTGTACATTACACAGCGCCCTGTACATTTCACAGCGCCCTGTACATTACACAGCGCCCTGTACATTACACAGCGCCCTGTACATTATACAGCGCCCTGTACATTACACAGCGCCCTGTACATTACACAGCCCCCTGTACATTACACAGCGCCCTGTACATTACACAGCGCCCTGTACATTACACTGCGCCCTGTACATTACACAGCGCCTTGTACATTACACAGCGCCCTGTACATTACACTGCGTCCTGTACATTACACTGCGTCCTGTGCATTACACAGCGCCCTGTACATTACACAGCAAATTGACTGTAGATATCATAATCTTCCTGTAACTTAGTGTTAGTGCCCTCACTTTTTATTTGAATGACTTGAACTTATTCTGTTATACGATATACAGTACTGTATATTTCATGATCTCCTTGTAACTTAGTGTTTGTGCCCTCACTTGTCATTTGAATGACTTGAACTTATCCTGCTATAGATTTTGTTATCCCGCTATAGATTTTGTCAATTGTTGCTGTTATACATACAATTTTATTTCCATACATCGTAAATTAATGCAAATCCTAGACTGAGTATATCTGGGAGTGTGACTGTTATTGATTTTAGGAGGAGCACACCTGCTTCTCAACCTGAGAGGGAAATACTGCATATTGAAACAAATTTTATTTTACGCCTCAAATGACATAACATAACAAGATGATGGGCTAAGAAGGGTTATTCACCCCATAAAAAAGCCCAAACCAAGACCACCACCACCACAAAACCCAAATCTCATGGAGCTCCCAAGTTGATAACAAACTTCACGTCATCCAGCCCACCATTCCGATCAAACCCACCATCAACAACCTCACTCATGTCGACCCTAACCCCTCTGCAACAATTGCCATTGCACCCTCACAGTCCATCACATTCTCCTTGCTTGCCCCCTGTACAACCTTCCCAGAGCTTCCCTTGCTCCCCACAACTCAATTGCTGAGTTCTTCCAAAACAAATCCTCTGGATAAAATCATCCCCTTTCTTCATCATGCTTCCCTTTACAACCATATTTGATTCTCCTCTTCCACCCCCTCTCTCTACTTTGTTTTTGTTTCACCCATGCACCTCCTCTCTTGATCACAGCTTTCTGGCTTTTTGTCCTTGAATTTCTCTCATTCTCCCCCTGTTTCCTTTCCTTCCTACCTCTAAAATGATCTGACCTCTCAGGCACAATTTGACCTTTATTGTTGTGGTGCTGTTAAGTTCTCATCAAGCTAACAAACAAACAAACTACTGCAAAGAAAGAAGAAAAAAAGAGTAAAATATGAAAATATCTCCAGTGTGTGAGCACTGGTATAGTGATTGTGAAGTATGCAAAAAGGTTGTGGGGTGGAACTTTTACTTGACCTTTCAAGTCTAGCAATGCTAGGCCTCACCCTGTTCATTCCTTTTTTAGTTCCAATGCTATCACATAAAGAACCTACACTAGTCATGCTGGTGTGTGTATGTATGGGTGTGTGCAGTGGCATAGCCAGGATTTTTATATAAGAAGGGGGAATCAAATTGAACCGACACAATACTTAGTGGCATAGTTGGGGTGACACCAAAGGTGTGACTTTGAGCGCAGAGCGCTTGACTTTTCAGCATCGGGTCCAGGGGCCCCCTGGGATCCAGGGGCCCCTGGGATCCAGGAGCGAAGCCTTGATAAGGGTCCAGGGGGCGAAACCATTGGAAGCTCTTGCAAAATTGACATTTAAAAGCGAAAAAATATGTCACAACGCATAGTAAGAAGGTGTATTATACAAGTCAAAAATCATGTCAAAGAGAGCTACTCCCTTATAGAATGGCGAGCTTGCTGCTAGCTCATATTGAAGCTCTTTGAAAAGCTCGTCAAAATGGCGAGCTCGTCAAAATGGCGAGCTCGTCAAAATGGCGAGCTCGTCAAAATGGCCAGCTTGCAAAATGGCCAGCTAGTCAAAATGGCTACCTCGTCAAAATGGCCAGCTTTTCAAAATGGCCAGCTCGTCAAAATGGCCAGCTCGTCAAAATGGCCAGCTCGTCAAAATGGCCAGCTCGTCAAAATGGCCAGCTCGTCAAAATGGCCAGCTGGTCAAAATGGCCAGCTCGTCAAAATGGCCAGCTCGTCAAAATGGCCAGCTTGTACCAGGATGCAGAAAAGGAAACAAGATCGCCGCGAGCTCCGATTCCCTGATGATCTCGCCAAGAGCTCGCAAGTGGAACCAATACGAGCTCGTCATATACGGAAGAGCTCGTCAAAAGACTGAGAAAATGAGCTCGTCAGATTTCTTTTAGTTGCCGCAAGCTTATCTTTCTGATGAGCTTGTTGTGAGCTCGTCTCTCTAATGAGCTTGTTGTGAGCTCGTCTCTCTGATAAGCTCACAGCGAGCTCGTCTCTCATTTTTAACTTGACAAGCTAGTTTCTTGTGACAAAGCAGTTAACAGCAATCTTTGCTTGTACTTTTGGGGTGAATCAAATTCACCTGGCAATGAACTGCACCTAATAAAGACAAAGAAAGCTGGTTTAATGCTTCAAGATACATACTTTTATCTAATCTATTACAATGTTATGTTTAGAACAAGGTGATGGAATGAAAGATGTGTTTAAGGGTGAAAGTGAATAACAAATATCTCAATTTTCAAAACATAACAAGCACATTTCAAATAAATATCAAATATTTCAAATATTCTAAGGTACAGTATCTATGTATAAGGCTTATATATAAAGCAAGATAGAAATTAAAACAATCAGTTCATAAATCAAGTATACTGCTCTTCGCGCAGCGCCTGTCAAGTTCTAAAAAAAGCATCTAATGGGAAGCAGTCCGTCACTGTCATAGGTTGTTGCCCCTGCTGTTTCCTTTTATAGGTTGTTGCCCCTGCTGTTACCTTTCTTTCAGCACAAATTCTGAAAGAATTTAAAAGTATATATAATAAATTGATTAATAATGTTCCTACAAAAAGTGAAATAATGTTCATGACTTTGCTAGGCAGGGGTAGCACCAGTGGGGTACGCAGAGAGAGCATCATCCCTAAGACCTCTGGTCTAGCATCTCCACATCTGGATTACTTTATTGTCTGGAAAATTTACTGAAAAACAAATGCATGGTGAAACCAGTGAGATTGATCTTGTCAAAGAGGCAATTTACTTTCTCAGAGAAATCCTGGTGACACCCCTACTGCCACCCCTGCAGCCAGAGAAAGGCCATAGCAAATGCTTTTCTATTATTAATCCTGCAGCTGAGAATGCATGACTTCTCTGGCACAAACTGTCATCAATCCGAGGACCTCTCTAATTTTTTCAATATTTTTCCCCCTTTAGTCAGGTGGATTAAACCAGGTAAGCAAAAGCGCTGTGCAGGGTTGCTCAAAGATGAGCAATACATGACCAGCAAATGGGAACAAAAATGACACTTTACTACTTGCCAACTGAACAAATTGAAATTACAAGTGGGAGAGCCTAAAAGAGATAAATTGCTAAGCTTTGCACATTGACACATTATTATATAATTTATAATGAATATTCCTTTTGATAAGATTAATTGTTTTTTATGGAGTTGCCTTCCCCCACCCACTAATTTTAATTAAAGTGATGATTAAATCAAGAAAACAAGCTACTAATTACGATGGTTAGATCAGTGTTGATAAACATCAAAAATATGAAGTTAGGCCTATCTCCAATATAGGCCTATAATATTTTGTTACACTTTTTATATAGCTATACCAGGTAAAATAAATATTATAAAATGGTCAAATTACAAGTAACTGAACACTTTGCCATGTTGTTGTTTACAATTTTAGCATCTGTCCCTTTCAAAGTTCTTTGCATGTATGGACTTATGCACTGAACCATGCACTGAACTTATTGTTTAATTTCCACAAAAAAACTTGTCAAATAAACTATGAAATAAGCAATATTTTATCTAATTTAGTCAAGTTTTCTTGCACCACTTGTTTTGCCATGTCACTGATGACAAAAAATGGTTCTTACCTTCATACCTTGATGGTCAATTGCATTGTTATCCACAATAATTGGGTTTGCTGGAAATTATATCTTGTCAAGCCACTTATGTTTGTCCTGAGAGTTCTGTTGAAATTTAACAAGGTCTGTTGGAAAAAACAAATTTATCAAATATATAAATATTATGGTAAGCTACTGTAATACTTCAACCAAGTGATTGGAAAACCTTATTAAATATGCTCTGATATATTAATCTTTCACCCACCTCCCATACCATTCCATCCTAGGGAAAGCACCAGGTTTGGCATGAGGATAGACAGCCCCTTTTGTTTTATATTTGATATAATAATGATGTTAGCTAGTGTACACATGTTAATGGTATAGAAACATTGAGTATCATAAAGTTTAGTGGGCAGCGCTTAATACAATTTTGCTAAAAAGAGCTTGTAAGCACGGTATCTTAAGAACAGTAATATTGATTCATGTCATATTTGGTACACAGATAGCCCATAGTCTGTAGATGTGCCCTATTGGTTTTGGTGGTGATATGCATATTAATGAGTAGGTGAGGCTTAATATAAAGATATCAAAATGCTCATATTTTGACAATCACATGTCTGTTTTTCATATTTGGTATAGTTAATTATGTTGTTAGCTAGTGTGTACTGTATGTATTAATTGGAAGCGAAAAATGAGCTAAAATTATGCCATATGTGGTACACAAATAATTCACGATCTGTATATGTGCCCTATTGGTGGTGATGTCACGCATATCCATGGCTAGGCAGGGCTTAATGTCAAATCTTTAAATGCTCATATTTTAACAACTACATGTCTGTTTTGATTCATACTTGTTATATTTATGTTGTTAGCTAGTGTATAAATATGCATGATATAACATTGTTGAATACATTAATTTACATAGTGGGCCGGGCTATATGGTTTTGCGGAAAAGAGCTTTTAAAAACAGTACCTCAAGGACAATACATTGGATACAGGTTGTATGTGGTACACAGTTAACCCATTGTCTCTTTGTGTGCCCTATTGTGTTTGGTAGTGATGTACTGTACATTGCTAAGTGGGAAGGGAAGCTTCATATCAAATGGAAAAGAAAAACAAAAACTTGAAAAAGTGTTGTCAACAGTTTCTGATTTATTGATGTGCATGATGGGCATGGCTTAGGAATATATGTTATTTAGCATATTTTATGATATTCCACTTAGTATAAAACTTGAAAATCAACAATGAAATAATGCATCAGAACCACCAAACATTTTAGTTTTCTGGTTACATATTTCTTCTATTCCTCCAATCTTTTCTACCTCTGACATAAGATAAACCTCTTGGGCACAATTTGGTGTTGTTAAACCTTACCAAACACGGATCTGCTTACAAATGGGCAAACAAGCCCAGTAACAAAGTGCTGTATGGGTCAAAAGGAGGTAAGCCTTACAGAAATTTTAGCTGCAAAGCACGCTTACGACAAGTTAACAATTTTTAGGTTACACAGGCGCGCTTGCGACAAGCTTACAATTTTTAGCTGTACAAAACTTTAGCTGTGTAGCACGCTTGCGACAAGATAACAATTTTTAGCTGCACAGCACGCTTGAGACAAGATAACAATTTTTAGCTGCACAGCACGCTTGCGACAAGCTAACAATTTTTAGCTGTGCAGAACGCTTATGACAAATTAATATTTTTAGGTTGCACAGCGCGCTTGCGAAAAACTAACAATTTTTAGCTTGCAACAAGCTAGCATTTGTAGCTGCGCAGCATGCTTGCGACAGGCTAACAGTTTCTAGCTGTGCAGCATGCTTGCAATAGAGCTGTGACCGTTTAGCGTGTACACACTTCACGCTCGCAAATCCATGTAAACGTTTACTAAATACTTCATTGCTAGTAATCGTTTTTCAGTCAGTTTGCCGTTAAAAATCAATATGATCATTTATGATTCAAATCACATACAATTTGGCTGACAAAATTTCAATCAATGACTTTTTACAAACTGTAAACGTGATTAGCATAGCCTAATCTTTTTAAAATGTGAGAATCACAAATGCGCAGTAATTGCCAAAATCTATTTCAGAACTTCTGAGGTGGTGTCGTAGTTTTGAAATGTTTTACGACGAGGTATCATAGTGTGCAACATTTTCACAGTGAAATTTTGAAAGCCGTTGTAAGTACGGCAAAAGAGTTACGCGATGTTGAGTTTAAATGACATTAAAAGGAAGTTATCTGTTTTTCTAAACTGAATTTTCATGCACATTTTCTATCAAAAAAGATGATTTCTACAGTTTAAGTAAACTTTTTACGATTTGGAATGCAAAATTTCAGCATCTATTTGCGTAATGGAGTCAATACTTTTGCCATACTGGTTGCGCAATTTTTTTTACTTAATGTAGCATCATACATTTGGAGCAATTTTGGTGTATTTCCGAAAACTATGGTACTGAACGCGTGTGAACAATACACGCTCACTTTTTTTGGCATGTACACGTTTACTAAAATCTTTAAACATTCACAGCTCTAGCTTGCAACAAGCTAACGATTTTTAGCTGCCTATAGCACGCTTGTGACAAGCTAACAATTTTTAGCTTGGGCAAGCGTGCTGTTGTCATTGGCCTCAGATGTGATCATTGGCCTCGGACTTGATCATCGGCCTCGGACATGACCATCGACCCCGGACGTGATCATTGGCCTCGGACGTGATCATTTGCTTCGGAGATGATTATTGGCCTCTGACTTGATTATCATTCTCAAATGTAATCATCCGCCTCCGATGTGATCATCGGCCTCGAACGTGATCATTGGCCTTAGATGTGATCATCCGCCTCAGACGTGATCATTGGCCTCAGACGTGATCATCCGCCTCAGATGTGATCATCCACCTCAGACGTGATCATCGGCTTCAAACGTGATCATCCGCCTTAGGACGTGATTATCCGCCTCAGACGTGATCATCCGCCTCAGACGTGATCACCCGCCTCAGACGTGATCATCCGCCTCAGATGTGATCATCCACCTCGGACGTGATCATCCGCCTCAGAGTGATCACCTGCCTCAGACGTGATCATTCGCCTCAGACGTGATCATCCGCCTCAGACGTGATCACCCGCCTCGGACGTGATCATCCGCCTCGGACGTGATCATCCGCCTGGGACGTGATTCATCCACCTCAGACGTGATCATCTGCTTCAGACCTGATCTTTCGCCTCAGACGTTATCATCCACCTCAGACGTGGTGTATCCCTGTAATACTCTCCTTTGATTATTCTACGTTTATTGGAGAATTTTTCCAAACAAAGCAGTTGGAGCAATTTTGGTGTATTTCCGAAAATTATGGTACTGAACGCATGTAAACGGTACACGCTCACTTATTTTGGCATTTACACGTTTACTAATATACCATTCTTATCAATCAGTACATCTTTCAGGAACCATGTACTTTAGCCTAATTTCTTGCTACAGTACAACCTTATAAAGAAATTTGATTGAACACTGGTTAAAAGACTTGATGCTTGGAGGCAACATTAGGAGACCGCAGTATGACAGATTGTTTTCATAACTGCAGTATGAAATTATACAATTTTGATAATAGCAGTATGAAAGAAGTCAATTTTGATACCTGCAGTATGAGTGAGTATTCAACGAAGGTATTGTAAAAATTGACCATCAGTACAACATCATCAACACAGTAAAACCCCATTTTTTGGGACCTGCACTACAAAAATGATGAAAAAAAGACCCAATTTTGTAATGATGTAACTAAAGTACATCGGTTTATTCTTGTTAATTGATTTAACTGAAATACATCGGTTTATTCTTGTTAATTGATGTAACTGTAATACATCTGTTTATTCTTGTTAATTGATGTAATTGTATTACATCAGTTAATTCTTGTTAATTGATGTAACTGTAATACATCTCTTTATTCTTGATAATTGATGTAACTGTAATACATCAGCTTATTCTTGTTAATTGATGTAACTAATACATTAGTTTATTCTTATTAATTGATTCTTGTTAATTGATGTAACTGTAATACATCAGCTTATTCTTGTTAATTGATGTGATTGTAATACATCAGGTTATTCTTGTTAATTGATGTAATTGTAATACATCAGTTTATTCTTGTTAATCGATGTAACTGTAATACATTAGTTTAATCTTGTTAATTGATGTAATTGTATTACATCAGTTTATTCTTGTTAATTGATGTAACTGTAATACATCAGTTTATTCTTGTTAATTGATATAACTTAAAATCAGTTTATGTAACTGTAATACATCTCTTTATTCTTGATAATTGATGTAACTCTAATACATCAGCTTTATTCTTGTTAATTGATGTAATTGTATTACATCAGTTTATTCTTGTTAATTGATGTAATTGTAATACATCAGTTTATTTTGTTAATTGATGTAATTGTATTACATCAGTTTATTCTTGTTAATTGATGTAATTGTATTACATCAGTTTATTCTTGTTAATTGATGTAATTGTATTACATCAGTTTATTCTTGTTAATTGATGTAATTGTAATACATCAGTTTATTCTTGTTAATTGATGTAATTGTATTACATCAGTTTATTCTTGTTAATTGATGTAACTAATACATCAGTTTATTCTTGTTGATTGATGTAACTGTAATACATCAGTTTATTCTTGTTAATTGATGTAACTGTAATACATCAGCTTATTCTTGTTAATTGATGTTATTGTAATACATCACTTTATTCTTGTTAATTGATGTAATTGTAATACATCAGTTTATTCTTGTTAATTGATGTAGTTGTAATACATCAGTATATTCTTGTTAATTGATGTAAGTGTAATACATCAGTTTATTCTTGTTAATTGATATAATTGTAATACATCAGTTTATTCTTGTTAATTGATGTAACTTTATTACATCAGTTTATTCTTGTTAATTGATGTAATTGTTATACATCAGCTTATTCTTGTTGATTGATATAACTGTAATACATCAGTTTATTCTTGTTAATTGATGTAATTGTAATACATCGGTATATTTTTGTTAATTGATGTAATTGTAATACATCAGTTTATTCTTGTTAATTGATGTAACTGTAATACATCAGTTTATTCCTGTTAATTGATGTAATTGTAATACATCACTTTATTCTTGTTAATTGATGTAACTGTAATACATCAGTTTATTCTTGTTAATTGATATAATTGTAATACATTAGTTTATTTTTGTTGATTGATGTAACTGTAATACATCAGTTTATTCTTGTTAATTGATGTAATTGTAATACATCACTTTATTCTTGTTAATTGATGTAATTGTATTACATCAGTTTATTCTTGTTAATTGATGTAATTGTATTACATCAGTTTATTCTTGTTAATTGATGTAATTGTAACACATCGGTTTATTCTTGTTAATTGATGTAATTGTAATACATCGGTTTATTCTTGTTAATTGATGTAATTGTTATACATCAGTTTATTCTTGTTCGCTGATATAATTGTTATACATCAGTTTATATTTTAGCTATAATCATACCTCAGAATAAAACTATTCTGACTGATAAGGACCGGTCATGAGCCAAACAGGACAATCGTTTACTATACTATCCTTCTGTATTCTATATCCATATAAGGTATTTTATTTATGAGCTTAGTTAAGATTATTAAGTTAAAAACAAATAATAAAAATAAAATATGTTAAAAAAATACATCTAATTTTTAGATTCTAGGGTGTGATATAAATGGGCAGGGTGTGATTTGATGGCCGGGTGTGAGATATATGGCCGGGCATGAAATATATGGCCTGGTGTGAGATATACAGTGCTAGCGGGAATGAATGTGTCATTTACATTACCTTGGAATGCACTTGACAGGATTAGGTGGTAATGTTAAGTCGATTCCTGCATTCCCTATTGTGCCAGAAAATAATCCCTTTTAATCAATAAAACTCTGTAAAGCTGGTTTGCTGTGTCAGGAAATGTTAACCACAGAACTATTGACAGGGATGTTGTGGTTACCTAATCCTTTCAAATCAGTTCCACATACAACCTCACTTTGATATGCCGAAATTAAGCCTACTTGATTTAAGCCTAACGTTAGGCCTGATTAACAATAACAATCTAACAATGGGTTAATGTTACTATCCGACTATGCAACGCTTGTTTTACAAGCTGTCAAACGGACCCAGATTTACACGTACCTAAAAGCATTACTTGTAATTTTCACCATAAATAAATGCAAAGATTAGAGAGTTGAATAATTTGTACAAAAATGAAAAAAAGATTGCAAAATAAACGTTGCTAAGATTTCAGCGTGGTTCACAAACATGACTGCCATTTTCCAAAGAGGGTTGCATAAAACAAATTACAGTACAGTTGGGATTAACACTGGGGTTAGAATTTTTTTTATACAGTACGCTAGCATCCAACTAGTCGCACACCTTTGAAACTTGTACGGCACTTTATGTCATAAGAGTTGAAAACATATCAAAACCTTTGCAAGTAACTGCAATTTACTTGCTGGTATTTAATTTCAACATCATTTTAAAGTGCGTTAAAACCATGGATCATTATTTTGACAACTTTTAACAGCCTTCTTGATAATCTGTTAATTGAATATAGGCCCCTACTTAAGCTTTGTGACATTCCACACTTATTTGTGGGTTGGCAATCGCGATGCTTACGTTGTGGTTATTGTATGGATAAAAGCAGTTCTGCGATAATTTTCGACGTGTGATCGCATTTTCACGATCGAAAAAAAAATTAGGTTGTTTATTGTTACTGAATCAACAGGGCTGGAACACCAGAAGGAGGGGGTGGAGGGGGGGGGAATGGCCCCAAATATTTTTCAAAGCAATGGTTTTTAAATGGGCCTTATGTAAATTATTCAAATTAATTATAACATCATTCTAGCCTCCCCCCTCCTAAACGAAACCTATGTAGGGGTCCTTAATTAAACAAAAATGCGCATCTCTAGCAGTGGGAAGGGGGGAGGGGTGGCTCAGCTGACGGGGGAAAAGCTCAGCTGATGAGGGAAAGGCTCAGCTGACGGGATTAGGCTCATCAGACAGGGAAAAGGCCCAGCAGACTGGGAAAAGGCTCAGCAGACTCAGCATTCGACTGAAAAGATTACTATACGTTTCTCCATACAAGGGTAATTAAGGAGGGAAATAGCAGGTGTGGGTGAACCTGCCCCTCTCCCCTTCCTTTCCAATTTATCATGCACAAAAGTATCTATGAATAAATAATAGTATTTTCGCTAATCTGCTAATGAGAAAAATTTAGACAATAAATGACGAAAAACCAATTACTATATTTTATTTAACAAATGTATTTCATGACTGAATGCACGATGGAAATATACATGAAATTGATTACACTGCTGTTGTTTTTATTTAAATGAAACTGCAAGTGCGTGTTTTACACTTTTAACTAATAGTTCATGTTCTTTTATTTGTTATCTTTGTCAGTGACGTAAGAGCAGATCGCTCCCAATATTAAATTTGTATTGGTATAAAATTAGTACCATCAGCAGGGGCGATATCATTTTGTATTTAATTGGTAAAATCACAGGGACCCTGTCTAGTTCATTTCAGCCTCCCCCCCCCCCTCACCCCTGGGATAAATCCTATATGAAACTGCATATATATATATACATATATATATATACATATATATATATATATATATATATATATATATATATATATATATATATATATATATATATATATATATATATATATATATATATATATATATATATATATATATATATATACATATATATATATATATATATATATATATATATATATGTATATATATATGTATATATATATGTATATATATATGTATATATATATATATATATGTACATATATATATACATATGTGTATATATATATATATATAGAGTAATGAGTTACAAATCCCAAGGAATGCTAGTTGTTGCTAGCTGTTTTCCACAAGAATAAATCCCCACAAGAGAGAGAGAGGGGTTTGGTAAGGGGGAAGGGGGGGGGGGGATGCAACACGAGCTCGGGCTGATTGCAGAACTTAAAAGGGGGTGACGGTGAACCTAACCTTACCACATGGTGGGAAATTAGGATTAATTAATAGTGATATCTGAATAAAGAAAATATGCTTGTTACAAAAGTTATAAACCTTTTTGTGTAAAATATAATGTGCGACTCAACGGGTGATGTTAACCGATCTGGGTCGATTATTGACATTTTAGGCCAAGTGACGGACAATTTGATGATACCATATGATTAAAAGTTAAATACTCAAGATATTCCTAATTGTCGAGAAATAGGTCAATCCTTATTCCTTACATTTTCTAGAGTATAGGCATACTAACCAGCTGCAATTTCCATGGCAACCGTTTACGTTTAGTTTAAGCATGGATTTAACTCCATGGTATAAGCAGGTATTACTGTGCCCTGGACATTTCTCAACCATCTGGAAATTATTATCGCCGAAGGTTAATTGCGCAATTCCCCGCAACCTTATGATATTTGCCACGTGCAAGAAAATAATATTATGGCGTCGTAATACAAAATTACGGCGTGGTTATATGGAGTCGAACGAATCCATTAAGAATAAATTTCATCAAAAGTCAAGAGCAAAAAAAAGTTGGTAATTATTCTTTTTTGTTCTTTTTGCAGAACATTTAAAATAAATTGTAAGGAAAGGGGTTGGTATACAGGGACATTTTCAGAACACCGAGGGATTTTTTTACATTAACGCCCAACGATACATTGTGATAAGTTGCCCAAGGTTCTTGCATGTTTATGTATGTACGAGAAAAGTTTGCCTCAACAAGGGTACATGTGACCATAAAAGGAAAATGGGTGGGACCAAGGAATCTAAACATGCATGCGTGTTTACAGGCCCAGGGAAAAGATGGAAAATTTCACCTGACGTGTCAAACGATTAATATACAAAGTGTTTTAACATGGAATTTGGATAGCTTTGGACTTTGGTTTTGGGACCGAGTGTTAAGTTGCTTGTACATACATGTATATGGTAGGCCTACAGTTACGCTGCGGCGGTGCAGGGAAATTGGAAGTCTACAGGTACGCCGATACTTCTTGTATTTCTTAAGCCCGACTTAAAAGTGATATTAATATGGAATACACATTAGAAGAAGTCAAATATATCAGGATTTGGAAGGCTTTGAGTAATTAAACTTGAATTAATAATTATTTCTTTGGGGATTTCTTATTTATTTATTTTCAGCAAATGCTTGATTGTAAATGTTGGATGGGCTGGTATAAGAAAAAAGCATAACGAATGTTTTTTCTTCGTTAGTTTTCAAATGAAAAAAGAAAACTAGGCAATACTTGTCTCTTTTTTCTTTGTTTATCATGGACTCATGAACCTGTGGAAAAAGATATTGATTGCTTGTAGATATAAAAGATATGAAGTTGCACACACATAATACGGGCTAGGGGTCTATGATGCTGGTCTCTTAAACCTGTTGAGATTTCGGGACTTACATAGGGCCTAAGTTTTCAATTCCTTTTAAACATCCTTGTAATTCTTTTGTGTGCTCGAAGCCATGGCAAACCTCGAGGATTAAACGCAATCACAAAAGAATTAATCTCATTGTCCCCGCGAAACATTAAACGGATTTTTCTGGTTCGTAGCCACGGATAAACTGTACTTGAAGTGGACAACTTAAGCTGGTTTATTGATCGCGATTTCCCCTCATTCTTAACAATAGTTAATCCGATTGCGGTTGTACTCCATGGACGGCGTGAACCATGTGAAACGTGGGAATGCATGACACATTCGTTCTCGCTAGCACTGTATGGTTGGGTGTGAAATATATGGCCAGGTGTGAGATATATGGCCGGGTGTGAGATAAATGGACTATATGGCCGGGTGTGAGACATATGGCCGGGTGTGAGACATGGCTGGGTGTGAGACATATGGCCGGGTGTGAGACATATGACCGGGTGTGAGATATATGACCGGGTGTGAGATATATGACCGAGTGTGAGATATATTGCATGGTGTGAGATATATGGCTGGGTGTGAGATATATGGCCAGGTGTAAGACATATGGCCGGGTGTGAGACATATGGCCGGGTGTGAGACATATGGCCGGTTGTGAGACATGGCTGGGTGTGAGATTTATTGCCGGGTGTGAAATATATGGCTGGTTGTGAGATATATGGCCGGACGTGAGATATATGGCCGGACGTGAGACATATGGCCTAGTGTGAGACATTTGGCCGGGTGGGAAATATATGGCCGGGTGTGAGATATATGGCTGGGTGTGAGACATATGACGGTGTGAGACATATGACCGGGTGTGAGACGTATGGCCGGGCGTGAGACATGTGGCCGGGCATGAGACATTAATCCGGGCGTGAGACACGGCCGGGTGTAAGACATATGGCCGGGTGTGGGATATATGGCGGTGTGAGACATATGGCCGGGTGTGAGACATATGGCCGGGTGTGAGATATATGGCTGGGTGTGAGACATATGGGCGGATGTGAGATATATGGCCGGATTTTAAACATATGGGCGGGTGTGAGACATATGGGCGGGTGTGAGACATATGGGCGGGTGTGAGACATATGGCTGGGTGTGAGACATGGCCCGGTGTGAGATATATGGCCAGGTGTGAGACATGGCTGGGTGTCAGATATATGTCGGGTGTGAGACATATGGCCAGGTATGAGATATATGGCTGAGTGTGAGACATATGGGGGTTTGTGAGACATGGCCTGGTGTGAGATATATGGCAGGGTGTGAGACTTAGGGCGGGTGTGGGATATATGGTCGGGTGTGAGACATGGCTGGGTGTAAGACATGGACGGGTGTAAGACATATGGGCGGGCGTGAGACATATGGCTGGGTGTGAGACATATGGGCGGGTGTGAGATATATGGCCAGGTGTGAGAAATATGGCCAGGTGTGAGAAATATGGCTGGGTGTGAGATATATGGCCGGGTGTGAGATATATGGCCGGGTATGAGATATATGGACAAATTGTAAAATAACAGGGCAGGTTGTCATATTAAGGTACAGAGGTCAAGGAACAAGGTGTGAGAGATTAGGAGCAGGGTGTAAGAGATAGGAGCAGAGTGCAAGAGATAATTAGGAGCAGGATGTGAGAGTTGAATGAGTAATGTATGAGAGATTAATGAGCAATGTATGAGAGATTAATGAGCAATGTATGAGAGATTAATGAGCAATGTATGAGAGATTAATGAGCAATGTATGAGAGATTAATGAGCAATGTATGAGAGATTAATGAGCAATGTATGAGAGATTAATGAGCAATGTATGAGAGATCATTGAACAATGTATGAGAGATTAATGAGCAATGTATGAGAGATTAATGAGCAATGTATGAGAGATTAATGAGCAATGTATAAGAGAATAATGGGCAATGTATGAGAGATTAATGAGCAATGTATGAGAGATTTTTGATCAATGTATGAGGGATTAATAAGCAATTTATGAGAGATTAATGAGCAAAATAAATGAGCAAAATATGAGAGATTAATGAGCAAAATAAATGAGCAAGAGATTAATGAGCAATGTATGAGAGATTAATGAGCAAAATAAATGAGCAAAATATAAGAGATTAATGAGCAAAATAAATGAGCAAAATATAAGAGATTAATGAGCAATGTATGAGAGATTAATGAGCAATGTATGAGAGAAATGAGCAATGTATGAGAGAAAAATGAGCAATGTATGAGAGAATTATGAGCAATGTATGAGAGATTAATAAGCAATGTATGAGAGATTAATGAGCAATGTATGAGAGATTAATGAGCAATTTATGAGAGATTAATGAGCAATGTATGAGAGATAATGAGCAATGTATGAGAGATAATGAACAATGTATGAGAGAAAAATGTGAAGGGTGTGTCAGATATAGAGGCAAGATTGAACCTGTATATGAAATTGTTTAAAATAATTGTGACTAATCTCTTATGATGCAACCAGTGGACCTAACATGTTTGTCCATATATGTCCAGACTAAATTTACTGCTAAATACAAGTTAAGTTTAACTCATGTTGTATGTTTGTTTAATCTCTTCATGTTGCATACATTTGTATTCCACAAGTGTGTTGTACTTTGTTCACCCTGTCAGAGGAATGTTTTCCTGGAAATCTCAACCAAGTTGTCCATTCCATTTTCATTTTCCAAATGTCACTGTTATATGAGTTAGAGTTGGAAAATGAAAATGTCAACTCAGTTGACTGTTCTTGGTACATCTTGCTCTCAAGTCTATTTTGGCTACATACATTATATTCACTATCATCTTGGTTACAGTTACAATCAATACTACATAGTTGATAGATCTGACTGATCTACCCTCTATACTATTCAAAAGTGTGGCTCTCAGGTGTAGCTCACTTTGGCTCGCCCATACGTATATCATTGTGGCTCGTTCATATGTACATCATTGTGGCTCGCTCATATGTACATCATTGTGGCTTGCCCATACGTATATCATTGTGGCTCGTCCATACGTACATCATTGTGGCTCTCCCATTCGTATGTTATTGTGGCCCTCCCATTCGTATATCATTGTGGATCGCTCATATGTACATCATTGTGGCTAGCTCATATGTACATCATTGTGGCTCGCTCATATGTACATCATTGTGGCTTGCCCATACGTATATCATTGTGGCTCGTCCATACGTACATCATTGTGGCTCGCCCATTCGTATGTTATTGTGGCTCTCCCATTCGTATATCATTGTGGTTCGCTCATATGTACATCATTGTGGCTCGCTCATATGTACATCATTGTGGCTCGCCCATACGTACATCATTGTGGCTTGCCCATACGTATATCATTGTGGCTCGTCCATACGTACATCATTGTGGCTCGCCTATTCGTATGTTATTGTGGCTCTCCCATTCGTATATCATTGTGGTTCGCTCATATGTACATCATTGTGGCTCGCTCATATGTACATCATTGTGGCTCGCCCATACGTACATCATTGTGGCTCGCCAATACATACATCATTGTGGCTGTCCTATATGTACATGATTGTGGCTCGTCCATAGGTACATGATTGTGGCTCGCCCATGTGTACATCATTGTGGCTCGCTCATATGTACATCATTGTGGCTCGCCCATACATACATCATTGTGGCTCGCTCATATGTACATCATTGTGGCTCGCCCATTTGTATATCATTGTGGCTCTCCCATTTGTATATCATTGTGGTTCGCTTATTGGTATATCATTGTGGCTCGCCCATTCGTATATCATTGTGGCTCGCCCATTTGTATATCCTTGTGGCTCGCCCATTCGTATATGGTGGCTCGCCCATTTGTTTATCGTGGCTCGCCCATTCGTATATCATTGTGGCTCGCCCATTTGTATATCATTGTGGCTTGCCCATACATTTAACACTGGCTCAAATGTTGCTCAATTCCAGAAAGTATGGTTCTAAGCCCTCAAAGTTACGGGCCACCAAGAAATACATAAGAAATTGCATCAGTGATTCACACACACAATTCCTGTGTTTGTGGATTATTGGTGTAGATAGGAAAACATGAAAAGGAGTGTTTTACAAAAATTATATATAGTTCAGGTATATAAGAAAGAAATGATTAGATTAGGAAAATACAGTTACTATAGAAAACCTGTACATTGGTTGATGCAACTGGGTGTGGTGGTGGGAGGTGGGAGGAATAAGCACCATGTCCAGGGACAAGGATTTCCCTAATATTCCGGGTGGACAAAATTAATTTGAATATATTGGACCATTTTGTATGTCACCATTCAGATGCAATAAAGATACAATTTTTCTGCCCCACTTGCAACATTAATCTCTCTATCAAGCATATTTTCTTAACCTGTCCCCTATACCAGAACTCCAGATCTCTTTTCTCCTCATTCTCGGACCTATTCAAAAACAATTGTTTCTCAAACATCATCAACTTCTTCTGCAAGAACAATCTCTTCCACAACATATCATTTCCTGCCCTCCTCTCCTTCTACACCTAACCTTACACACCCCTTTCTTTTCACCTAATCTCCCTTTATCTCCCTTACAAACCTTCCATTCCCTCACTATCCTTACTCTTACACCAGTATTTATTAACACCCTCCTGGCAAATTTGAATCTGACTGTGGCGGTGCCATTAAACATCAACAAACCAAACCAAACCATTTTTTCTGTCACAGGTGTCAGATTTTTGCTGGAGTCACGATGGTAGGATGGCTCTGATTTGCTACAAGGACGGCTTTGTATTAGTGGGGTCAGTGACTGGTCAGCGGTACTGGTCATCCATGCTCAACCTGGATGGCATGCTTTTATGTGGGACTTGGTCTCCTGATGATAAACAGGTTAGTCTCATTTAGTCTTCAAAGGTTGCACATTCTTTAAAAATTCACTTTGTCAGGATCTCCTGAAGATATTCTTTCAGGAGGAAAAAATTAGATGAGAAAAACAAATCATACAGATTTTAATATATTTCAATATTTCCATTGCAAACAACATTGTAATGACATCATTATGACAGCATAATTTCATCTAGCAACTCCAGCATCTGTGCCAGAGCACCATGCAAACCACCCTCTGTAGCATCTGTACCAGAGCACCATGCAAACCACCCTCTGTAGCAT
Organism: Chiridota heheva; assembly: GCA_020152595.1. Classification (NCBI taxonomy): domain Eukaryota; kingdom Metazoa; phylum Echinodermata; class Holothuroidea; order Apodida; family Chiridotidae; genus Chiridota; species Chiridota heheva. The sequence continues at coordinate 171,110 of JAIGNY010001840.1, forward strand.
CTGTACCAGAGCACCATGCAAACCACCCTCTGTAGCATCTGTACCAGAGCACCTGCAAACCACCCTCTCCAGCATTTGTACCAGAGCACCATGCAAACCACCCTCTCCAGCATCTGTACCAGAGCACCTTGCAAACCACCCTCTGTAGCATCTGTACCAGAGCACCATGCAACCCACCCTCTCCAGCATTTGTACCAGAGCACCCTGCAAACCACTCTCTCCAGCATCTGTACCAGAGCACCTTGCAAACCACCCTCTCCAGCATCTGTACCAGAGCACCATGCAAACCACCCTCTCCAGCATCTGTACCAGAGCACCATGCAAACCACCCTCTCCAGCATCTGTACCAGAGCACCATGCAAACCAACTCTCTCCAGCATCTGTACCAGAGCACCATGCAAACCAGCACCCTCTCCAGCATCTGTACCAGAGCACCATGCAAACCACCCTCTCCAGCATCTGTACCAGAGCACCATGCAAACCACCCTCTCCAGCTGTAGCATTTGTACCAGAGCACCATGCAAAACCAGCACCATGCAAACCACCTCCAGCTCTCCAGCATTTGTACCAGAGCACCATGCAAACCACCTCTCCAGCATTTGTACCAGAGCACCTCTCCAGCATCTGTACCAGAGCACCATGCAAACCACCCTCTCCAGCATCTGTACCAGAGCACCATGCAAACCACCCTCCAGCTCCAGCATCTGTACCAGAGCACCATGCAAACCACCCTCTGTAGCATTTGTACCAGAGCACCATGCACCATGCAACCCACCCTCTCCAGCATTTGTACCAGAGCACCATCCAGCAAACCCACCCTCTCCAGCATCTGTACCAGAGCACCATGCAAACCACCCTCTCCAGCATCTGTACCAGAGCACCATGCAAACCACCCTCTGTAGCATTTGTACCATAGCACCATGCAACCCACCCTCTCCAGCATTTGTACCAGAGCACCATGCAAACCACCCTCTCCAGCATCTGTACCAGAGCACCATGCAAACCACCCTCTCCAGCATCTGTACCAGAGCACCATGCAAACCACCCTCTGTAGCATTTGTACCAGAGCACCATGCAAACCACCCTCTCCAGCATTTGTACCAGAGCACCATGCAAACCACTCTCTCCAGCATTTGTACCAGAGCACCATGCAAACCACCCTCTTCAGCATTTGTATCAGAGCACCTTGCAAACCACCCTCTCCAGCATCTGTACCAGAGCACCTGCAAACCACCCTCTCCAGCATTTGTACCAGAGCACCATGCAAACCACCCTCTCCAGCATTTGTACCAGAGCACCATGCAAACCACCCTTTCCAGCATCTGTACCAGAGCACCATGCAAACCACCCTCCGTAGCATATGTACCAGAGCACCATGCGTACAAACGGCAAACAGTCAAAAACCCCGGTATTCTATTAAAAAACAGTCAAACCTTCTATAAGAGCGAGGTGCAATATGGCGAGGAACAACCAAATCAAGTCATTATGATACCTTCGGTTTTCCTAGGTGCTGCTAGGGACGTCTGATTGTCTCATCATGGTAATGGATGTACACAGTGCTGTAATAGTAAGGTGCTAGATGGCGAGGAACAAGCAAATCGAATCATTATGAAATCTTTTCCTTTTCCAGGTGCTGCTAGGGATTTCTGATGGTCTCATCATGGTAATGGATGTACACAGTGCTGTAATAGCGAGGTGTAATATGGCGAGGAACAAGCAAATCAAATCATTATGACATCTTTTCTTTTTCTAGGTGCTGCTAGGGACGTCTGATGGTCTCATCATGGTAATGGATGTACATGGTGCTGTAATAGCGAGGTGCAATATGGCGAGGAACCACCAAATCAAATCATTACTCTGGTCAACAGAGAAATTTAGAATGGTTAATGTGAGCCACAACGAGGGTGATGAGAAGCCAGAAAGAAGGAAAAGCAAAGGTTAGTATTATCACCCTAGTAATTCACATGAAACCTGTTGGGTTAGTCAAAGCACCATTGTTTCTTTACAATATGCTGTAATCATATCCAAGTGCCAGTGGTACCCCTCTCAAATGTTTTAATTTGTAAGTCTGTTTGTTTGATGTGGGCCTGTCTATCACCAATCCGATCTTGCTGGTCACGTAACTGCTAATGAATATGAAAGTAAGTTTTAAATATGCATATTTTCTCTCGGACTGTCTGTTGTAAATTTGATCCTGTAAATTGGTCATGGCAACGTGAAATATCGTGACGCCACATTATAAATCAGCGTCAAATAGCCACTATTTTGTTCTAAATTCTGTGCCGTAGCAGTTGCTAATTACCAAGATAATTGATGCAACTCTATTGTGAATCTATCGTGACCGCTGTGGCGAGCGAAATATTTACATAAACAAGTGCACAGATCACGGATTGGGCAACGACTTTGTCAGTTTGTGCTTATTCAATTCACCCATCTAATAATCTAATCAAACAAAAAAAGTTATCGGCCTACTGTAGCACTGCAACTTTCGTTGTGCTACCGTTTGATTATAATGCAAACATGTACCAGAAGTGTATGTTTACATTAGTAAAATCGAGCGTAATAATATAGCAAGTCCAATATTAAGTCACGAAAAAGGCGCAATTTACTCACGGTACAGATCAGACTTCTTTGTAACCTAATTTTTAACGTCAAATATTTAAAATCAGTTTCTACTTTCGACTAGAGCGGGTTTGGATTTTTTTTTTTTAGAAAACTAGCAACTTAAAGAGTTAAAAACCAAGAAGGGTACTAACTACGAAGTAAACAAAATGACGCTGTTAAAATTTTGTGTTTTATTTCAATGTCCTCGCAACCGAACCCAATTCCTTGAGCTTTTGATACCAGACGTTCAAATAAAGAAAAAGGGAAACATTATCCCGAATACTAAATAAGAATTGCAGTAATCTTCCGAGTTTAAAATTCTTCGTGAATGACTTAAAGTTCTGGAATTGTAAACATCAATAGTAAATGTTCAGATTCATCCCGAATATATATAAAGGTGAAATAAACTAGTTCGCGCCTGGGCTTAAAGACACGTGGTCCTTTCAATGTAGCACCCCGCATGATGTGGGGGACGTTCCCCACACGTCCATTCACTACTTATTTAGTTTAGATATAGGCCTCAACATTTGTTTTCTTCTTCCAAACAAAACAGTTTGAAAGACAAAATATATTTGTCCACTTTATTCAATTTAAAAGTGACGTCCACATTAAGCTTTAATTTCTTTCATAAATGTGACAATAATTAATAGGGGCCCAACTCAATTGAACAATAAAAATTAAAGATAAACTAACAAAAGTATTGTGGAGTTTAATCCAAATATTATTCCAAACAAAAAGAGTCACGTAACATTTAAAGAAATAATCAAAACAAGATATCACTGACATATCACAAAATAAATTTTAAAATGACCCATGCACAAACAATTAATTTAAAAAAAAAAAAAAAAAAAAAAAAGCTCCGGGTAAACTGAGAGGTAAAATATACTAACACCGCAGAGAAAGCAGAGCATACGATGACTGTAATTACACACTTTCACCAGGGAGTTGTGCTTTCACCAAGTTCCCTTCCCTCCCAAGTTCCCACAAAGTTGCGGCAAAGTTCTGTGAACTGTTGTTGAAGTATTTAAATCACATTTGGACCCAGGGATGTGTTAGAACAATGCTGCAGTGTCTCATTACTTCTGTTGAATGTAAGCTATTAGTGCATGGGCGTAACCTCTATTGTGTTGGCACTGGGCCTACTCCGATCACGGAGTCAAAAGTTAATCAGCATTTTTCACTGATTAGCCAATTAATGGATCTACAACTCTTAGCCACACCTACGGCACAATGCTACTGGTCCCCAGATAAGCCAATCACACCTCAAAGCCTCACCTTCAGAATTTGTTGGAGCATTGTGTTCTCTTCCAACTTCATGATGTGTGCAGGGATATGGTTTGAGCAAGCCTCACCCTGATCACGTCTCGAAGACCACCCAGTACCTTGTAAATCAAGCTACATAATGGATATTTCGTAAAGAATTTCAATTAAATTTGACTGGGGAAATACCTGCCAGAGACTATTTCTCTACGATTTGAAGTTGAATATACCCTCATCAAAGATTGCCGCGATGAAAAGAGTGGGTTATATAAATTAAATTGGGAGGGGGAGGGGGGAAGGTGGGTTGAATACTATCTTAATATATAAAGTATGCTGTTTGTCTTGACAAGTTTATTTTGAAAGTGTTTTGTTCTGATTTGTTTTCAATATATGCTGCACACAAGCGGAGTGAGGGGGGGACTTTCATATGTGAGGTATATATATATATATATATATATATATATATATATATATATATATATATATATATATATATATATATATTTATATATATATATATATATATATATATTTTTATATATATATATATATATATATATATATATATATATATATATATATATATATATATATATATATATATATATATATATATCACACCCCCCCTTGAATCTTAAAACAAGGATATTCTCAGTGATAATGGTTAGTGGGTGGAGCACAGCGCAGGTTAAATCTTAAAATAAGGATATTCTAAGTGATATTTTAAGTGATAATGCTTAGTGGGTGGAGCACAGCGCCTATTGAATCTTATAACAAGGATTTTCTAAGTTATAATGATTAGAGGGTGGAGCACAGCACATAGTGAATCCTAAAACAAGGATATTCTAAGTGATAATGATTAGTGAGTGGAGCACAGCACATGTTGAATTTTAAAACAAGGATTTTCTAAGTGATAATGACTAGTGGGTGGAGCACAGCCCAGGTTGTATCTTAAAACAAGGATTTTCTAAGTGATAATGATTAGTGGATAGAGCACAGTGCGGGTTGAATCTTAAAACAAGGCTATTCTAAGTGTAATAATTAGTGGGTCGAGCACAGCGCAGGTTGAATCTTGAAACAAGGCTATTCTAAGTGATAATAATTAGTGGGTGGAGCACAGCGCAGGTTGAATCTTGAAACAAGTATATTCTTAGTGATAATTATTAGTAGTTGAAGCACAGCGCATGTTGAATCTTAAACCAAGGATATTCTAGGTGATAATGGTTAGTGGGTGGAGCACAGCGCAGGTTAAATCTTAAAATAAGGATATTCTAAGTGATATTTTAAGTGATAATGCTTAGTGGGTGGAGCACAGCGCCTATTGAATCTTATAAACAAGGATTTTCTAAGTTATAATGATTAGAGGGTGGAGCACAGCACATAGTGAATCCTAAACCAAGGCTATTTTAAGTGATAATGATTAGTGAGTGGAGCACAGCACATGTTGAATTTTAAAACTAGGATTTTCTAAGTGATAATGACTGGTGGGTGGAGCACAGCCCAGGTTGTATCTTAAAACAAGGATTTTCTAAGTGATAATGATTAGTGGATAGAGCACAGTGCGGGTTGAATCTTAAAACAAGGCTATTCTAAGTGTAATAATTAGTGGGTCGAGCACAGCGCAGGTTGAATCTTGAAACAAGGCTATTCTAAGTGATAATAATTAGTGGGTGGAGCACAGCGCAGGTTGAATCTTGAAACAAGTATATTCTTAGTGATAATTATTAGTAGTTGAAGCACAGCGCATGTTGAATCTTAAACCAAGGATATTCTAGGTGATAATGATTACTGAGTGGAGCACAGCGCAGGTTGATTTTTAAAACAAGGCTATTCTAAGTGATAATGACTAGTGGGTGGAGCACAGTGTAGGTTGAATCTTAAAACAAGAATATTCTAAGTGATCATGATTAGTGGGTGGAGCACAGCGCATGTTGAATCTTAAAACAAGGATTTTCTAAGTGATCATGATTAGTAAGTGCTTATGCAGGTGAAATCTTAAAACAAGGATATTCTAAGTGATATTTTAAGTGATAATCTTTAGTGGGTGGAGCACAGCGCATATTGAATCTTAAAACAAGGCTTTTTTAAGTGATAATGATTAGTGGGTGGAGCACAGCGCAGGTTAAATTTTAAAACGGATTTTTCAGGTGATAATGATTAGTGGATGGAGCACAGTGCAGGTGGAATCTTAAAACAAGGATATTTTCAGTGATAATGCAATGACTAATAGTTAAAGCACAGCGCAGGTTGAATCCTAAACCAAGGATATTCTAGGTGATAAAGCTTATTGGGTGAAGCACAGCGCCAGTTGATACTTAAAACAAGGATTTTCTAAGTGATAATGATTACTGAGTGGAGCACAGCGCAGGTTGATTCTTAAAACAAGGCTATTCTAAGTGATAATGATTTGTGGGTGGAGCACAGCGCAGGTTGAGTCTTAAAACAAGGCTATTCTAAGTGATAATGATTAGTGGGTGAAGCACAGCGGAGATTGAATTTTAAAACAAGGATATTCTCAGTCATAATGATTAGTAGGTGGAGCACAGCACAGGTTAAATCTTAAAACAAGGATTTTCTAAGTCATAATGATTAGTGGGAGGAGCACATGCAGCCCAGGTTGAATCTTAAAACTAGGCTATTCTAAGTGATAATGATTAGTGGGTGAAGCACAGCGGAGATTGAATTTTAAAACAAGGATTTTTTAAGTGATAATGATTAGAGGGTGGACCAGCGCAGGTTGAATCTTGAAACAAGTATATTCTAAGTGATAATGATTAGAGGGTGAAGCACAGCGCAGGTTGAATCTTAAAACAAGGATATTCCAAGTGATAATGATTAGTGGGTGGAGCACAGCAGAATGTTTAGTGCAAATAGATAGTTTGTCTGTTCTGAAGGTAACCTATACTGCACCCCTGTTCTGAAGGTAACCTATACTGCACCCCTGCTCTCAAGATAACCTATACAGCACTCTGCTCTGAAATTAACCCATACTGCACCCTGCTCTGAAAGTAACCTATACTGCACCCTGTTTTGAAGGTGACCTATACTGCACCCCTGCTCTAAAGGTAACCTATAAAGCACCCGTGCTCTGAAGGTGACCTATACTGCACCCTTTTCTGAAGGTAACCTATACTGCTCCTACTCTGAAGGTAACCTATACTGCACCTCTGCTCTGAAAGGGTAAGCTATACTTCACCCTGCTCTGAAGGTAACCTATACTGCACCCTGTTCTGAAGGTAACCTATACTGCATCCCTGCTCTCAAGGTAACCTATACTGCACCCTTGATCTTAAGGTAACCTATACTGCACCCATGTTCTGAAGGTAACCTATACTGCATCCCTGCTCTCAAGATAATCTATACTGCACCTGCTTTGAAAGTAACCTATACTGCACCCTGCTCTGAAGGTAACCTATACTGCACCCCTGTTCTGTAGGTAACCTATACTGCATCCTGCTCTGAAGGTAACCTATACTGCACCCTGCTCTGAAGGTAACCTATACTGCACCCTGCTCTGAAGGTAACCTATACTGCACCCCTGCTCTGAAGTTAACCTATACTGCACCTGCTCTGAAGTTAACCTATACTGCACCCTGCTCTGAAGGTAACCTATGCTGCACTCCTGCTCTGAAGGTAACCTATACTGCACACTGTTCTGAAGGTAACCTATACTGCACACTGCTCTGAAGGTAACCTATGCTGCACTCCTGCTCTGAAGGTAACCTATACTGCACACTGCTCTGAAGGTAACCTATACTGCACCTGCTCTGAAGGTAACCTATACTGCACCTGCTCTGAAGGTAACCTATACTGCACACTGTTCTGAAGGTAACCTATACTGCACACTGCTCTGAAGGTAACCTATACTGCACACTGTTCTGAAGGTAACCTATACTGCACCTGCTCTGAAGGTAACCTATACTGCACACTGTTCTGAAGGTAACCTATACTGCACACTGCTCTGAAGGTAACCTATACTGCACACTGTTCTGAAGGTAACCTATACTGCATCCTGCGCTGATGGTAACCTATACTGCAGCTCTTCTTTAAAGGTAACCTATACTGCTCCTTGTTCTGAAGGTAACCTATACTGCATCCTGCGCTGATGGTAACCTATACTGCAGCTCTTCTTTAAAGGTAATCTATACTACACCCTGCTCTGAAGGTAATATATAGTGCACCCTGCCCTGAAAGTAACCTATACTGCACCCTGTTCTGAAGGTAACCTATGATATGCCCTGCACTGAAGGTAACCTATGCTACCCTGTTCTTGATGGTAACCTATACTACACTCTGCTTTAAAGGTAACCTGTACTGCATCCCTGCTGTGAATGTAACATATACTACACCTGCTCTGAAGGTAACCTATACTGTACCCCTGCTCTGAAAGTAACCTATACTGCACCCCTGCTGTTAATGTAACCTATACTACACCCTGCTCGGAAGGTAACCTGTATTGCACTCCTCTTCTGAAGGTAACTCATACTGCACACAGTAGTATAAATGAATCAGATCAAAACAGTCTTTGGTAGTGAGGCATGTGACCATCATAGAAGTAAGGAAGGAATGACTGGACATCCATCCATGGTGAGAAATGTTCATGAAATCTGTTCTTCTTCTAAACATTCATGCAGATGTATTAATTTACTTAAGTATGGGCCATTCTTCCTACTGCTCAGTAAATAGTGGTAAGAATATCTTAAGATGTCATATTTATTACAAAAAAAAAGAGTTCTTTAGTGGCCTTACTGTTTATATGTGCAAGATTGAAATGGTTTCTTCATGATTCTTGACACCCTGTAGATATTCATGATTGACCACTCTGACAAGTTGACCGCTCTGAGCAGTCTGACCTCTAATCCATTAATCCCAAGCTTGGATAAATTAATAATTGTTTCGAAGTCACTTTTCCTTCTGTTTTTTTTCTTTTTTCTTGCAGGAAGTGAAAGGAAGAGAACAAAGAAAAGAACTCCGGTCATGGCTGCTGACATTGGGTATGGAGAAGTACAGCTTATGAAATCATACGACGATGTGTCCCCAATCAAAATTAAAACAGGGATGGCAGGTACTCATTTGTTGTTAATCATAACAGGTATGGGATGTGTGGTTCTCACCTGGTATTCATCATAAGGACCGGTGCAGCACAGGGTATAAAATTGTCACATGCAAAAATGCTGTCTCTAAGATTGAAATATGATTGATAGATGAATCTTATGTATTTGTTTGATTGATTAAATGATTGATTGATTGATTGATATTGGTACATTAGTTGATTAGTAATATTTCACTAATAGATTTGTTGGCCTGTTCATATTTGGTACATAGGTTGATCAGTAATATTTGACTGATAGGTTGGTTGACCTGTTCATTTGGTACATTAGTTGACCAGTAATATTTGACTGATAGGTTAGTTGGCCTATTCATTTGGTACATTAGTTGATCAGTAATATTTGACTGATAGTTTGGTTGACCTGTTCATTTTATACATAAGTTGATCAGTAATATTTGATTGATAGGTTAGTTGGCCTATTCATTTGGTACATAAGTTGATCAGTAATATTTGACTGATAGGTTGGTTGGCCTGTTCATTTGGAACATTAGTTGATCAGTATTTGACTGATAGATTAGTCAGTAAATGTAAAATGTTATTGTGATAGGTTGGCCTGTGCTTAAATGAGCTTGAAGGTGTGTGTGGAGTAAAGAGGAAGGGGGTGGGGGGTGGGGAGGCGGGGAGTGGGTCAATGTGATTGACTAATTAAGTGGAATGAAGAGATGTATAAATTGGTTCATTGTTGGTCAGTAAAATGGTAAAGTGATAAGTTGGCCTGTTCCTAAATGATCTTGAAGGTGTGTGTGTGTGTGGGTGGAAGGGGGAGAGGGGTTAGTGTGTTTAATAAATTGGTTGATTTTTTGTCAGTAAAATGTTAATGTGATAGGGGGAAATGTTAATGTGATAGGGGGAAATGTTAATGTGATAAGTGGAAATGTTAATGTGATAGGTGGACATGATAATGTGATAGGTGGACAAGTTAATGTGATAGGTGGACATGTTAATGTGATAGGTGGACATGTTAATGTGATAGGTGGATATGTTAATGTGATAGGTGGACATGTTACTGTGATAGTTGGACATGTTAATGTGATAGGTGGACATGTTAATGTGATAGGTGGACATGTTAATGTGATAGTTGGACATGTTACTGTGATAGGTGGACATGTTAATGTGATAGGTGGACATGTTAATGTGATAGGTGGACATGTTAATGTGATAGGTGGACATCTTACTGTGATAGGTGGACATGTAAATGTTAAATTGACTGGTTTAGAAGGAGAGATGATCAGCTTGACTAATTGTTGTTTCTTATTAAAAATGGTTGAATGTTTGTTTGGGGTACAACATGGAGTTTGCCACATCTCAGTGTGCACCTTAAATTTAATTATTTTTGTGTAACTCTTTAACTGGCATTCCCACAAGAATAGGTATCACCTGTACCCTTTAATTGGCATCCTCACAAAAATAGGTATCACCTTTACCCTTCAAGTGGCATCCCACAAGAATATATATCACCTGTACCCTTCAAGTAACATCCCCACAAGAATTGGTATGATCTGTACCCTTCAATTGGCATCCCCACCAGAATAGATATCACTTGTGCCCTTCAACTGTCATCCCCACAAGAATTGGTATAATCTGTACCCTTCAATTTGCATCCCCACAAGAATAGATATCACCTGTACCCTTCAACTGGCATCCCCACAAGAATAAGGTATCATCTGTACCTTTCAACTGGCATCCCCACAATAATAGTTATCATCTGTACCCTTCAACTGGCATCCCCACAAGAGTAGGTATCACATGTACCCTTAAACTGGCATCCCCACAAGACTAGTTATCATCTGTACCCTTCAACTGGCATCCCACAAGAATAGGTATCACCACTATTCTTCAACTGGCATCCCCACAAGAATAGGTATTATCTGTACCTTCAACTGGCATCCCCACAAGAATAGGTATCACCTGTACCCTTCAACTGGCATCCCCACAAGAATAGGTATCCTCTGTGCCTTTCAACTGGCATTTCCACAATAATGTGTATCACCTGTACCCTTCAACTGGCATCCCCACAATGATAGGTATCATCTGTACCCTTCAACTGTCATCCACACAAGAATAGGTATTATCTGTACTCTTCAACTGGCATCTCCACAAGAATAGGTATCACCTGTACCCTTCAACTGGCATCCTCACAAGAATAGGTATCACATGTCCCCTTCAACTGCATGGCATCCCCACAAGACTAGTTATCATCTGTACCCTTCAACTGGCATCCTTACAAGAATAGGTATCACATGTCCCCTTCAACTGCATGGCATCCCCACAATCATCTGTACCCTTCAACTGGCATCCCACAAGAATAGGTATCACTACTACCCTTCAACTGGCATCCCCACAAGAATAGGTATCATCTGAACCTTTAACTGGCATTCCCACAAGAATAGGTATTACCTGTACCTTTCAACTGGCATCCCCACAAGAATAGGTGTCATCTGTACCCTTCAACTGGCATCTCCACAAGAATATGTATCACCTGTACCCTTCAATTGGCATCCCCACAAGAATAGGTATTACCTGTACCCTTCAACTGTCACCCCCACAAGAATAGGTATTATCTGTACCCTTTAACTGGCATCCCTACCATAATAGGTATCATCTGTACCCAACCTTAGCAGCGTGTGCAACGAGAGCGACGTGACTTTCTAATTCTTTTCTTTCTCAATATTTCGCTCCGTTTTTCACTTTACTTTGCACAAATTTTGTTTTATATCATCATTTTCGGTTTTTTTCTCTGTGGATGGGCTTTTGTCCTCAGTGAGATCATTTCCTTTTATATTTTCCCTTTCGTTCTTTTCGTTTTGACCAGACTTTTCGCGCCTTCGGTACAAGTATAGCGGTCCATATATAGTAGTTCCGCGACTTTTTTTCTAGCTGCCTCGGGTCTCAGCCCTTTTTTTTTTTTTTTTTACGATGACAAAACGCTTTTGCCTTGACCTTGATCTTGACCCTCCCTCCCTCCCCGTGACCCACCTACTACCACTGTTAACTATTATTCAGCCCCAGTCCCTAAAATCCTTATAATACAGGCAACAAATAAAGAAGATAGTTTTAGGAAAGTTTCCCCATTTCTAATCCACAAGGCACTCCAAGGCCTTGTCGGTACCCTCCCTAAAGTCTCCACCCTCAGATCCGGCGATCTCCTGGTGCACTGCACCTGAGATACTCAAGCTACCACCCTCCTCAAGATTAAAATCCTAGCTAATACAGGTATTGAAGTTACTGTCACCCCCCACCGTTCCCTAAACTACAGTAAAGGTGTGGTCAGATCCAGGGATCTGGCCTACCTAACTGATGAAGACCTCGTAAATGAACTAACCAACCAAAATGTCACAGAAGCCCGTCGTCTTGTCCTCAAGAGAGACGGTGCTGAAACTCCCACTAACACCATTTTCCTAACTTTTTCCACACCAACTCTCCCCTCCCACATAACAGCAGGCTACTTAAGGATCCCAGTCACCCCTTGCATCCCAAACCCCCTCTGTTGCCATAAGTGTCAGAGGTATGGCCATGGAAAAAACTCCTGCCGCAGCCAAGCGCGCTGTGGCAACTGTGGAGCCCTAGACCATGACAGCACCTCCTACACCAGCACCCCACACTGCACGAATTGCAGCGGTACCCATCCAGCAAACCATCCCTCCTTCTCTTAAGACTGCCCCACCTGGCTCCAAGAAAAACAAATAACCAAACTAAAATCCCTTAACCCCAACATCGCATACCCAGAGGCCAGGAAGCAATTTCTCGCTTCACTGCACACTAAACCATCCTACTCGAGGGTAGTCTCCTCCAACACCAATAATGCCCCCCCCTAACACAAAAAAAACTGACTCGCATACCCAAACAGACCTCACCTGGCTCTTCTTACCAAGTCCTAAGCCCATCACCATTGACAACAAACAAACCACACCTACTACCCAAACGACCTCCACCACCACCACTTTTCCCCCCAACCTTCCATCCTCCTCAAAGTCTTCCGGCATCCCCTACGTCAACACATCTTATGCCAACAAACTCAAGCCAACGTGGCTAACAGTAACAGTCACCCAATTAACAAGCAACAAACCAAGAAACAAGCAATAAACAAACAGTCCACCATCCAAACCCACACCCACACTAATGACACGGAAGAGAAGATGGATTGTTCGGTTACCGAACATACTTCTCGTCCAACTTTCAAAAATAACCGTTCCCAAAGAAATAGGGACAAATCCAAAGAGAAAATTAACCAACTCAGACCGAACAGATCCTCCTCGAAATAACCCTATGCCTCCTTATGGCGTGCAACATAAACGATAGAAATAACATTCTCAACATCATACAATGGAACATAAGGAGCCTTAAGGTCAATTCTGAAGAAATTGACCTTCTGGTCACCACCTTCAACCCGGTCGTCTTCTGCCTACAAGAAACTTTCTTAAAAACCACCGACCATTACTCCCTCAACAACTTCCCTTGCTATCACGAACATCAAGTGGACGCCGACAGGGCCTGTGGGGGCCTTTCCATTCTCGTAAGACACGATATCCCGCACAGCCCTGTTCAAATGCACACCGACCTTCAGGCCATCTGTATATCTATCTCCCTCCACAAAACTTTTACTCTTTGCATCTATCTCCCCCAACACCAACATTCAGCCAACCAGCCTTAACAACCTCATCTCTCAGCTCCCCTCCCCCTTCATCTTTCTTGGTGACTTCAACGCTCACAACCCTCTGTGGGGCTCTGTTACCACCACCCCCAGAGGCAAGCTCATCGAGAACACTCTTCGTCAGCACAACCTCTCCTTGCTCAACACTAACTCCCCGACCTACCTTCACCCTGCCACAGGTGCCCTTACCTGTATTGACTTGTCTATCTGTTCCCCCAACCTCCTCCCTGATTTTAGCTGGAGAGTCACTGCTGACCTCTGTGGTAGTGATCATTACCCTCTTCTTATACACTCCAACCTTCAAACCCCCACTAACCACACCCCAAATTAGAACCTTGAGAAGGCTGACTGGCCCCTTTTTAAAACCCTCTGTGACTCACACCTCTCCCCCCATCTCCTTGAGGATGAGGAACCCATGTCAAACTTCAGTAATATCCTTATCAACATCGCCGCCTGCTCAATTCCCAAAACCTCCAAACCCCCAAATCATCCCCCCAACCCCTGGTTCTCTGATGACTGCAAAACCGCCATCAAGAACAGGAAAAGAGCCCTCAGGAACTTTAAAACTAACCCGACCACCCATAACCTCAACCTCTTTCACATCAGCCGTGCCAAGGCCAGACGCACTATCAAGGATAGTAAAACTAACACTTGGAACAACTTCATCTCTTCTCTCACCACCAACACCCCCACAAAGAAGACTTGGAGAATGGTTACCAGCTTCCACGGCAGAGTGGGCAAATCTCCCATCTCCCATCTCTCTCAGAATGGTGACCTTCTCACCGCAAAAAAGGACATTGTTCACCACCTCGCCGCCACTTTTAGCAACATCTCATCCTCTACCAACTACTCCAATGCCTTCAAAACCAAAAAGGCTTCTGATGAAGCCCGGAAAATCACTTTTCCTCCCGACAACTCCGAAAGCTACAAGCCCCTCTCACCCTCTCTAAATTAAACCTAGCCATCCACGACACTGGCTGTACCTCCAAGGGCCCAGATAACATCCCCTACCAGTTCCTGAAACACCTCCCCATCAAGGCCACCACTACTCTACTCACAATCTTTAACAACATTTGGACCTCACACTCCTTTCCCCCTATATGGAGGACAGCTATTGTCATCCCCGTCCTTAAACTGGGGAAAGACAATACCGACCCCTCCAGCTACCGCCCGATCGCCCTAACTTGCTGTCTCTGTAAAATTATGGAAAGGATCATTAATCAGAGACTAAAGTGGTTTCTTGAGACCAACAGAATCCTTTCCCCTGACCAAAGTGGCTTCGAAAATGTTGCAATACCCTAGACCAATTAATCACGCTCGACACCGCTATCCGGAAAAAAGGAACATCTCATTGCCATATTTTTTGACCTTGAGAAAGCTTTCGACACTACTTAAAAATACGGCATTACCCGCAAACTTCACACCATCGGCCTCAAAGGCCATCTCCCCATCTTTATTCAAAACTTCCTCTTATCCAGGCGGTTCCAAGTTCGTATTGGCCACACCTTCTTCAACCCGTACCCCCAATAAGAGGGCGTCCCCCAAGGCAGCATCCTCTCTCCCACTCTCTTCAAGCTGAGCATCAATGACATCGCGGATAACCTTGGCCCCAACATCAAACGTACCTTATATGTAGATGACTTCACCATCTTCTACTCCTCCCCTAGCTTTCCTATTGTTGAAAGTATAGGCTCCAAATCAGCCTCGATCTGCTGCAAAACTGGAGCAACAAAAACGGTTTTAAATTCTCCAAAGACAAGACAGTCTGCATGCACTTTTGTCATTTCAACAAACTCCACCCCAACCCGAACTTTGTGCTCAATGGTAATCGCATCCCAAAGTTGAACACACAAAGTTCATGGGTCTAACTCTAGACCCTAAGCTTACCTACAAGCAACACATCACCAACCTGAAATTGAAATGCAACAGCTCCCTCAACATCCTCAGACTCCTCTCCAACACCACTTGGGGTGCGAACCGCTTTGCTCTCCTCAAAATTTTCAGGCTCACCATTCGTGCCAAGCTTGACTACGGCAATATTGTCTACTGTGTCGCTCACAACTCATACCTTAACCACATCAACACCAGCCAAAATAAAGCCCTCAGGCTTTGTCTAGGTGCTTACAGGACCTCCGCAATCATCAGCCTTCATGTTGAAGCCAACAAACCCCATTTCTACTTAGATGTAGAAAGCTTAGCCCATCCTATGCTTTTAAGGTCCTCACCAACACCCAGAACCCTGTTTACAACCTCATTAGGTACCCCAATTTCTCCACCCTCTTTGATAGGACTAAAACCCTATCCCCTTCCTTTAGCTTACGCATCAAATCAGACCTATTCCATCTCGGCATCAACCCCACCACTCTCGGCACCTTCTCCTGGCCCACTTTTCCTCCTTGGGCCACCCCCTCCCTTCTGTCTAACTGGTCCTCTCCAATCATCACAAAGCTCAAACCCATCCTAACCTCTTTAACAATCTCCACAACCAAGTCAAAGACCAACTCTCAAATTACACCTCCATCTATACTGATGGGTCCAAGGAGGGCAACAAGACAGCTGCTGCTGCGGTCATCCAAGACATCACCCTCAGTAGCAGACTTCCTGACTACTCATCCATCTTTTCAGTCGAGGCTAAGGCCATTCTCCTCTCCCTCAACTTTATTGAGTACTCCCTGCTCAGCCACTTTATTATTTTCTCTGACTCAAAGGCATTTCTTACTTCTTTACTCAACCTTAAATGGGATAACCTCACATGCCACCTCCTCCTCCGCAAACTACTTTCTCCCACCCTCTGCAGGAAAAGTATTCTTTTCTTCTGGATACCCAGCCTTGTTGGCATCCCGGGTAATAACAGGGCTGATGCAGCCGCTAAGCTTGCCCTCATCCTCCTCCCTGCCCCTTTTTTCAAAACCCTCTCTGACATCAAACTGCTTATCGCTTCCCTTGTTCGGGACTGCTGGCAAACCTCATGGAAGTCCCAAATTGATAACAAACTCCATGTCATCCAGCCCACAATTCCGATCAAAGCCACCATCAACAACCTCTCTCGTATTGACAACGTTCATATTATCCGTCTTAGAATTGGTCACACTCATCTCACCCACTCCCACCTCCTTATTGGCTCCCCCCAACCCCTTTGCAACAATTGCCATTGCACCCTCACAATCCATCACGTTCTCCTTGCTTGCCCCCTGTACAACCTTCCCAGAGCTTCCCTTGCTCCCTACAACTCAATTGCTGAGTTCTTCCAGAAAAATCATCTGGATGAAATTATCCCCTTCCTTCCTCATGCTTCCCTCTACGACCATTTTAAATTCTCCTCTTCCACCCCCTCTCTACTTTGTTTTTTTTCTTCAACCATGCACCTCCCCTCACGATCACACCTTTCTGACCTTCTGTCCTTAAATTTCTCTCATTCTCCCCCTGTTTCCTATACTTTCTACCTCTAGAATGATCTGACCTCTCAGGCACAATTTGACCTTAGTTGTTGTGGTGCCGTTAAGCCATCATCAAACAAACAAACTGTACCCTTCAACTGGCATCCCCACAAGAATAGGTATCACTGGTACCCTTTAACTGGCATCCCTACAAGAATAGGTATCATCTCTACCCTTCTCCCACCTTCTTATTGGTTCCCCCCAACCTCTCTGTAACAATTGCCACTGCATCCTCACGATCCAACACGTTCTCTTTGCTTGCCCCCTGTACAACCTTCCCAGAGCTTCCCTGCTCCCCACAACTCAATTGCTGAGTTCTTCCAGAAAATTCCTCCGGTTAAAATAATCTCCTTCCTTTATCATGCATCCCTCTACAACCATATTTAATTCTCCTCTTCCACCCCCTCTCTACTTTGTTTTTGTTTTACCCATGCACCTCCTCTCTCGATCACAGCTTTCCGGCTTTTGTTCTTGAATTTCTCTCATTCTCCCCCTGGTTTCTTTCCTTCCTACCTTTAGAATGATCTGACCTCTCAGGCACAATTTGACCTTTGTTGTCGTGGTGCGGTTAAGACCTCATCAAACAAACAAACAAACTGTACCAGCAACAGAGAATAATTCCATCAATTGTTCTTTCTTTGTATTCAGATATAAAAATGGAGTGGAGTAATTGTGGTGCTTTTCTTGCTGTTGGGGGTACACAACCAGTAGAGAGTTTAAGTGCTGTTAAGTTCTACGACACAACCGGGCATCTAAGATTTACACTAGATATACCATCAGAGGTAATGTATTGCATGCTCCAGAGCATATCAATTCAAGGGGTTAAATTATTAGTTTTGCCAATCTTGTAATGTAGTGAAAATAAGAGCACAGTGGAGAAATTCATTCAATGTCTTGTCCTGTCTACTTCTGAAGAGTGACTTTCTTTTTGTTGTTTATGATTTGATTGCTTAAAGGAGATTTCGCCATGTTTGCTAAGTAACTGCAATTTATGAAATGACAGATAAGAAATAATTATAATTAATGGGTATGAAAGGTTTTTAGTAGCACCATGCTCATCAAAAAGGTTTGTTTAAATATTCTTGACACTCAAGAAAAGTACGCCATCAATTTTGGGCTGCTAGCTTCTTGGAGCTGTTTGACTTATTGAAGTTGTCTTTTATTTCCCAAGAACAGGGAGAGGGAGGGGCAGGAGTCCTAAAGCGAAGGCTGAAAGACCCTGTTTTGTTCCATTGTGATGGCATAAATCTTAAATTCATTGGTTTGAATCATGAAATATCTTTAGAGGAAAGTGTCATATAAAATTAGTACTTGAATTCCAGCTGGGCTTTTGTCTAATGCTATTGGTAATTTGGGCCAGTCTATGACAAAGATTGTGTATTTCATGGCTCCTTTTGTTTTATTTGCTTCACAGCAAAGGCTTTCATCATTGACCTGGGGTCACAATGACCTGAGGGTGTTTATTGCCTGTGGGTCCATGCTTCATGTGGCCTGGGTGTTCAAGGGGATAGCCCCACTTCAGGTGCTGTGTCGTGAGGTGATTGTGAGCTGGGTGCCGGATGAGAGGCGTGTCTCTAAGCTACCACTCCCTGCTCGTCTCAGAGGATTTGTCACAGATAGGTCATCCCTCACTGTCAAGGTAAGGCATATGTGTCATCCATCACTGTCAAGGTAAGGCATTATAGGCCATCCCTCACTGTTAAGGTAAGGCTTATAGGTCATCCATCACTGTCAAGGTAAGGCATATAGGTCATCCATCACTGTCAAGGTAAGGCATATAAGTCATCCCTCAATGTCAAGGTAAGGCACATAGGTCATCCCTCAATGTCAAGGTAAGGCATACAGGTCATCCCTCAATGTCAAGTAAGGCATATAGGTCATTCCTCAATGTCAAGGTAAGGCATATAGGTCATTCCTCAATGTCAAGGTAAGGCATATAGGTCATCCCTCAATGTCAAGGTAAGACACAGCTCTGGTGCTATACAAGGGGCACTAGACCGAAAAGTGAGGCTGCAATTTTCCAGACTCACAAATATTCAGCAAAGCTTAATGGAGCGCTACAAAACATCTCATATTTGATCACTGTGGAAGCAAAACAAACAGTTTAACCATATTTTAAAAATATTTACCAAAAATGAGGACCTTGCTTATAGTAGATCTAGTTCACCTTTAGCCAAAACTCAACGGTCTGGGAATGTTTTAGGTGGATCTATTCAAACCACTCTGCTCCATATATCCACAATTCAACAAAGTAGATCTATTTAAGTCACTCTGCTCCATAGATCCACAATTCAACCAAGTAGATTTATCTAAGCCACTCTGCTCCATAGATCCACAATTCAACCAAGTAGATCTATCTAAACTAAACCACTCTGCTCCATAGATCCACAATTCAACCAAGTAGATCTACCTAAGCCACTCTGCTCCATAGATCCACAATTCAACCAAGTAGATCTATCTAAACTAAACCACTCTACTCCATAGATCCACAATTCAACCAAGTAGATTTATCTAAACCACTCTGCTCCATAGATCCACAATTCAACCAAGTAGATCTATCTAAGCCACTCTGCTCCATAGATCCACAATTCAACCAAGTAGATTTATCTAAACCACTCTGCTCTATAGATCCACAATTCAACCAAGTAGATATATCTAAACCATTTTGCTTTATAAATCCACAATTCAACCAAGTAGATCTATCTAAACCACTCTGCTCCATAGATCCCCAATTCAACCAAGTAGATTTATTTAAACCACTCTGCTCCATAGATCCACCATTCAACCAAGTAGAAACGGCTTTAAAACACAAGAATTTGGTTATCATTGGTGGGTGTGTGTTTAAAACGGAAGTTAAAAACATGAGATCAGCAGATTTGCTTGCCATTGGATTGGTCAGTGTGTGTTTACTGCTGTGAATGGAAAGTAACAAATAAGAGGCTTATTTTGTCTCAGTGGTCAAAGCTTCAGACTAGTGTGGATGCAGCAGTCAGCAACTTTTCTGGTCTTCAAGAAGCTCAGGTAGATGTAAAAGTGGGGCAAGTAACTTGCAATATGTTAAGTGGTAGTCAATAATTCTACCCATGCCCTGGTAGGTCTCGGCTCCGTTTGAATATTTCCAGGATGAAGTATAACAGGGTGACTATTACATAATACAAGCCTAACATTTTGTCTTGTTTCAAGTTGTTCGATTTTTGCTAAGTTTGAATATTTTCAGGATAACTATACCAGAGTGACTATTACATAATACAAGCTTAGCATTTTGTCTAGTTTTAAGTTGTTAGATCTTGGATGAATTTGAATATTTCCAGGATAAGCATATCAGAGTGACTATTACATGATACAAGGTTAGCATGTTGTCTTGTTTTATGTTGTTAGATTTTTGCTAAGTATGAATATTTCTAGAATAAGCTTATCAGAGTGACTATTACATGATGCAAGCTTAGCATTTTGTCTTGTTTTAAGTTGTTAGATCTTGGCTAAGTTTGAATATTTCTAGGATAAGTATACCAGCATGACTTTTACATGATACAAGCTTAGCATTTTGTCTTGTCTTAAGTTGTTAGATCTTGGCTAAGTTTGAATATTTCCAGGATAAGCATATCAGAGTGACTATTACATGATACAAGCTTAGCATTTTGTCTTGTCTTAAGTTGTTAGATCTTGGCTAAGTTTGAATATTTCCAGAATAAGCAAATCAGAGTGACTATTACATGATACAAGCTTAGCATTTTGTCTTGTTTTAAGTTGTTAGATCTTGGATGAATTTGAATATTTCCAGGATAAGCATATCAGAGTGACTATTACATGATACAAGCTTAGCATTTTGTCTTGTTTTAAGTTGTTAGATCTTGGATGAATTTGAATATTTCCAGAATAAGCAAATTAGAGTGACTATTACATGATACAAGCTTAGCATTTTGTCTTGTCTTAAGTTGTTAGATTTTGGCTAAGTTTGAATATTTCCAGGATAAGCATATCAGAGTGACTATTACATGATACAAGCTTAGCATTTTGTCTTGTCTTAAGTTGTAAGATCTTGGCTAAGTTTGAATGTTTCCAGAATAAGCAAATCAGAGTGACTATTACATGATACAAGCTTAGCATTTTGTCTTGTTTTAAGTTGTTAGATCTTGGATGAATTTGAATATTTCCAGGATAAGCATATCAGAGTGACTAATACATGATACATGCTTAGCATTTTGTCATGTTTTAAGTTGTTAGATCTTGGCCAAGTTTGAATATTTCCAGAATAAGCATATCAGAGTGACTATTACATGATACAAGCTTAGCATTTTGTCTTGTTGTAAGTTGTTAGATCTCGGCTAAGTTTGAATGTTTCCAGGATAACTATACCAAAGTGACTATTACATGATACAAGTTTAGCATTTTGTCTTGTTTTAAGTTGTTAGATCTTGGATGAATTTGAATATTTCCAGGATAAGCATATCAGAGTGACTATTACATAATACAAGCTTAGCATTTTGTCTTGTTTTAAGTTGTTAGACCTTGGCAATGTTTGAATATTTCCAGGATAAGCATATCAGAGTGACTATTACATAATACAAGCTTAGCATTTTGTCTTGTTTTAAGTTGTTAGACCTTGGCAATGTTTGAATATTTCTAGGATAAGCATACCACAATGACTATTACATGATGCAAGCTTAGCCTTTTGTCTTGTTTTTAGTTATATTACCTTTTTGTGGAAAACATCATGCAAATTGTCCTTATAGCTTTTTCCGCCAAGCCACTGCCAGCACATATGTGATAAACAATGAAACAAAATGAATTACCTGTCATGTTTATGAGGAGTTCATACATGACATGTATCTTCTCTTTGCAGAATTATATCAGTAACCCTTCCAGCCTTAGGGAATTTGTGTGTCTACCGCCATCAGGTAAGGATCCATCTACTCTAATAGCAATGTCTGAAACTAGCATTTTGATTTGACTAGCCTGTCGTGCATCACTGCTTTATTTTTAACCAGCCTGATTTAATTTTGTACTAGCCTGACGAATTACAGTATTATTTAATTTTGTGATTTTATTGTAAACACGTTTCCATTGCATTGTCATGCCACCCAGTTCAACAACATCAACAGCCATTGTCATGCCAGTCTTATTATCATATTTTACACAGAATAAATGATACACCATAGACCAACTGAAATGTTAATGCAACTCATTCAGATGTATTTTATACTTTATTATATTACTGAATAAATCAACCATGCACTTAAAGAATGTTTCATTAACAACGATTTATTTATATCAATGTATTTGTACGCAAAAGTGGTTGAACAATAAAGTATGGAAAATGTTTTTCAATAACGTTTATTATGCAAACCTTTTCCAAAATAGGCCTATAAATAAATGGACCAACTTTTCCTATTCTGAAAATCAAGGAAAAAAATTATACTTTCATGTTTTTGATTCACATGCAAAGCATGGGGTTGGATGCCATGTGAAACATGGGGTGAGATGCCATTTAGCACAGGGTGGAATGCCATGTAGGAAATATGGTGGATTGCCATGTGGGACATAGGGTGGAATGCCATGGGATGGAATGTCATGTGGGACATGGGATGTCATGTGGGACATGGGGTCCCACCCCATTTCAAAAAGACATTTGCATATAAGTGATCATCTGAACTGACACTTTCATACATAGTATGCTCAATCAGGGACTGTGATAGCTAGAATGAGACTTCTTATGGAGCCTATGGGATGTCATGTGGGACATGGGGTGGGATGCCATGTGGGACATGGTGGAATTCCACGAGTAACACAGAATGTGACAGATTTGGATGGCATGTATGACATAGGGTAGGATGCCATGTGTGACATAGGGTAGGAGGCTATGTGGGGCATAGGGAGGGATGTCATGTGGTACATGTGATGCCATGTGGGACATGCAGTAGGATGTCATTGGGACATTGAGAGGGACACCATTTGGAAGATATGGTGGGATCCAATGTGGGACATCAGGTGGGAAGCCACTGCTGCAGGACACAGGGAGGGGTGCCATGTGGGACATAGGGAGGGATGTCATGTGGTGCATATGGTTGGACTAATATGGGACATACATGTTGGATGGGATCCATGTGGGGCATAGGGTGGGATGCCATGTGGGTCATAGGGTGGGATGCCATGTGGGACATGGTGAAATGTCATGTGGGACATGGTGGAATACCATGTGAGATATGCTGTAAGGTGGAATGCCATGTGGGAGATATGGTGGAATGCCATGTTGGAGACATGATGGAATGCCATGTGAGACAAGGCATGGGATGATATGTCTCATGGGGTAGGATGTCATTTGGGACATGGGATGGGATCCATGTGGGACATATGGTGGGATGCCATGTGGAACATGGTGGAATGTCACAAGGGATGGGATGGGATGTCATGTGGGGCATGGGGTGGGATGCCATGTGGGACATGGGATGCCATGTGGGACATGGTGGAATGTCACAAGGGATGGGATGGGATGTCATGTGGGGCATGGGGTGGGATGCCATGTGGGACATGGGATGCCATGTGGAACATGGTGGAATGGGACAAGGGATGGGATGGGATGTCATGTGGGGCATGGGGTGGGATGCCATGTGGGACATGGGATGCCATGTGGAACATGGGCTGCTATGTGGGACATGGGATACCATGTGGGACATGGGATGCCATGTGGGACATGGGATGCCATGTGGGACATGGGATGCCATGTGGGACATGGGATGCCATGTGGGACATGGGATGCCATGTGGGACATGGGACACCATGTGGTACGTGGGACGCCATGTGGGACATGGGATGCCATGTGGGACATGGGATGCCATGTGGGACATGGATGCCATGTGGGACATGGGATGCCATGTGAGACATGGGATGCCATGTGGGACGTGGGATGCCATGTAGGACGGGATGCCATGTGGGACGGGATGCCATGTGGGACGTGGGATGCCATGGGACGTGGGATGCCATGTGGGACGGGATGCCATGTGGGACGGGATGCCATGTGGGACTTGGGATGCCATTTGGGATGCCATGTGGGACGTGGGATGCCATGTGGGACGTGGGATGCCATGTGGGACATGGGATGCCATGTGGGACTTAGTGTGAGATGCCACTTTTATAATTGGCCAGCTCATATAATATGGGTGTCAATTTGCATGGGCATGCGAACCATACAGTATTTACCGTTCTAGTTAATATTTACAATATAGTTTTAAAGTCGCCATTACTCTGTGGTTGTATAATGTATTTAAAAAAGCATTGGGATATGTTGGTCACTTATCCACTGTCGGTACCTTTGATATTACATAGACTTAATGTCTTTTCACATGATGTACCTACAGCGCAATCAGCATTCCCAACAATGATCAACGATAAGACCACGCCACTCAAATATACTGTATGTGTGTAGAGCTGAGCTTGGGCTCATTAAAATAATCAAGCCAAAGTTAATAAACCTGATAAGTTACAATATATAACTGTCCATCTGTAAAGACCTGTTGTGTTCATGCCAAATAAGGAAGTTTTAGGGTGTTAACTGTCAGCCTGTGGAAGATTTTATCAGGAAAAACTTTGGATACACGTGGAAGTGCATTCATGATATTAAGCTTCAAGCCTAAGGGCCGGGGAGTCAGGCTTTTACTTTACTATGGCCAATTGTATACATAAAAGATTAAGGAAACAAAAAACAAACAAAAAAATCAGATTCCTAACACAAAAAGCTGCCAATTTGGTCATGGCAACATGAATATTTTTTCCAAACAACATCATCACACTTAATAATCTCACAAAGTAACATTGTACAATGCCACCCTTCCCCATTCCTCCCTCTCCCTTCCTACAAAAAAAAATGTTGTAAAATGAAAATCCCCGTAATATCATAAATGTCAATTTCTCCCCCTCCCCCTTTCCTTCTCCCTCTCTCCCTTCCTACAAAAAAAAAATGTTGTAAAATCCCCCGTATTATCATAATTGTCAATATCATTTTGTATGAAAAAGATTTCAATTGCCGGCACCATTGAGAAGAACAATTAAGGCCCTGTATCAAACGTTTACTGTACATTAATAGTGCAATGCAAAATGCCTACTCCCATCCCCGCGAATAACTAAAGCCCTCCACGTACGCGCAAAGAAGTTGCATGATTATATTTGGATTATGGAAAATCCATCTATAAACCACGTTCCAGAACACACAATCTGTGAATGCATGCCCCGAGCCCTAGTCTCTGGATCTGGCAACCCTTCGCAAACTTTTGCAAACGCTGCGAGTGTATACATTCTTGTTACATTTAACACTAACAGTGCGTGAATATACATGTATACAGAAATGTGTACGTGTATGCATGATCGGTAAACTTATGCAATGAAAACATGGTACATGGACCAAATAAGATTTAAATCGAAAATATTGCAAACATTATAGCGAAATTATCAACGTTTAAAGTCAGCTATAACTTGTAGGTATGCTGTCTTGTCTATTTCTGATAGGAATGCAAAAGGATCATGCATCCACTCTGATAGGCATTAAAAAGATAACGCATCTACTCTGATAGGCATGCAAAAGGACCATGCATCTACTCTGATAGACATTCAACAAGGATCATGCATCCACTCTGATTGGCATTCAAAAGGATCATGCATCTACTCTGATAGGCTTTCAATAGGTTCATGCACCCTCTCTGATAGGCATTCAAAAGGATCATGCATTAACTTTGATAGGCATTCAACAAGGATCATGCATCTACTCTGATTGGCATTCAAAAGGATCATGCATCTACTCTGATAGGCATTCATTAGGTTCATGCATCCTCTCTGATAGGCATTCAAAAGGATCATGCATTTACTCTGATAGGCATTCAAGAGGATCTTGCATCCACTCTGATAGGCATGCAAAAGGATCATGCATCTACTCTGATAGACATTTAACAAGGATCATGCATCCACTCTGATAGCCATTTAAAAAGATCATGCATCTACTCTGATAGACATTCAACAAGGATCATGCATCCACTCTAATAGGCATTCAAAAGGATCATGCATTTACTCTGATAGGCATTTAAAAGCTTCATACATCTATTCTAATAGGCATTTAAAATGATCATGCATCTACTCTGATTGTCATTCAAAAGAGTCATGCAACTACTTTGATAGGCATTTAAAAGCTTCATACATCTATTCTGATAGGCATTCAAAAGGATCATGTATCCACTCTGATAGGCATTTAAAAGGATCATGCATCTATTCTGAGAGGCATTCAAAAGGATCATGCATCTATTCTGATAGGCATTCAAAAGGATCATGCATCTACTCTAATAGGTATTCAAAAGGATCATGCATCCACTCTGATAGGTATTCAAAAGGATCATGCATCCACTCTGATAGGGAATAAAAATGATAATGCGTCCACTTTGATTGGCATTCAAATGGATCTTGCATCCGCTCTGATTGGCATTCAAAAGGATCATGCATCCACTCTGATAGGCATTCAAGAGGATCATGCATCCACTCTGGTAGGCATTCAAGAGGATCATGCATCTACTCTGGTAGGCATTCACAAGGATTATATATCTCTAATAAGCATTAAAAGAACTAAGATTGTCTCTTGCAGTGGTGTAGACAGGCAGTGGGTGCTCAGGAGGTCAATCTTAATAGGGGAGGGGGGGTACGTGGCAGGGGGTGCATAACGAAATTTGAGGGAGCTGCTTTTTACTCAATAATGCCCAATTAATTCAACTTGCTTTCATTCATATTTTAGAATAATTAATTATCCTTGTATTTTTCCAAGTCAAAATACATTTTTTTTTTACTTGATATATATTTTGCATTCTAACTCTTTGCCATTTATTCACCAGGCAATGAAAGACTTCATTGTACGATGGTACGATCAGGGTCTGAATCTGGTGCAGGTAATCCTTGCTTTATGTTGCTGCTGGAGTTTATGGGTGGTCTTGTGCCGCTGCTGAAAGGTCGCAGGGTCAGTAAACTCAGACCAGAGTTTGTGATATATGACCCCCAGTCTCCAAACAAAAACCAGGGTAAGTCAATAGCCCATCTATGTGGTCCCTTGTATGTCATTCACTTTCTCCTGTTGTAGATGACATTAGTAATGAATAATTTGGCTTCGTAGTGAAAATCATCAATTTCTTGGAGTCTGAGTAGAAAGTGTTTGGTTTGTAAGCTTTAGATTTTGTTTTGTACAAGAATCCGATCCAAGGGATGTCTTCCATCATTGACATAGATGACTAATCTTGACATATCAACTTATTATCCCATAGTGAAACAGAAATGTTAGCCAGCTTAATTCTGTCAGTTTGGTCCTTGTGTCTGCTCCTCCTAACACAGATATTGCAGAAGATAATCATGGGTTCTCAGACTCAGACGACTCAGATCTCTTCAGTTCTGATGAAATGGATGCTCCTCAAGAGAACATTCCACTGAAAACCAAGTCTCAAGATTCTGCTCCAGACTCACCGCTGCCAAATAAAGCCAAGCTGTATCAAGACCTGTACAAAGAAACACTGCCAGAGGTAAGGCTTAACCAGCAAAAGGTCACACTTTGATAATTGTACTTATATTTAGAATAGCTTCAATCCTACAGTGAAGAAAGCAAAATGCATTTTACCTTCAAAAATAACTAAAGAGTTTAACATAAAACTTCTGAAACTTGGTAATTGTAAGAGGATGAATTGGAAACCATTCTGAATGTGAAATTGATCCAACTTTGTGGTTCTGAAAATGCTTTGATATAGTTTAGATAATGTTGCCTTTATTTGTCTATTTACACCAGGGTATATCATATCTCATCAAACCATGACAATATCACAATACGACTTTAAAGGCATGGAAAGTTCACCAAGCACAAAGTGATACTAAAACCTGAAACTAAAATGCAACAGCTCCCTCAACATCCTCCGACCCCTCTCCAACACCACTTGGGGTACGAACCGCCATGTTCCTCTCAAAATCTTTAGGCTCAGCATTTGTGCCAAGCTTGACTATGGCAATATTGTCTACTGTGTTGCTCACAACTCATACTTCAACCACATCAACACCATCCAAAATGAAGCCCTCAGGCTTTGTTTAGATGCCTACAGGACCTCCCCAATCACCAGCCTTCATGTTGAAGCCAACAAACCCCCCTTTCTACTTAGATGTAGAAAGCTTAGCCTCTCCTATGCTTTTAGAGTCCTCACCAACACCCAGAACCCTGTTTACAACGTCATTAGGTACCCCAATTTCTCCACCCTCTTTGATAGGACTAAAACCCTATCCCCTCCCTTTAGCTTACGCATTAAATCAGACCTCTTCCATCTCGGCATCAATCCCGCCACTCTTAGTACCTTCTCCTGGCCCACTTTTCCTCCTTGGGTCACCCCCCTCCCTTCTATCCACCTGGGCCTCTCCACTCATCACAAAACCCAAACCCACCCCAACCTTTTCATCAATCTCCACAACCAAATCAAAGACATACTGATGGCTCCAAAGAAGGCAACAAGACAGCTGCTACCCTCAGTAGCCGACTTCCCGACTTCTCGTCCATCTTTTCAGCCGAGGCAAAGGCCATCCCCCTCGCCCTCAACTTTATTGAGTATTCTCCGCTCGGCCACTTTGTCATTTTCTCCGACTCAAAGGCTGCTTTTACTTCTTTACTCTGTCCTAAATGAGATAACTTCACATCCCACCTCCTCCTCCGGAAACTCCTTTCGCCCACCCTCTGCAGGAAAAGTATTCTTTTCTTCTGGATACCCAGCCATGTTGGCATCCCTGGCAATGACAGGGCTGATACAGCTGCTAAACTTTCCCTCAACCTCCCCACCTCTTTTCCCAAAAACTTTTTTGACATCAAACCGCTTATCGTTTCCCTTGTTTGTGACCAATGGCAAACCTCATGGAACTCCCAAATTGATAACAAACTCCACATCATCCCGCCCACCATTGCGATCAAACCCACCATCAACAACCTCTCTTGTGTACAACAGCGTAATATTACCCATTTGAGAATAGGTCACACCCACCTCACTCACTCCCACCTCCCTTATTGGCTCCCCCCCAACCCCTCTGCAACAATTGCCATTGCACTCTCACAATCCATCACGTTCTACTTGCTTTCCCCCTGTACAACCTTTCCAGAGCTTCCCTCGCTCCCCACAACTCAATTGCTGATTCTTCCAAAAAAAACCTCCAGATAAAATTATCTCCTTCCTTCATTATGCTTCCTTTACAACCATATTTAATTCTCCTATCACCCCCACTCTCTACTTTGTTTTTTGTTCACCCATGCACCTCCTCTCTCGATCACAGCTTTCTGACCTTCTCCCCCTGTTTCCTTTCCTTCCTACCTCTAGAATGATCTGACCTTTCAGGCACAATTTGACAATTGTTGTCGTGGTGCCGTTAAGCCTTCATCAAACAAACAAAGTAATAAAGGACTTGAATCAAAATTTGATAATGTTCACAAAACAAGTTAATCCTTTAAGTTCAAATGCCGAAGACTTTCAAATGTGCTACTATTCCTCAAGTTGAGCAGTGCTTCCATATATCTGATGAATACAAAAAGGAAAGATTTGTAGCAACTGAAGTGATATTATAGGTATTCATGTGATCTGTAGATTCTAAAATATAAACCATGTAACATATTTCTCTTTGTAGAGAGCACATTTAGTGGAAGTTACGTCAAACATCTGGGGTACAAAATTTAAGATCTTTGGCATTCCAAAGTTCATGCCCCCTAACTTGGGTCAGGTGAACTATCGTACAAGCCTTCTACATCTTCAGCCACGACAAATGACCATTGCATTAGTTGAGCTTCGTCCTGACTTTTGCCGCACACACCAAGAGGAAGAGGGGGAGTTTGATCCACATCTCTTCAGTGAAGATGAGGAAGAAGAGGAAGAGAGTAGAGCAACAGGTGGGTGCATGCCTGGTTGGGATGGAGTGCGTGGGGGTGGGGGCTCTTAAGAGGGGAAGGAAAGTTTGATCCACATCTCTTCAGTAAAAATGTGGAAGAGGAGCAGAGTAGAGCAACTGGTGGGTTCATGTCTGGTGGGGGTGGGGGCTCATCAGAGGAGGAGGGGGAGTTTGATCCACATCTCCTTAGTGAAGATGAGGAAGAAGAGGAGGAGACTTGAAGAACAGGTGGGTGCAGGTCTGGTGAGGATGGGGTGAGTGGGGTGGGGAATCAGAGGAGGAGGCAGAATTTGATCTGCATTTCTTCAGTTAGCATGAGGAAAGAAAAGAGAGTAGAGCAACAAGTGGGGATGGAGTGAGTGGGGATTGATGCTTATCAAAGGAGGGGGAGTTTGATGCACGTTCCTTCAGTTAAAGAGGAGGAGAGTAGAGCAACAGGTTAGTTGGGGGTGGGGAAAGTTGTGCCTCATCAGAGAAAGCAATGAGATAGTGTACTATCAGTGAATAGGAATAGAGTACAAATCCACCTGATTCATAATATTCTTAATGTAGTATGATTTTATATAAGGTGTCACTGTGTCATTCTGGAGCATCATGAATGAGCTGAAAACCAGCACTCGGGCATGTTCCTAAAATGCAAGTATAAAGATTTCCGTTTTGAATCTAGTGTCAAATATCTGCCCTTAAATTCATAAGCACATCTGAGTAAAATCACAAGCAAATCTGAGTAATGTGTGTCACAGTGTGGTCATGGTGTGGTCATGATTTATTTTGTTTGCATTTTTTGACAGAGAGTAAAGTGAATACCCTACGCCATGGTGGGGCTGCACCTGTTGCTCCCATGGCCATCTCAAACAGGAAATTTTCCAGTGAGATGGATTCAGCTGATTTTGAGCTGATTCCAGAGGTGAACGATGATGACCAGCCAGATGAGCTGACGAATGATTGCTTTGAAGAAACAAAACATATAATGGAGGAGAAGACCAAAGAAGAGACGTCAATTCCTCTGATGAAAACAAAAGAAGAGATGTCAAATCCTCTGATGAAAACAAAAGAAGAGACGTCAATTCCTCTGATGAAAACAAAAGAAGAGTACATTCAACAAGGTGCAATCCCAAAACATATATTAAAAAGAACGTGTTCTGCAGAGAAATCTGTTAAACGAGGGAGTAGGACTTCAGTGGGTATTCAGCATGTGATTCCTCTGGTTAATGGGGAGGATGTTTGTGAGAATTGTGTTACTTTAGGAAGTAATGACACAGAGGATGAGGAGTTAAGGTCAGACTTGCCCCACTGGGCAAACACAGCCACTTTAAACCCTGTGGATAGTGTGCATGACTACTCATTGAACCGTTCTTGTTCATGTGCTGCAAATCAATTGCCAATAGACAAAGAGGAGAGCAGAAGTTCAAATTCAGAGCCAAGTCCCTCCGCCATTAGAAGTAAATCAAGCGCAAGGAAAAGATCGGATCGTCAGAGAAGTAAATCCACCAGAGAAGGCGATTCATTAGATACGCTTGCGAGAGATGCTTCAAGGGAGCGAAGTTTGTCATCAAATTGTTTATCAAGAAGTCCTGAGATAAAGTCTAGGGTTAAGGGTCATGAAAAATCTGAATCAGGGTCAACAAGAGATAGGACTCAATCTACATCAACTGGAGATAGTTCAAAAGAGCCGTCCAAGCTGAGAAGTTTCCAAAGAAGCAAGTCTGCTAGCTGTGCAGATAACTCCTCGCCCCAAACAGGGACAAAGATTATAATGGATAGCTCAGAAAGTGATGAGGAAGATGGGGATATGTTTGAAGATGATACATGGGGAAGTAGTAGTGCAAGAACTCGTAAAGCCAAGCTTGTGAAGCAGTATGCTCAGTGCAAGTCAAGAGTCTTTGTAATGCACAACAAAGCTCCTCTTTGGAATGAAAACACGCAAGTGTACCAGTTGGACTTTGGGGGCAGGGTCACTCAGGAATCAGCCAAGAATTTCCAGGTGGAGCTGCAAGGAAAGCAGGTGAGTTGTTATTTGGGTCCTTTGTTTAATAGTCAAGTGGTTTTAGTTGGGTCCTCTGTTTAATAGTCAAGTGGTTTTATTTGGTCCTTTTTGGTTTCGATACGATAGCATTAGGAACCTGGTCATGATGGCATGTGTATGTATGTGTGTACAGTATGTGTGTGTGTTTGTGACAGCCAGCTCGTAAACGCGATATATCAAGAACGATACACTGGATTCATGTCATATGTGGTACACAGATAGCCCATGGTCTGTAGATGTGCCCTTAAGTGTTTGATGGTGATGTCATGTATATTAATTAGTAGGCAGGGCTTAATGTAAAAATCTCAAAATTTTCATATTTTTACAACTGCACGTGTCTGTTTTTCATATTTGGTATAATTATGTTGTTAGCTGGTATGTACATGTTCATAACGTAAAAATTGAATTTCATTAATATGCATACTGGGCGGGGCTTAATATGATTTTGTGAACAAAAAGCACAAGTAAACACGATATCTCAACAATTATGAACTAGATTCACATGTGTGGTACACAGATAGCCATCCATGGTCTGCAGATGTGCCCTATAGTTTTTGATGGTGATAATTCTGCATATTAATAAGTGGGCGGGGCTTAAATGGAAATTTTGAAGAAGAAAAAAAGTGATACATGAGCAACTGTATCTCCCATTTTACATCATATTGGGCATGGTAATTTTGTTGGTTATTGTGTACATGCTTATGTTATCAACAGGTGTCATTAATATGCATGGTGGGCATGGCTTAAATGTGGAAGTGCTAGATAATGTAAACACCATAAATGATATATCAGATTTACTTTCAAGTTATATCTTACCTTCATGCTATAAATATGCAATCTGGTCCAATGACCTGATTCTAACGCACTTTAACTGACCTTAGAAACGTAGTTACCAACCCTGCACTAACCTCCAAAATACCTCTTACATCCCTCACTTCTTTTCAGCGCGTTGCTGTCACAGCATTGCTGGAATTGGCTCAAAAATTTCTTTAAATTTTTGCTTCTAACTCTTCTACCATGCAGGTTGTCACGCTGTTTGGCATTTTCTTCTATTCTCTTCAAGTCACTTTGAGGTAAGACGAGGGGGCCACAGGACCGGGATTTTTGGTCCGACTCACAGGACTTTCAAAGTCAATATTGATAAGTTCTTTACCAACTCTGAGCGTCTTTGATTATATTATTTTTTTTTTTGTGGTGGTGGTGGTGTTAGTTTGGGCTTTTTATGGGGATTCACACTTCTTAGCCCGTCATCTTGTTATGTCTTATGTCTTTCCCCATTATGCATACACATAAGTATGAGTGTATTTGCTTCCATCCGTACAATACAGGTGGCTAGAACGGAGAGTCTCACTCTCACAGCGAATGTTTTTAGT
The DNA here is from genome assembly GCA_020152595.1 of Chiridota heheva. Taxonomy (NCBI): domain Eukaryota; kingdom Metazoa; phylum Echinodermata; class Holothuroidea; order Apodida; family Chiridotidae; genus Chiridota; species Chiridota heheva. The sequence goes on from JAIGNY010001840.1 coordinate 204,489, forward strand.
CCCTAGAGCATCGGGTGTGCTTGTTTAGAAGACCCCATTCCCTTGAGTTGATGTGTTTTTTCACCTAGACTCCCGCCCTACCACGAGGATAGCTTAGAGTGTATACATTGCATATGTATTAACATGTTAGGATGTCTTCAGTACAGGTTCTTGTATGCACTAGGCCAACTTCTTGTTTCGATGTTGGCACATGTGCAAGAGGTCGACGTCACCACAGGATGAGTGAGGAGTCGACTTCAGTCAGCTCCAAGGATCTACAGTTATTACAAGAGAGCCCATATAATGTCATGTTACATACAGAGCATGAGTTCATACCTTTTGCATATAATTAAGACAAAGTTTTTAATATATGAACTCAATTTAGGAGGTGCTGGAGAGATCTTGGGGGGAGGGGGTAAGTGGTATTCCTGTGCCCCCTTTCAGAAAGATTTCATCTTTTTTTTAATCTCCACAGACACTAATATCACAGTGGTTTGTGTTTCCTGCGCATTTAAAGATTTTATATATTGTACATTTTCTCAGGTTTTAAATTTTTTCAGATATAAGTCTATCTGACTCTTTTTCTGGTGTACTAAATTGCTGTGGCCCAATACCATGTTTGATGCTTCTGCAGTCCTGTCTCACTCGCGTAATGGTGGTAAGAACATACCCCATAGGGGAGCTTTGGTGTAAGTTTATTTATATATATATATATATTTATTTTCAAATGCCAAGGGTGCTTCATGTTATATATATCATGTCTCAGTATAGTCTCTCAGAGTTTTCTGCTTACGCCACAACCCACAGCTTGACGCTACTGCGCTGTGGAGGTCTGAGGCAGTAGTCTACTCTGTTAAACTTATACTGACTTAAACCCATCTTCACGAGGATGAGGATCCCATGTCAAACTTCAGTAATATCCTTATCAACATCGCCACCTGCTCAATTCTCAAACCCCCAAATCATCCCCCCAACCCCTGGTGCTCTGATGACTCTAAAACCGCCATCAAGAACAAGGAAAAAAGCCCTTTAGAACTTCAAAACTAACTCGACCACCCATAACCTCAACCTCTTTCACATTAGCAGTGCCAAGGCCAGACGCACTATCAAGGACAGTAAAACCAACACTTGGAACAACTTTATCTCTTCTCTCACCACCAACACCCGCACTAAGAACATTTGGAGAATGGTTAAGAGCTTCCACGGCAGGATGGGCAAGTCTCCCATCTTCCATCTTTCTTGGAATGGTGACCTTCTCATTGAAAAAGGACATCGTTAACCACTTTGCCGCCACTTTCAGCAACATCTCATCCTCGATTAACTACTCCAATGCTTTCAAAACCAAAAAAGCTTGCGATAAAGCCCGGAGAATCACTTTTCCTTACAACAATTCCGAAAGCTACAACACCCCTCTCACCCTTTTCTGAATTAAACCAAGCCATCCACGACACTGGCTGCACCTCCAAGGGCCCAGATAACCTCCCCTACCAGTTTCTGAAACACCTTCCCATCAAAGCCACCACTACCCTACTCACCATCTTCAACCACATTTGGTCCTCACACCTCTTCCCCCTATCTGGAAGACAGCCTTTGTCATCCCCGTCTTTGAATCGGGGAAGGACGGTACCGACCTCTCCAGCTACCGCTCCATCACCCTCACCTGCTGTCTCTGTAAATTTATGGGAAGGATCATTATTCAGAAACTAAACTGGTTCCTTGAGACCAACAGAATCCTCTCCCTTCACCAAAGCAGCTTCCGCAAACGTCGCAATACCCTAGACCACTTAATTACGCTCGACATCACTATCCGGGAATCCTTTGCAAAAAAGGAACACCTCACTGCCATATTTTTTGACCTCGAGAAAGCTTTCAACACTACTTGGAAAACGGCATTACCCGCAAACTTCACACCATCGGCCTCAGAGGCCATCTCCCCATCTTTATTCAAAACTTCCTCTCACCCAGGCAGTTCCAAGTTTGTATTGGCCACACCCTCTCCAACTCGTACCCTCAAGAAGAGGGCATCCCCCAAGGCAGCATCCTCTCTTCCACTCTCTTCAACCTGAGCATTAATGACATCGCAGATAACCTTGGCCCCAACATCAAACGTACCTTCTACGTGGATGACTTTACCATCTTCTACTCCTCCCCTAGCTTTCCTATAGTTGAAAATAGGCTTGAAATCAGCCTCAATCAGCTGCAAGTCTGGAGCAACAATAACGATTTTAAATTCTCCAAAGACAAGACAGTCTGCATGCACTTTTGTCATTTCAACAACCTCCACCCCAACCTGAACTTTGTGCTCAATGGCAACCGCATCCCTAAAGTTAAACACACACAGTTCCTGGGCCTAACTGTAGACCCCAAGCTCCTCTACAAGCAACACATCACCAACCTGAAACTAAAATGCAACAGCTCCCTTAACATTCTCCGAGTCCTCTTCAACACATTTGGGGTACGAATCGCCATGCTCTCCTCAAAATCTTCAGGCTCACCATTTAACCAAGCTTGACTAAGGCAATATTGTCTACTGTGCCGCTCACAACTCATACCTCAACCACATCAACACCATCCAAAATGAAGCCCTCAGGCTTTGTCTAGATGCCTACAGCACCTCCCCAATCACCAGCCTTCATGTTGAAGCCAACAAACCCCCCTTTCTACTTAGATGTAGAAAACGTAGCCTCTCCTATGCCTTTAGAGTCCTCACCAACACCCAGAACCCTGTTTACAACCTCATTAGGTACCCCAATTTCTCCACCCTCTTTGATAGGACTAAAACCCTATCCCCTCCCTTTAGCTTACGCATTAAATCAGACCTCTTCACTTCGGCATCAACCCTGCCACTCTCAGCACCTTCTCCTGGCCCACATTTTCTCCTTGGGCCACCCCCTCCCTTCAGTCCACCTGCACCTCTCCAATCATCAAAAAACTCAAACCCACCCTAACCTCTTCATCAATCTCCACAACTAAATCAAAGACCAACTCTCAAATTACACCTCCATTTATACCGATGGCTCCAAGGAAGGCAACAAGACAGCTGCTGCTGCAGTCATCCAAGACATCACCCTTAGTAGCAAACTTCCCTACTACTCATTCATCTTTTCAGCCGAGGCTAAGGCCATTCTCCTCGCCCTCAACTTTATTGAGTACTCTCCGCTCAGCCACTTTGCCATTTTCTCTGACTCCAAGGCTGTTCTTACTTCTTAACTCAATCTTAAATGGAATAACCTCACATGCCACCTTCTCCTCCGAAACTCCTTTCTCCCACCCTCTGCAGGAAAAGTATTCTTTTCTTCTGGATACCCAGCCGTGTTGGCATCCCAGGCAATGACAGGGCTGATGCAGTCGCTAAGCTTGCCCTCAACCTCCTCTCTACCCCTTTTCCCAAACCCTCTCTGACATCAAACCACTTATCCCTTTTCTTGTTCGTGACTGCTGGCAAACCTCATGAAACTTCCAAATTGATAACAAACTCCATATCATCAGCCCACAATCTGATCAAATTCACCATCAACAACCTCTCTCGTATCGACAACGTTCATATAACCCGTCTTAGAATTGGTCACACCCACCTCACTCACTCCCACCTCCTTATTGGCTCCCCCTTAACTCCTCTGCAACAATTTCCATTGCACATTCACAATCCATAATGTTCTCCTTGCTTGCCCCCTGTACAACCTTCCCAGAGCTTCCCTCGCTGCCCACAACTAAATTGCTGAGTTCTTTCAGAAAAATCCTCTAAATAAAATTATCTCTTTCCTTCATCATGCCTCCCTCTACAACCATATTTAATTCTCCTATTTCACCTCCTCTCTACTTTGTTTTTGTTTCAACCATGCACCTCCCCTCTCGATCACAGCTTTCTGACCTTTTGTTCGTGAATTTCTCTCATTCTCCCCGTTTCCTTTTCTTCCTACCTCTAGAATGATCTGACCTCTCAGGCACAATTTGACCTTCGTTGTCGTGTTGCGGTTAAGCCCTCATCAAACAAACAAAAAAACTGGGAGCCCCCGACTCGACGCTACTTAGTCTAGGTTCCCCAGGTCCTAGATTTTCTGGCACAGGAGATTAAGCTGGATGTAGTGGAAGCACCTCTCGTAGAGGCTCGCGCACAGTCTCAATCGGAGATTACTCACTACAGCCCATATGGAAGCTAAGCCTGGTGACCAGGGTACAGCATTGGGCCTTGACACCTGCCAAGGACTGGATGGCCTACAATGAAGATATTGACCAGGCCACTCCCGTCCAGCCAGCTACCTACTAGGCGCTTGTAGGCACCCCCTCGATTCTGGACGGAGTATGGCAACTACTCCACCAGTTTGGGAGTGGCACCTTAGTGGTGTCAAGCTTGGAGGCCAGGGCCAATAGGTTTATTGACCCTGCGGTCCAGTGGAGGGAAAGGTCCCTCAAAGCTGTTGACTGGGCCTTACGGCGGGGCTTTTAGTACCAAGCTCTAGCCGTATGGGTGACTGAGGGGTTGGGCATGGTCTTGCGCATACATCTGCTGGCCGACATAATCCGGACTACTACACCTTTGCTAGCCGGGCTTTCGGATTTGATCGTCATATCAGTCAACCAACTATCCAGAGCCTCTACAAAGGTGGCCATGGAGAAGCGGAGAATGTTCTTCCCCTCCTTGGCCTCTCTGAAGCCACACAGGCGGACCTGTGGGGGTTGCTGACGAAACGCCTGGACCTCTTCGCAGGTCACTTCCAAGACGTCCTGTCGGACCAGGCTGACGGTCAGGACGATCTTGGGAAGATTAAGAAGCTGCTGGCAAAGGTGAAGCTTTTATCATCTCGTCTGCACGTCGCAGGGCCCCAAGCCTTCGCGCAGCTACCTAGCGGCGGGATCCACGTCATCGCTTTTACTCCCCAAGAGGTTACATCGTGAATCGGCAGAGCGATTGTGGCTGAGAGCAGTCAATGCTCCTTCCCCTCTGCACACAGTATGGGTGCTTCTTTCTCATGAGGGTGGGCAAGGGGCAGGGAGATGCCTTTGACTCACCCCCGATGCCCCCAATGACGGGCGGTGAGGCCGGAGGGCATCTGGGGAACTTCAAAGAGACGTGGGAGAAAGTCACCACAGACAAGTGGGTGCTGAGAACCATTCGGCCTGGCTACCATCTGGAGTTCATAACCCCCTGCCTCAGAGAGGGGTCTTTCGCCCCACCCCCATGCCTCGCTTGGGCATCCACACTGAGTTCTTGACAACAGAGATCGGAGAGCTGTTGGCAAAGAAGCCATCACCCTGATCTTGAATCCGCCCAGGGACCTCGTAATGTCCACGTTCTTCCTGGCCCCCAAGAAGAGGACCACTCAACAAATTTATTCGCCCGCTGAAGTTCAAGATGGAGATGCTTCACTCTATTCTCCCTTAGTTGACGAGGGGCCTGTGGGCCACCCCTGTAGACCTAACAGACAGGTATCTGCACATGCTGATGCACGAGGAACACGGGCGATTCCTGGCATTCCAATTCGAGGGAGTCGTGTACAAATTCAAGGTCTATCCTCCGGGCTATCCACCGCACCCAGGGTCTCCACCCAGATAATGAGGGTTCTCGCAGCCTTTCTACGAAAGCAAGGCATCAGAGTCTGTATGTATCTAGATGACTGGCTTATCGTCGCAGAAGACACAGCCACAGTCTCAGAACACAAGCGTAGTCATACGAGTGGCTTAGGACTTAGGGTGGGTCATCAACCTCACCAAGTCCCGTCTAGTTCCTTCCCAGACTCCCACATTTCTGGAAGCAATTCTGGATTTCACACAAGGTTGTATACGACCGACAGAAGAATAAATCCTAGCCGTGAATGCAGGAGTCGGTGTCCTCTCGCAGGCGAGAACTTTGTTGGTATTCTTAGGATACCTAGCCAGTCTGGTAGATGTAGTCCCATTGTGCAGGTTTCACATGCAAGATCTACAATTTTACCTACTGGATCATTTCATCCCATCCAGGAGGGACCTCATTGTTCCCCTCCCCTGTACACAAGCTGTGGTCCCCCACATAATAATGTGGGGCAACCACCCCACCTGTCACAGGGAGCCGTTTTCCCACCCGCCAGACCTTCCCTGTAAGTGTCTTTGACGGGGTGGTAAGCGCATTTAGCACATGGTGCAGAAAGCACTTCAATAGGTTGGAGCTAGAGGCAGTACGCCAAACTCTTGTTCATTTTCTATTACAGGTACAGAACAAGACTGTTATGATACGCAGCGATAACACCATGGTAGTGGCGTATATCAACAGACAGGTAAAGCACGAGATCCAGGAGACTCTGGATCCTTGCCAAGTCCCTTCTGTCTTGGTGCATGACAAACAAGGTCATCCTTCAGGCGGTCCACCTGCCAGGCAAGGAGAATATGATTGCAGATCTGTTATCTCACCTCCAAGGAGCCCCCACAGAACGGGCCCTCCTTTCGCAGGTGGCCAACGCAATTTGGTTGACTTTCGGTCTCCCAGATTTAGATCTGTTCGCGTCCGTAGACAACTGCAAGCTACCATTTTTTTGCGCTCTGACCTCCGACCAGAAAGTCTCAAGAGTCACGATCAGGTGGACCCACTTCGTAGGCTACACCTTTTCACCGTTTGCGCTAGTACCGAGAGTACTAGACAAGGAGACATCGATCAGTGTCACATGTTGCTTCTGGTAGCTCCCAATTGGCCCGGCCGACTGTTGTTCCCTCAGCTGCTCAATCTAATCACAGGTTTCCTGTACAAGTTTCTGGTCAGGGCAACTTAGTCTCATTCCTGAGCTCTAGCAAACTGCACCACAATCCAAAAGCACTCCATTTGACTGTGTGGACTCTTTCCGTGAATCCTTGGTGTCTTAAGGTCTTTTGCAGGAAGCTGCCCAAGTGGCAGCCCAAAGTCTGAAAGCCTCCTCTTTGAGGATGTATTCTGCCAGACTTGAAATGTTCCCAGACTGGTGCCAGAATAGATAGGTTTCTCCTCAAAAGGCACCACTTGATGGTGTAGCGGATTTCTTGTTGTGTCAGTTTAATCTGAATAAATCCATTAATACAGTCAAAGGTTTTTAAACAGCCACAGCAGCTATCCACCGGGGCTTTCCAGATGGGTTGTTTGTCACCGACGCGAGGCCTCTGCGAAGATTGGTTAAAGAAATGTTCTTACGAAGACCTTTAGTTGCTTCCCCGTTGGACATGCTGGTAGTTCTTGAGACACTAGCATGGGCTCTGTACAAGCCGCTGTCTGCCTTTCTGCCTAAAGAACTGATGATCAAAATGGGTTTTTTTCACTCGACGGCCTCTGCCAAATGCAGAGGTGCCATTCATGCACTTTCACTTAAAGAAGGCCACATTCGCTTCGAATCTGCAGGTGTATGGCTCGCACCCGGCCTGGCTTGAATTTCTACCGAAAACGATATTACTTCGATATTACTTCAATCGCTCTCTACGTTTTCTGACACATCAGAGGACAGGGCCTAGTGCAGTTGGATGTCTCAAACTATATATTTAACATTCAAAATCCTTACCGAATGATGTAACAGTTTTATTAGTGTCTTTACAAAATCCGCATCGCTCCGTTTCATGTGTTACGATTTTGTGATGGATTGTTCAAGTAACCATGTACAATAAATCCATGTTTTTCATGGAACAATAGGTTAAGGCACATCAGGTGCGAAGCATAGCTACATTAATGGCACTATTTGGTGGGGTTCCTCTCAGCGAGATTCTTTGCACTGCAGTATGGAAAAAACCAGCCGCATTTCTTCTCCGCCTATCTGGAGGATATACCAGACTACCAAGGCAGAGTTGCAAAGGGCCGTTCTTTCCAAAAGAGGGCTGTCCCTTTGATGAGGTAAATTCACATTCTCTCATTTTAATTACGATTAACCCTATTACTGTGTTGAAGCTTCGTGACTTCTATTCTATTCTCTCCAACTTTTCATTCCGATTCACTTTACCTTGCACTTTACTACCTAAATTTTGTTTTGTGTCTTCATTTTCCAGAAATCTCTCTTTGAATGGGCATCTACTTTTGGTGATAACGTTCTTCTGTTTTTCTTTCCTCCCATTCTGGCCAGGGGTTCGCGCCTTATCGTTACCTGTACAGCGGTTCTCCGATAGTAGTTCTGCAAAAAAAAATCGTTACCTGCACAGCGGTTCTCTGATAGTAGTTCTGCAAAAAAAAATTCTAGTTGCCTCGGGTCTCTCGGCCCTGCTTTTTTTCTCTTTTTCTTCATCATGACGAAACACTTCTCTGCCTTTGACCTTGACCCGCCCTCCCCTCCCAGAGACCCACCTGCTACCTCTATTGGCCATTCAGCCCCAGTCCCCCAAAATATAATAATACAGGCCACCTACAAACCAGACAATTTTGAAAGAGTTTCTTTTTTTCTCATTAACAAAGTGCTTCAAGACCTTGTTGGTACCCACCCCAAGGTCTCTACTCTCAGATCCGGTGATCTCCTGGTGCACTGCACCAGGGACACTCAAGCCACCATCGTCCTCACCACCAAAACCCTAGCCAATACTGGTATTGACGTCACAGTCACCCCCCACCATTCCCTAAACTCCAGCAAAGGTGTGGTCAGAACTAGAGACCTTGCCTACCTGACCAATGAAGACCTCGTAGAGGAACTTGCCAATCAACATGTTACTGAAGCCCGTCGTCTCGTCCTCAAGAGAAACACCTACCAATACCATCTTGCTGACTTTCTCCACACCAACTCTCCCCTCCCACATCACTGCTGGCTACCTGAGAATCCCAGTCACCCCTTATTTTCCTAACCCCGTCCATTGTCAGAAGTGCCAGAGGGGTAAGGCCATGGTAAAAAGCCTTAATCTCAACATCACTTACCCAGAGGCCAGGAAGCAATTTCTCGCTTCCTTCCACACTAATCATTTCTACTCGAGCGCTGTCTCTTCTAACACCAATACCGCCCCCCCCCCCTAACACTACTTAAAACTGTCTCACATACCCAAACCAACCTCACCTGGCTCTTCTTATCCAGTCCTAAGCCCATCACCATTGCCAACAACCCAACCACACCCATTACCCAAACCACTTCTTCCACCACCACCACTTCTCTCCCCAACCTTTCTTCCTCCTCTAAGACTTCCGCCGTCCCCTACCCCAACACCTCTACTGCCATCAAACTCAAGCCAACCTGGCTAACAATCATCCAATCAACAAACAACAAACCAACGTTCAGCCACCCAGCCTTAACAACCTCATCTCTCAGCTCCCCCACCCCCTTTATCCTTCTTGGTAACTTCAACGCCCACAACCCCCTGTGGTGCTCCAGTACCACCACTTCCAGAGGCAAGTTCATCAAAAATACTCTTTAGCAGCACAGCCTCTCCCTGCTCAACAATAACTCCCCTACCTACCTTCACCCTGCCACAGGTTCCCTCACCTTTATTGACATGTCTGTCTGTTCCCCAACCTCCTTGATTTTAGCTGGAAGGTCACTGCTGATCTCTGTGGTAGTGACCATTATCCTCTTCTTGTACACTCCAACCTTCAAACCTCCACTGACCACACCTCCCCAATTGGAACCTCAACTGACCCATTTTCGAAACCCTCTGTGAATCGCACCTTTCCCCCCCATCTCCTTGAAGGTAAGGATCCCATGTCAAACTTCAGTTATATCCTTATCAACATCGCCACCTGCTCTATTCCCCAAACCCCAACCACCCCCCTCCCCCAACCCCTGGTTGTCTGATGACTGCAAAACCACCATCAAGATCAGGAAAAGGGCCCTTGCGAACTTCAAAACTAACCCGACCACCTACAACCTCAACCTCTTTCGCAGCAGCCGTGCCAGGGCCAGGCGCACTATCAAGGACAGTAAAACCAACACTTGGAACAACTTTATCTCTTCTCTCACCACCAACACCCCCACTAAGAAGAGTTGGAGAACGGGTAACAGCTTCCACGGCAGGATGGGCAAATCTCCCATCTCTCCTGGAATTGTAACCTCACTGCGAAAAAGGACTTCATTAACCAACTACCTCAATGCTTTCAAAACCAAAAAAGGCTCGCGATGAAGCTCGGAATATCACCTTTCCTTCCGACAACTCTGGGAGCTACAACACCCCTCTCACCCTTTCTGATTAAACCAAGCCATCCACGATGCTGGCTGCACCTCCAAGGGCCCAGATAACATCCCCTACCAATTCCTGAAACACCTCCCCAACAAGGCCACCACTACCCTACTCACCATCCTCAACCACATTTGTTCCTCACAATCTTTTCCGCCTATCTGGAGGACAGCTATTGTCACCCCCGTCTCTAGACCGGGGAAGGACAGTACTGACCCTCCAGCTACCGCCCCATCACCCTGGAAAGGATCATTAACCAGAGACTAACTGGTTCCTTGAGACCAACAGAATCCTCTCCACTCACTAAAGTGGCTTCCGGAAACATCGCAATACCCTAGACCAGTTATTTACGCTCGACACTGCTATCCAGGAATCCATTGCAAAAAGGAAGACCTCATTGCCATCTTTTTTACCTCGAGAAAGCTTTCGACACTACTTGGAAATATGGCATTATCCGCAAACTTTACACCATTGACCTCGAGGCCACCTCCCCATTTTTATTCAAAACTTTTTTTCACCCAGGCAATTCCAAGTTCGTATTGCCACACTCTCTCTAAGCCCTACCCCTAAGAAGAGGGTGTCCCCCAGGGAAGCTTTCTCTCCTCCAGGACAGCATCCTCTCCCCCACTTTTTTCAATCTGAGCATTATAACGACATCGCGGACAACCTTGCCCCCCCCCCAACATCAAACGTGCCCGCTACGTGGCATCTCCTCCCCTAGCTTTCCTCTTGTTGAAAATATTTTCAACTCAGCCTTAACCAGCTACAAGACTGGTGCAACAATAACGGTTTTAAATTCTCTAAAGATAAGACAGTTTGCATGCACTTCTGTCATTTCAATAACCTCCACCCCAACCCAAACCTCATGCTCAATGATAACAGTATCCGTAAAGTTGAACACACTAATTCCTGGGTTTAAATCTAGACCCCAAGCTCTCCTAAAAGTAACACGTCACCAACCTGAAACTAAAATGCAACAGCTCCCTTAACATCCTTAGACTCCTCTCCAACACCACTTCGGGTGCGAACCACCATGCTCTCCTCAAAATCTTCAGGCTTACCATTTGTACCAAGCTTGACTACGGCAATATTGTCTACTGTGTCGCTCACAACTGTAAGCTCAACCACAACAATACCATCCAAAATGAAGCCCTCAGGCTTTGTCTAGGTGCCTACAGGACCTCCTCAATCACCAGCCTTCATGTCGAAGCCAATGAACCCCCCTTTCTGCTAAGGTGTAGAAAGCTTAGCCTCTTCTATGCTTTTAGAGTCCTCATTAACACCCAGAATTGTGTTTACAACCTCATTAGATACCCCAATTTCTCCACCCTCTTTGATAGGACTAAAACCCTATCCCCTCCCTTTAGCTGATGCATCAAATCAGACCTCTATATCAGCATCAACCCTGCTACTCTTGACACCTTCTCCTGGTCCATTTTTTCTCCTTGGGCCACCCCTTTCCCTTGCATCCACCTTGGCCTCTCCACTCCTTACAAAACCCAAACCCACCCAACCTCTTCATCAATTTCCACAACAAAATCAAAGACCAACTCTCAAACTACACCTCCATCTATACTGATGGCTCCAAGGAAGGTGACAAGACAGCCGCTGCTGCTGTCATCCAAGACATCACCCTCAGTAGCAGGCTTCCCGACTGCCTGTCCATCTTTTCTGCCGAGGCAAAGGACATCCTTCTCACCCTCAACTTTATTGAGTACTCTTTGCTCAGCCACTTTGCCATTTTTTTTCCGACCCTAAGGCTGTCCTAACTTCTTTACTCGATGTTAAATGGGATAACTCCACATCCCACCTCCTCCGGAGCAAACTCCTTTTTCCCACCCTCTGCAGGAAAAGTATTATTTTCTTCTGGATACTTAGCCATGTTGGCATCCCTGGCAATGGCAGGACTGATGCAGTCGCTAAACTTGCCCTCAACATCCCCCTACCCCATTTCCCCAAACCCTCTCTAACATCAAACCGCTAGCCACTTCGCTTCTTCGTGACCGCTCATGGGACTCCCAAATTGATAACAAACTCAACGCCATCCAGCCCACCATTCCGATCAAACCCACCATCAACAACCTCTCTCTTGCCGACAACGTTCATATTACCTGTCTTAGAATAGGTCACACCCACCTCACTCACTCCCACCTCCTTATTGGCTCCCCAACCCTTCTGCAACAATTGCCATTGCACCCTTACAGTCCATCACGTTCTCCTTGCTTGCCCCCTGTACAACCTTCCCAGAGCTTCCCTCACTCCCCACAACTCAATTGCTGAGATCTTTCAGAAAAACCCTCTGGATAAAATTATCTCTTTCCTTTATAATGCTTCCCTCTACAACCATATTTAGTCCTCCTTTCCCACCCCTCTCTGTCTACTTTGTTTTGTTTTTCACCCATGCACCTCCTTTCTCGATCCCAGCTTTCTGACTTTTAGTTCTTGTATTTATCTCAATCTCCCACTGTTTTCTTTCCTTCTGACCTCTCAGGCACAATTTGACCCTCGTTGTCATGGTGCCGTTAAACCCTCATCAAACAAACAAACGATTCACCCATTAATTTATTGACGTCTTGGTCGTTTACTAACAAATTTTGGCAGCTGTTTCGGCATGTTTGATTCGTTTAATTTTACTCGAGCCTTATTTTGGCGTTGTTCCGGCACTTTTTATTTGGTTTAATTATACTAATGAAGCTTTCTCATTGTCAGGGCAATTTTAGTTCGTTGTTCTACTAACAAAATTTTGCCATGTTTAGGCACTTTCTATTTTGTTTATTTTTACTAACGAAAGTTTGCCGCTGTTCTGGCAGTCATGCCGAAAAGTTTCTCTATATAGCTTTTCGTACCTGACACCGGACTTTACATATAAAAAGTCTGGTATAATGTTAACCCGGCCCAACTTCTGGTATCCCGTGCTTGTTTACACTCATAACACAGAGCCTTTAGCAGAGCAGTGTGGATGGCGCTTAATTCTGGCTATCCAATTAATATTGTACCATGCATTGCATGAAAACAGTTGTAATAGTGTGCACATGTGGTCAACGTTAATGTGAGTGAGGATGATGAGCAGGGGATTGGGTTGCCCACTGGTCTGGCAAGCTGGTGGCTTGTGGGGTGTAGTGTGAAATTTGCAGTCTGGATGCTTCAGGCAATTTTGACCAATTCCCTATAGAGTGGAATTTCTTAATGGTTTCTATTTAGTCTAACATTACAAACTGTTTGTTCCCCTCATGTTTAACAAAACTGCCCCAGTCCTCTGGCGAACCTCGTAAGTTTTCGCCAGGATGTATTGGGCGTTGTTTACAGTTTGACTGTTCACTATTACAACTTATGTTAACATGTGTTTTTAGGCAACTAACCCATGTTCAGTCGATGTATTGCCTTAGTTTTTATTAACAGGTTGTTCCCTTGTTATAAATAGGAGTGGTTTACTATTTTATAGTAATTGCTATTCAGAGGTTTTTCATCCTTAAGAGGATAAGGAATCTAATCCTTCAAGTAGGATAAAATTAGTGCAAGTATTAGGACCAGCCTTTTGAAAACTGGGTTTCAACCTGGACTCCCTTACGTTCCTCGGTTGCAATCTGATTGCATATCTATAGCATGGAAGGTAAGATATCCTAAAGTAAATTTACCCCACTAAGCGTAGTGGGTATATTTACGAGAGTTATACTTACTGTACCTTTCATGCGTCCCAACTCGCCTCCCTCTCTTTCAGTCCTCGGGGGAATTTTAAGTGAGGAATGTTAGAGGTATTATGGAGGTTAAGGCTGGGTTGGGGACTACATTTTTAAGGTCTGTTAGAAGTGCGTTAGAATCAGGTCATTGAACCAGATTGCATATTTATAGCACGGAAGGCAAGTATAACTCTCGTAAATATACCCGCTATGCTTAGCCGGGTAAATTTATGCTACTTGTGGTACACAGATGAGTCATGATCTGTACGTATGTTCTAATGTTGTGGTAGTGATGTCATGAATGCTAATGTTCACTATTACAACTTAATAGTAGGCGGGGCTTTCTGACAAATTCTTGAAATAGGATAAATGAGCAATCGTTTTGGCATCATACTTGCTTTGATGATGTTATAAATTATTGTGCAAATGCTAATGTAGTCAACAACATTTCTTGATCGGCCTGGTAGGTGTGGCTTATGAATAAATATCATAGAACAAATATTATTTCATGATATGCAATAACATGACAGTTAAAAATTGAGTCCCAGCATCGCATTTATGCGTCCATATTTTTCTTTTCATGTACCAGCATTGCGTATACGCTATGGACAATATCATAGCATCAATTACATGGAATATATTCAAATTGGTGGGGTACTTTTTCGTTTTGTAAAATTAATGTAAATAAACATTTTGTCTTACCTATTTTCAAGTGGGGGGGGTCTGTCAAACTTCCTGTTTTTGTAAGAAAAGGGTCAAACACAGGACAAAATTTTGTGAACGAAGCGAATCAGAGATTTGTATTGCCAATTTACACACAAAGTTACGAGTTGGCTATCTTCCGCCATTAGATAGTGACGATGAGTCTGATTTGGAGCCAGATTTTTTAGATTTCGATACGAAAAGTGATAGCGAGTGATTATGACAGTGATGAAGAGGAATTGACTATAAATAGTGGTGATATTTGGATCAACACAGATTAAGAAAGCTAAATGAAGCAATGATAATGTTACCAAACCTTGACAACATTTGTTTACGGAAGTGATTGGTATTCAAGCTAATCTACCAATTTAGTATTTTTTTTCTTACAACACACTCTGTAGTCCACGGTTGGTCCCAGTTCTTCCTGGTATGGTGGCTAGAAGCTCTTTACTTTACATTAGCAAACAACACACATTGTACTAGTCTACGGTTGGTCCCAGCTCTTCCTGGTATGGTGGCTAGAAGCTCTTTACTTTACATTAGCAAACAACACACATTGTACTGTAGTCTACGGTTGGTCCCAGCTCTTTCTGGTGTGGTGGCTAGAAGCTCTTTACTTTACATTAGCAAACAACACACATTGTACTGTAGTCTACGGTTGGTCCCAGTTCTTCCTGGTATGGTGGCTAGAAGCTCTTTACTTTACATTAGCAAACAACACACATTGTACTGTAGTCTACAGTTGGTCCCAGTTCTTCCTGGTATGGTGGCTAGAAGCTCTTTACTTTACATTAGCAAACAACACACATTGTACTGTAGTCTACGGTTGGTCCCAGTTCTTCCTGGTATGGTGGCTAGAAGCTCTTTACTTTTACATTAGTAAACAACACACATTGTACTGTAGTCTTCGGTTGGTCCCAGCTCTTCCTGGTATGATGGCTAGAAGCTCTTTACTTTACTTTAGCAAACAACACACATTGTATTGTAGTCTACGGTTGGTCCCAGCTCTTCCTGGTATGGTGGCTAGAAGCTCTTTACTTTACATTAACAAACAACACACAATGTACAGTAGTCTACGGTTGGTCCCAGCTCTTCCTGGTATGGTGGCTAGAAGCTCTTTACTCTACATTAGCAAACAACACACATTGTACTGTAGTCTACGGTTGGTCCCAGCTCTTCCTGGTATGGTGGCTAGAAGCTCTTTACTCTACATTAGCAAACAACACACATTGTACTGTAGTCTACGGTTGGTCCCAGCTCTTCCTGGTATGGTGGCTAGAAGCTCTGTGCTTTTAATTAGCAAACAACACACATTGTATGTTGGTCCCAGTCTACTACTGCGAAGAACTGCAGCAACGCAGACTTGTGCTAAGATTCATAATGAATGCACAATTTGCAGTTTTGTCTTTTCCACAATATTTTTTAGTTTTTGTATTTGGTATTTTTCCGTAATGAATGAAAATATGCATTTATTTGCCATCAGAAGATACTTTAATGCCCTGAAACTTGAGCGTTGTCTTTTTGTTGTTTTATTGTACAGGTGATGCAGTTTGGGCGAATCGATGGTCAGGCATACACCCTTGATTTTCAGTACCCTTTTTCGGCTGTACAAGCTTTTGCGGTGGCCCTTGCCAACGTCACACAGAGACTGAAATAGCGTTCCTGCTCATTGATTTTATGGTGCCTCAGCATTTTTCTAGTTAAACTAACAAAGATGTCACATTTTAACATCAATATTTGTTGTGCATTTAATGCATACCGTGAACTTTTGTACTGCCATTTGTGTATATGTGTCAGATCATTTATTTTACGTAAATCAATCTTTTTCTGTTTCATAGCATCCAAGTGTACTAACATTGATTATTTTGCCAGTGTTGCAGATAGAAATGGAATTGTTTAAGCACTTGTCATAAGCACTCTTTTGCAGATGTGTATGGTAAATAAAAACAAAGGAGATTCAAATATTGTACTATAAAGTGTCATAGCTATCGTAAGCACACTATGCCCATCATATATGCAAACAAAGTCCACCAGAATCATTCACATTTTGGAAGTATTTATAGGGAGGGCTATTTGAGATATGGGTCTCAATAAAGTTAAATTGAGTTGAGAATTCCATATAAAATACTTGAGTGCAATGATTAGCAATTAAAAGAAAGAAAATATTCATGTCAAATCATTGAGTGGTTTTAATTTGCCCCTAATTCACAGAGTCATGACTGTCAATTTATATTCTTCATGACTGTTTTCAGAGACATGGCTAATGAAAGTTGAAAGATTTGTTTAAGATGTAAACTGTATTATGTGGAAAGTGGGAGGCATTTAAACTAAAATCTTTCTCAAAATTCAATTATTGGTTTCCATTTTGTCATCACAAATCTACACATTCTCCTAAATGTTTCAGCCTGAAAATCAAAAAGCTACTCATTGCGCACAAAAACATTAAAAACATTTGCTTTAAAGAATGAGAAGAAAAGTCTTGGCGTCATATGATTAAGACACCGAGGTATTTGCTTTGTCTGGGTTGACCGTTTGCAACGGCATTTTAGACCCTTCAATCTGCAGGTGTCACATGAGCTGACTAGATCTAAGGGGCTTAAGGATTCCTAAGTACTTACTAGGACTAGATCTAAGGGGCTTGAGGATTTCTAACTACCTAATAGGACTAGATCTAAGGGGCTGAAGGATTCCTAACTACTTACTAGGACTAGATCAAGGGGCTTGAAGATTCCTAACTACCTAATAGGACTAGATCTAAGGGGCTGAAGGATTCCTAACTACCTACTAGGACTAGATCTAAGGGCCAAGGATTCCTAACTACCTATTAGGACTAGATCTAAGGGCTGAAGGATTCCTAACTACCCACTAGGACTAGATCTAAGGGGCTGAAGCATTCCTTATTACCTACTAGGACTAGATCTAAGGGGCTGAAGGATTCCCTACTACCTATTAGGACTAGATCTAAGGGGCTTAAGGTTTCCTAACTACCTACTAGGACTAGATCTAAGGGGCTGAAGGATTCCTAACTACCTATTAGGACTAGATCTAAGGGGCTTAAGGATTCCTTACTACCTATTAGGACTAGATTTAAGGGGCTAAAGGATTCCTAACTACCTACTAGGACTAGATCTAAGGGGCTGAAGGATTCCTTAGTACCTACTAGGACTAGATCTAAGGGGCTGAAGGATTCCTAAATACCTGTTAGGACTAGATCTAAGGGGCTGAAGGATTCCTAACTACCTACTAGGACTAGATCTAAGGGGCTTAAGGATTCATAAGTACCTACTAGGACTAGATCTAAGGGGCTGAAGGATTCATAAGTGCCCACTAGAACTAGATCTAAGGGGCTTAAGGATTCCTTACTACCTATTAGGACTAGATCTAAGGGGCTGAAGGATTCTTAACTACCTACTAGGACTAGATCTAAGGGGCTAAAGGATTCCTAACTACCTACTATGACTAGATCTAAGGGGCTTAATGATTCCTAACTACCTACTAGGACTAGATCTAAGGGGCTGAAGGATTCCTTACTACCTATTAGGACTAGATCTAAGGGGCTGAAGGATTCCTAACTACCTACTAGGACTAGATCTAGGGGGCTTAAGGATTCCTTACTACCTATTAGGACTAGATCTAAGGGGCTAAAGGATTCCTAACTACCTACTAGGACTAGATCTAGGGGGCTTAAGGATTCCTTACTACCTATTAGGACTAGATCTAAGGGGCTTAAGGAATCCTAAATACCTACTAGGACTAGATCTAAGGGGCTTAAGGATTCCTAACTACCTACTAGGACTAGATCTAAGGGGATGAAGGATTCATAACTATATACTATGACTAGATTTAAGGGGCTTAAGGATTCGTAAGTACCTACTAGGACTAGATCTAGGGGCTTAAGGATTCCTTACTACCTATTAGGACTAGATCTAAGGGGCTTAAGGATTCCTAACTACCTACTAGGACTAGATCTAAGGGGCTGAAGGATTCATAACTATATACTATGACTAGATCTATGGGGCTTAAGGATTCTTAAGTACCTACTAGGACTAGATCTTGATCTCTTTTTTCCACACCTACTTCTTGCACTCCCATCTCCTCAACCTCTTGTCTCCTTGACCTCTTGTCTTCTCGACCTCCTGTCTCCTTGACCGCTTGTCTCCTGGACCTCTTGTCTCCTCGACTTCTTGTCTCCTCGACCTTTTGTCATCTCTGACATAATCTAAT
This sequence comes from Chiridota heheva, assembly GCA_020152595.1. Taxonomy (NCBI): domain Eukaryota; kingdom Metazoa; phylum Echinodermata; class Holothuroidea; order Apodida; family Chiridotidae; genus Chiridota; species Chiridota heheva. Next base: position 223,139 of record JAIGNY010001840.1, read on the forward strand.
CTTTCTGGCACAGTTTGACCATTGGTGTTTTGATGCTGTTGAACCTCATCAAACAAACAAAGAAACAAATCAGACATGAGCTGACTAGGCAGCCAAATAATCCAAATTCAACTTGTCCCAGAATATTCTCATATTTGATTTGCAGAGTAAAAGGTCCAAGAATATCAGATGATGGAGAGCAGGAATTATATTTTGTGAGTTGGGATGAAGGGTGGGTGATTATGTCTAGTATTGAGAATCAGATATTGATTGTATTCTTCAAAGATATAGTAGAAGGAACATGCACTGTTCAGGCACAATACAGCCATATATGCATAGCATCCTTAACACAATGTGAGGGCCACACAATAGCCACATATGCATAGCATCCTTAACATAATAAGGTGGCCACACAATAGTTACGTATGCATAGCATCCTTAACATAATAAGGTGGCCACACAATAGCCACGTATGTATAGCATCCTTAACATAATAAGGTGGCCACACAATAGCCACGTATGCATAGCATCCTTACCACAATGTGAGTGCCACACAATAGCCACATATGCATAGCATCCTTAACATAATAAGGTGGCCACACAATAGTTACGTATGCATAGCATCCTTAACATAATAAGGTGGCCACACAATAGCCAGGTATGCATAGCATCCTTAACATAATGTGAGGGCCACACAATAGCCACATATGCATAGCATCCTTAACATAATAAGGTGGCCACACAATAGCCACGTATGCATAGCATCCTTACCATAATGTGAGGGCCACACAATAGCCACATATGCATAGCATCCTTAACATAATAAGGTGGCCACACAATAGTTACGTATGCATAGCATCCTTAACATAATAAGGTGGCCACACAATAGCCACGTATGTATAGCATCCTTAACATAATAAGGTGGCCACACAATAGCCACGTATGCATAGCATCCTTACCACAATGTGAGTGCCACACAATAGCCACATATGCATAGCATCCTTAACATAATAAGGTGGCCACACAATAGTTACGTATGCATAGCATCCTTAACATAATAAGGTGGCCACACAATAGCCAGGTATGTATAGCATCCTTAACATAATAAGGTGGCCACACAATAGCCACGTATGCATAGCATTCTTAACATAATAAGGTGGCCACACAATAGCCACGTATGTATAACATCCTTAACATAATAAGGTGGCCACACAATAGCCACGTATGCATAGCATTCTTAACATAATAAGGTGGCCACACAATAGCCATGTATGCATAGCATCCTTAACATAATAAGGTGGCCACACAATAGCCACGTATGCATAGCATCCTTAGCATAATAAGGTGGCCACACAATAGCCACGTATGTATAGCATCCTTAACATGACTTGTTCTTCTCCTTAAAAATTTGTTCCAGCAAATCATAACCACAAACTAAATGTAGCAAATAATGAGACCACTTATCTTAATCAAAATAACCACTCAACCACACAATAAGGACTTCATCCATTGCTAATTTGATACTCAACACCAACTTCCACAACAACCCAGAACCAAATGGAGAACTAGTACAATGGAGCCATTGATAAAGGAAATTTGATCCTAATGACTTGTGGTTTTTAGAATGAAGAAAATAAAGAGAAAAAGTCTGACCCGACCTGCTTATATATCAGGTCGGGTTTGACTGTTTGAAACTTTAAGGAGCAGAACAACTAATGAAATAATAAGGTGACCATACAATATCCACGTATGTATAGCATCCTTAACATAATAAGGTGGCCACACAATAGCCACGTATGCATAGCATCCTTAACATAATAAGGTGGCCACACAATAGCCACGTATGCATAGCATCCTTAACACAATAGCCATGTATGTATAGCATCCTTAGCATAATAAGGTGGCCACACAATAGCCACGTTTGCATAACATCCTTAACATAATAAGGTGGCCACACAACAGCCACGTATGCATAGCATCCTTAACATAATAAGGTGGCCACACAATAGTGCGTATGCATAGCATCCTTAACATAATAAGGTGGCCACACAATAGCCACGTATGCATAGCATCCTTAACACAATAGCCATGTATGTATAGCATCCTTAGCATAATAAGGTGGCCACACAATAGCCACGTTTGCATAACATCCTTAACATAATAAGGTGGCCACACAATAGCCACGTATGCATAGCATCCTTAACATAATAAGGTGGCCACACAATAGCCACGTATGCATAGCATCCTTAACATAATAAGGTGGCCACACAATAGCCACGTATGCATAGCATCCTTAACACAATAGCCAGGTATGTATAGCATCCTTAGCATAATAAAGTGGTCACACAATAGCCACGTATACATAGCATCCTTAACATAATGTGAGGGCCACACAATAGCCACATATGTATAGCATCCTTAACATAATAAGGTGGCCACACAATAGCCACATATGCATAGCATCCTTAACATAATAAGGTGGCCACACAATAGCCACGTATGCATAGCATCCTTACCACAATGTGAGTGCCACACAATAGCCACATATGCATAGCATCCTTAACATAATAAGGTGACCACACAATAGCCACGTATGCATAGCATCCTTACCACAATGTGAGTGCCACACAATAGCCACATATGCATAGCATCCTTAACATAATAAGGTGGTCACACAATAGCCACGTATGCATAGCATCCTTAACATAATAAAGTGGTCACACAATAGCCACGTATACATAGCATCCTTAACATAATAAGATGGCCACACAATAGCCACATATGCATAGCATCCTTACCACAATGTGAGTGCCACACAATAGCCACATATGCATAGCATCCTTAACATAATAAGGTGGCCACACAATAGCCACGTATGCATAGCATCCTTACCACAATGTGAGTGCCACACAATAGCCACATATGCATAGCATCCTTAACATAATAAGGTGGCCACACAATAGCCACGTATGCATAGCATCCTTACCACAATGTGAGTGCCACACAATAGCCACATATGCATAGCATCCTTAACATAATAAAGTGGTCACACAATAGCCACGTATACATAGCATCCTTAACATAATAAGATGGCCACACAATAGCCACATATGCATAGCATCCTTAATTTAATAAGGTGGCCACACAATAGCCACGTATACATAGCATCCTTAACACAATGGATGGTAACACAAAGTATGCTCGTTAAATTTGGTATTTTTTTTAGTGTAATGCAAAATTCGCTCTAGTCATGCAAAGTAAAACCTTTCTTAAAAGAGTAGAAAGTGTATTAAAATATTTACATAAAAACATGAACAGTTGGTTTAATGAATTTTTTCTTCAAATTTTTCCATTGGTTTTTGGAAGGAAAACAATGATGCGTAACATTGTTCTTTATGAGATGTTGTAAGGTTTTGTATATTAATTTATCATTGCCATTTATGCAAATTATTATAAAATTGTGACATTCCAGTAAGTATTCATAAATGATGCATCAAATGCAACGAATAGCAAGGTGAAGTGAGAAAGAGGTACGGGCAAAGTAGAGCAAATGATGTGTATATAACCAAGCAGAATAGGATATTTAATTTCTGCTTGCAAATGTTGAGGATGAAAAGGGGATAAACCTCATGTAATTCTTTCCTCCATCTCAGTTTTGAAGAGAATGGTTAAAAATAAAATTAGATTTGGATTGGGGATGCGAATGTCCTTCTCCTGTTTAAACCATCGTAGCAGATGTTAGAAGATTTGAATCGAGGATGGGGATGTCCTTACCTGTTTAAACCATCAGAGCAGATGTTAGGAGATTTGAATTGGGGGTGGGAATGTCTTACTCTTGTTTAAAACATCATAGCAGATATTAAGAGATTTGGATTGGGGGTGGGAATGTCCTTCTCCTGTTTAAACCACCGTAGCAGATGTTAAGTGATTTGAATAGGGGGTGGGAATGTCCGTCTGTTGTTTAAACCATTATAGCAGATGTTAAGAGATTTGGATTGGGGTAGGGATGACCTTCTCCTGTTTAAACCATTATAGCAGATGTTAAGAGATTTGGATTGAGGTGGGAATGTCCTTCTCCTGTTCAAACCATCAGAGCAGATGTTAAGAGATTTGGATTGAGGTGGGAATGTCCTTCTCCTGTTCAAAACCATCATTGAGGTTGGAATGTCCTTCTCCTGTTCAAACCATCAGAGCAGATTCAAACCATTAGCAGATTAAGAGATTTGGATTGAGGTGGGAATGTCCTTCTCCTGTTTAAACCATCATAGCAAATGTTAAGAGATTTGGAGAATGGATAGGAATGTCTGTCTCTTTTAACCATCATAGCAGATGGAATCAGAGCAAATGTTAAGAGATTTCTGTCTAAACCTCTTTTAACCATCATAGCAGATGTTAAGAGATTTGGATTGGAGGTTGGAATGTCCTTCTCCTGTTCAAACCATCAGAGCAGATGTTAAGAGATTTGGATTGGAGGTTGGAATGTCCTTCTCCTGTTTAAACCATCAGAGCAGATGTTAAGAGATTTGGATTGTGGTGGGAATGTCCTGTTTAAACCATCATATCAGATGTTTAGAGATTTAGATTGAGGGTAGGAATGTCCTTCTCCTGTTTGAACCATCATAGCAACGTTAAGAGATTTGAATTGGGGTGGGAATGTCCTTCTCCTGTTTAAACCATCATAGCAGATGTTAAGTGATTTGGATTGGGCGTTAGAATGTCCTTCTCCTGTTTAAACCACTATAACAGATGTTAAGAGATTTGGATTGGGGTAGGAATGTCTGCCCCCTCTTTAAACCACCATAACAGGTGTTAAGAGATTTGGATTGGAGACGGACATTCCCACCCCAATCCATATATCTTGATATCTGCTATGGTGGTTTAAACAGAAGAAGGACATTCTTACACCCAATCCAAATCTCTTAACATCTGTTATGATGGTTTAAACAGGGGAAGGACATTCCCACCCCAATCCATATCTATTATCATCTGCTATAGTGGTTTAAACAGGGGAAGGACATTCCCACCCCAATCCATATCTCTTATCATCTGCTATGGTGGTTTAAACAGGGGAAGGACATTCCCACCCCAATCCATATCTCTTATCATCTGCTATGGTGGTTTAAAAAGAATAAGGACATTCTCACACCCAATCTAAATCTCTTAATATCTGTTATGATGGTTTAAATCATCATGGTGGTTTTAAAAGAAGGACATTCCCTGTTATGACCCATGGGAAGGACATTCCCCCCAATTCAAATCTCTAAATATCTGCTATGATGGTTTAAACAGGGGAAGGACATTTCCACCCTAATTCATACCTCTTATTATCTGCTATGGTGGTTTAAACAGAAGAAGGACATTCTCACACCCAATCTAAATCTCTTAAAATCTGCTATGATGGTTAAACAGGGGAAGGACATTCCCACCCCAATCCAAATCTCTTGATATCTGCTATAATGGTTTAAACAGGGGAAGGACATTCCCACCCCAATCCAAATCTCTTATCATCTGCTATAGTTGTTTAAACAGAAGAAGGACATTCTCACACCCAATCCAAATCTCTTAATATTTGTTATGATTTTTTATACAGGGAAAAGACATCCCCACCCCAATCCAAATCTCTTAACATCTGCTGTAATGGTTTAAACAGGAGAAGGACTTTTCCACCCCAATCCAAATTTCCTAACATCTGCCCTTGTGGTTTAAACGGAGAAGAACATTCCCACCCCCTATTCAAATTTCTTAATATATGTTACAATGGTTTAAACAGGGAAGGACATTCCCACCCCAATCCAAATCTCTTAACATCTGCTATGATGGTTTAAAAAGAAGGATATTCCCACCCCCAATCCAAATCTCTTAACGTCTGCTATGGTGGTTTAAACAAGTGAAGGACATTTTAACTCCCAATCAAAATCTCCTAGCATCTGCTATAATGATTTATACAGAAGAACATTCCCATTTGGATTGGGGTGGGAATGTCCTTCCCCCATTTAAACCACCATAGCAGATGTTCGGAGATGTGGATTAAGGTGGGAATGTCCATTTCCTGTTTAAACCATCATATCAGATGTTAATGATTTGGATTGGGGTGGGAATGTTCTGCAACTGTTTAAACCATCATAGCAGATGTTAGGAGATATGGATTGGGAGTGGGAATGTCCTCCTATTTAAACCATTGTAGATGTTAAGAGATTTAGATTGGGTTGGAATGTCCTTCTCCTGTATAAACCATCATAGCAGATGTTAGGAGATGTGGATTGGGAGTGGGAATGTCCTCCTGTTTAAACCATCATTGTAGATGTTAAGAGATTTGGATTGGGGTGGCATTGTTCTTCCCTGATTTAACCATCATAGCAAATGTTAAGAGATTTTGATTGGGGTGGGAATGTCCTCCGTTTAAATCACCATACCAGATGTTAAGAGATTGGGGTGGGAATGTCCTACTCCTGTTTGAACCATCATAGCAGATGTTAAGAGATTTGGATTAGGGATGGGAATGTCCTTCTCTTGTTTAAACCATCATAGCAGATGTTAAGAAATTTGGATTGGGTGAAAATGTCCATCTCCTGTTTAAACCACCATAGCAGATGTTATAAGATTTGGATTGGGGGTTGGAATGTCCTCCTCCTGTTTAAACCATCCTAGCAGATGTTAAGCGATTTGATGTGGAGGTGGAAATGTCCTTCTCCTGTTTAAGCCATTTTAGCAGTTAGAGAGGTTTGTCTGTTGCTCAGTACTTTTCACTAATAAATTGCTTATTAGTAGGTGAAGTCTCTACAAAATTGCTAATATTTAATTGATATTGATGGAAACGTTGCTATTTTTTAAAAAGATTTGTGGTTCTGATGGGATAGCATCAGGAACCTATGCATTCATGATGGCGTATGTGTTTATGTATGTATGTATGTGTTTATGTATGTATGTGTTTTTATGTATGTATGTATGTGTGTGTGTGACACTGAGCTCGTAAACACAATATCTCAAGAACGGTATTGCAGATTCATGTCATATGTGATATACAGATAGCCCATGGTCAGTAGCTGTGCCCTATTGTTTTTTGGTGGTAATATCTTGCATATTTATGAGTAGGCAAGGCTTAATGTAAAAATCTTTAAATGCTCATATTTTTAAAACTGCATGACTGATTGTTTCATAAGGTATAATTGTGTTGTTAGCAAGTGTGTACATGACATATTCATGGTTTCAAAGTTGAATTTCATCAATATGCATAGTGACTTAATATCGATTTTGTTGGAGAGCTCATAAACACAGTATTTCAAGAACGATATGTGGGATTCAAGTTATATGTGGTACATATATTACCCATGGACGGCAGATGTGCCTTATTGTTTTGGGGGCAATGTCGTGCATATGCTCATATTTAACACCCAAATGTCTGTTTTGTTTCATATTTGAAATAATTTTGTTAGCAAGTGTATACATGTTAATGGGATAAAAATGGTTGAAGTTGATTAATTGTGAAATTCCATTCTTGTGAGTACTGTGAGTTACTTGGTTGTCATTCTTATTTTGAGCCCGTTGTGCAATAACATTTAGTATCAAATAGTTCAAACTTAAAATCTATTTTGTGCTTCGGAACTTCATAACCTTTGGTTTTCTGATTCAATATACATTAGTGAATGTTGCCTCTACCTGTCCAATTGCCTAAAGGTTGGCAATGTATCCCTGCCTCTTATTGTATGCATAACCCATATGCAGGACGTGCTGTATATGTTACCTATATGCAGGAATGGTGCCTGGAGGGGTGCTGTATACATCACCTATATGCAGGAATGGTGCCTGGAGGGGTGCTGTATACATCACCTATATGCAGGAATGGTGCCTGGTGGGGTGCTGTATATGTTACCCATATGCAGGAATGGTGCCTGGTGGGGTGCTGTATGCATCACCTATATGCAGGAATGGTGCCTGGTGGGGTGCAGTATGCATCACCTATATGCAGGAATGGTGCCTGGTGGGGTGCTGTATACATCACCTATATGCAGGAATGGTGCCTGGAGGGGTGCTGTATACATCACCTTTATGCAGGAATGGTGCCTGGAGGGGTGCTGTATATGTTACCTATATGCAGGAATGGTGCCTGGTGGGGTACTGTATACATCACCTATATGCAGGAATGGTGCCTGGAGGGGTGCTGTATACATCACCTATATGCAGGAATGGTGCCTGGAGGGTTGCTGTATGCATCACCTATATGCAGGAATGGTGCCTGGAGGGGTGCTATATACATCACCTATATGCAGGAATGGTGCATGGAGGGGTGCTGTATACATTATCTATATGCAGGAATGGTGCCTGGTGGGGTGCTGTATACATCACCTATATGCAGGAATGGTGTCTGGAGGGGTGCTGTATACATCACCTATATGCAGGAATGGTGCCTGGAGGGGTGCTGTATACATCACCTATATGCAGGAATGGTGCCTGGTGGGGTGCTGTATACATTACCTATATGCAGGAATGGTGCCTGGTGGGGTGCTGTATGCATCACCTATATGCAGGAATGGTGCTTGGAGGGGTGCTGTATACATTACCTATATGCAGGAATGGTGCCTGGTGGGGTCTCCTGCAGGGGACATTGTTTAACAATCAAGGTATTATTTGAATGCTGTTTTATTTGTAAGGAACATAGCTCGAAAGTAATATCATGCTTGACTTAACAAGGATGATGGTTTGCTGTAAAACTTGAATTTTACAGTACACAAATTAGAGAAACATCGGTTTCGAAATTGTAAGATTGATAGGTAGCACTTAGGATTACCTTGGCAGTAACAGTAGGAATGAGTTTACTAACTGCCATTTGTAAATGATAACTTGGTAATAAATCTGGTTAGTATCTACACATGTTGTACAGCTGGGTGTCCTCATGGAGGTAATATCTAAAAGGTGACCTCTATATATAGAATCAAACTGAGCATCTTGGGCTGCAGGGCTAAAAAGAGGGCTACTAACATGTTGTTTTTCTTGGTGTGTGTGTGGGATGGGAGGGGGGGAGGGGGTAGACAGGAAATGGGTATTGAGTGATGGATGAAAGGAAGATATGAATAAACTTGCTAGTGTTAAATGTTGCAGTTTTAGGCAAGGAAAAACAATTCCAATTACATTACACTTGTTGCTGAAATGAACATTACATTGCACTTGTTGCTGAATAAGCATTGCATTACACTTTTTGCTGAATAAGCATTACAATACACTATTTGCTAAATAAACATTACATTACACTTGTTGCTGAATAAGCATTACATTACACTTGTTGCTGAATGAACATTACATTACACTTGTAGCTGAATAAGCATTACATTATACTTGTTGCTGAATAACGTTACATTACACTTGTTGCTGAATAAGCACATGTACAGTAGAATTTGGCAACTTCATTCCTTTAAAGTAATTTCCTTGTTGGCACAGAATAGAGATAATTATTGGAATCTATTCTTTTTTATCTTTCAATAAATGAAATTAACAATTTTTTTCTTCAGTATCTTGCACTGCCTAAGTAGTATGAGCTGATGCACAAAATGACTGTTTGTCTGCTTCTATAAAGTGATTGTAAATTAATGTGTGTGGCTGAATGTCAGATGTTTAGCCTTGGTTTATTTATATTTGAGTAAATTATGTTTTGTAATGAATATGAAACTAAAGCCATGTTGCAATATTTATAAGCACTTTCATTTTAATATAATTTACATCTTCTGCTCAAGAGCTATGATAGCAAATCCCAGAATAAATTTCACCTCGTAATGATGGTCATCCTCTTTGTAGTTTCTTGCAGTTACAGCAATAGAGAAGTTTATAATGGAGATGTCTGTTAAATAAACTTAAGCTGATCCCCAAACTGACAACCTCTCAAGTATTAATTCACAAGGAGAACCACTGCAAAAACCTGAATAAACATTTTTGAGGTGCTGCCATTTCACATAGAAACAAGCTCGAGACTTCTTAAGTTCAGTAACGCATATAACATAACATGACGGACTAAAAAGGATTAGCTAACCCATATAAAGCCCAAACTAACACCACCACCACAACAACAAAAATGCCCAGAATTAGTAACAAACTTTTCAATATTAACTTTGAAATTGTGAACAGAATTGGAGCTAACCACCCACTCGGGTAAACCATTCCACCCATTCACAACTCTTTGCGAAAAGCTAAAACACTGAATATCTATCCTTGAGAACTGTGGTCAACTCCAAACTGATACCACTTCTCACATGAGGATTAGCAGAAACATGCAAGAAATAACAGAAAGTCAAAGCATCACTACCAGATAGGAATTTAAAAACCTGAATTATATCACCATGTACTCTTCTCAATTCAAGCGTGGTCAAACCAAGAATTCGCAACCTTGATTCATAAGAGATTCTTTACTTTGGAAATAAGTCTAGTGGCTCTTTGCTGAACCTGCTCCAAAATGAACTTATCCTTCTCATAAAGGGGACTCCCAAGCCTGAATAGCATACTAACGGTGAGGCCTGACTAACTGCTTATTTAAATTTAGAACAACCTCTCTACCAAGACAACAAATTCTTCTAATATATAATTAGTTTAAAAATGATGTCTAAAAAATGAATACGCAAGTTGGTTAAAAATCACATGAATGAAGTTTTTTTTGTGCTATTTTACCAAGCAGCAGTAGCGAGAGTAGTGCTGTCAGGTAAGGGCATTTTTTACCTGTGGAGTTCGGACCTCAAACAAGGACCAAAACCTCAGAAACCTATTGACAATAAAGATCTTTAGCCATCCATCCTGCCATACATCACTAATTTATTATCAACTTTTAATGATATAGATCAGGAGCCATCCATCCTGCCATACATCACTATTTTATTATCAACTTTTGATGATATAGATCTGGAGCCGTCCATCCTGTCATACATCACTAATTTATTATCAATGTTTGATAATATAGATCTGAAGCCCTCTATCCTGCCATACGTCACTAATTTATTATCAACTTTTGATGATAAAGATCTTTAGCCATTCATCCTGCCATACATCACTAATTTATTATCAACTTTTGACTATAAAGATCTTTAGCCATCCATCCTGCCATACATCACTAATTTATCATCAACTGTTCATGATAAAGACCTGGAGCTGTCCATTCTGCCATACATCACTAATTCATTATCAACATTTCATAATATAGATCTGGAGCCGTCAATCCTGCCATACATCACTAATTTGTTATCAACTTTTAAAGATAAAGATCTGGAGCCGTCCATTCTGCCATACATCACTAATTTATTGTCAATTTTGATGATATAGATCTAAAGCCATCCATCCTGCCATACATCACTAATTCATTATTAACTTTTGATAATATAGATCTGGAGCCCTCTATCCTGCCATACATCACTAATTTATTATCAACTTTTGATGACAAAGATCTAAAGCCGTCCATCCTGCCATACATCACTAATTTATTATCAACTTTTGATGATGTAGATCTAAAGCCGTCCATTGTGCCATACATCACTAATTTATCATCAACTGTTGATGATATAGATCTGAAGCCATCCATCCTGCCATACATTACTAATCTATAATCAACTGTTGATAATAAAGATTTGGAGCCCTTTATCCTGCCATACATCAATAATTTATCATCAACTGTTGATGATAAAGATCTGGGCCCTCCATCCTGCCATACATCACTAATTTATCATCAACTTCTAATGATATAGATCAGGAGCCCTCTATCCTGCGATATATCACTAATTTATTATCATTTTTTGATAATAAAGATCTGGAGCCATCCATCCTGCCATACATCACTAATTTATCATCAACTTTGATAATAAAGATCTGGAGCCCTTCATCCTGCCATACATCACTAATTTATTATCAACTTTTGACTATAAAGATCTTTAGCCATCCATCCTGCCATACATCACTAATTTATTATCAACTTTTAATGATATAGATCAGGAGCCATCCATCCTGCCATACATCACTATTTTATTATTAACTTTTGATGATATAGATCTGGAGCCGTCCATCCTGTCATACATCACTAATCTATTATCAACTTTTTATGATAAAGATCTTTAGCCATCCATCCTGCCATACATCACTAATTCATTATCAACTTTTAATAATATAGATCTGGAGCCCTCTATCCTGCCATACATCACTAATTTATTATCAACTTTTGATGATAAAGATCTGGAGCCCTCTATCCTGCCATACATCACTAATTTATTATCAACTTTTGATGACAAAGATCTAAAGCCGTCCATCCTGCCATACATTACTAATTTAATATCAACTTTTGATGATAAAGACCTGGAGCCGTCTATTCTGCCATACATCACTAATTTAGCATCAACTTTTAATGATGTATAACTGGAGCCCTCCATCCTGCCATACATCACTAATTTATCATCAACTTTTGATGATATAAATCTGGAGCCCTCTATCCTGCCATACATAACTAATTTATAATCAACTGTTGATGATATAGATGTGAAGCCGTCCATCCTGCCATACATCACTAATTTATTATCAACTTTTAATGATGTATAAATGGAGCCATCCATCCTGCCATACATCACTAATTTATCATCAACTGTTGATAATAAAGATCAGGAGCCCTCTATCCTGCCATACATCACTAATTTATCACCAACTGTTGATGATAAAGATCTGGAGCCCCCCATCCTGCCATACATCACTAATTTATTATCAACTTTTAATGAGTATAACTGGAGCCCTCCATCCTGCCATACATCACTAATTTATCATCAACTTTTAATGATATAGATCAGGAGCCCTTTATCCTGCCATATATCACTAATTTATTATCATTTTCTGATGATAAAGACCTGGAGCCTTCCATCCTGCCATACATCACTAATTTATCATCAACTTTGATGATAAAGATCTGGAGCCCTTCATCCTGCCATACATCACTAATTTATTATCAACTTTTGACTATAAAGATCTTAAGCCATCCATCCTGCCATACATCACTAATTTATTATCAACTTTTAATGATATAGATCAGGAGCCATCCATCCTGCCATACATCACTAATTTATCATCAACTTATGATGATAAAGATCTGGAGCCGTCCATCCTGTCATACATCACTAATTTATTATCAACTTTTGATAATATAGATCTAAGCCCTCTATCCTGCCATACATAACTAATTTATTGTCAACTTTTAATAATATAGATCTGGAGCCCTCTATCCTGCCATACATCACTAATTTATTATCAACTTTTAATAATATAGATCTGGAGCCCTCTATCCTGCCATACATCACTATATTATTATCAACTTTTCATGATAAAAATCTGGAGCCGTCCATCCTGCCATACATCACTAATTTATTATCAACTTTTGATGATACAGATCTGAAGCCGTCCATCCTGCCATACATCACTAATTTATTATCAACTGTTGATGATAAAGATCTGAAGCGGTCCATTTTGCCATACATCACTAATCTATTATCAAGTTTTGATGATATAGATCTGAAGCCGTCCATCCTGCCATACATCACTAATTTATCATCAACTTTTGATGATAAAGACCTGGGGCTGTCCATCCTGCCATACATCACTAATTTAGCATCAACTTTTAATGATGTATAACTGGAGCCATCCATCCTGCCATACATCACTAATTTATTATCAACTGTTGGTGATAAAGACCTGGAGCTGTCCATTCTGCCATACATCACTAATTTATCATCAATTTTTGATGATAAAGACCTGGAGCCCTTCATCCTGCCATACATCACTAATTTATCATCAACTGTTGATAATAAAGGTAAGGAGCCCTCTATCCTGCCATACATCACTAATTTATCATCAACTGTTGATGATAAAGATCTGAAGCCCCCCCCCCCCCCTCCTCTTTCCCATTCTGCAATACATCACTAATTTATTATCAACTTTTAATGATGCATAACTGGAGCCCTCCATCCTGCCATACATCACTAGTTTATCATCAACTGTTGATAATAAAGATCAGGAGCCCTCTATCCTGCCAAACATCACTAATTTGTCATCAACTGTTGATGATAAAGATCTGGAGCCCCCCATCCTGCCATATATCACTAATTTATTATCAACTTTTAATGATGTATAACTGGAGCCCTCCATCCTGCCATACATCACTAATTTATCATCAACTTGTAATGATATAGATCAGCAGCCCTCTATTCTGCCATATATCACTAATTTATTATCATTTTTTGATGATAAAGATTTGGAGCCATCCATCCTGCCATACATCACTAATTTATCATCAACTTTGATGATATAGATCTGGAGCCCTTCATCCTGCCATACATCACCAATTTGTTATCAACTTCTGATGATATAGATCAGGAGCCCTCTATCCTACCATACATCACCAATTTATCATCAACTGTTGATGATAAAGATCTGGAGCTGTTCAATCTGCCATACATCACTAATTTACTATCAACTTTTGATAATATAGATCTGGAGCCGTCCATCCTGTCATACATCACTAATTTGTTATCAACTTTTGATGATATAGATCAGGAGCTCTATATTCTGCCATACATCACTAATTTAATATCAACTTTTGATGATAAAGATCTTTAGCCATCCATCCTGCCATACATCACTATGTTATTATCAACTTTTGACTATAAAGATCTTTACCCCTCTATCCTGCCATACATCACTAATTTATTATCAACTTTTGATGATATAGATCTGGAGCCGTCCATCCTGTCATACATCACTAATTTATCATCAACTTTTGATATAGATCTGAAGCCCTCTATCCTGCCATACATCACTAATTTATTATCAACTTTTAATAATATAGATATGGAGCCCTCTATCCTGCCATACATCACTAACTTATTATCAACTTTTGATGATAAAGATCTGGAGCCGTCCATCATGCCATACATCACTAATTTATTATCAACTTTTGATGATATAGATCTGGAGCCTTCTATCCTGCCATACATCACTAATTTATCATCAACTGTTGATGATATAGATCTGAAGCCTTCCATCCTGCCATACATCACTAAATCATTATCAACTTTTGATGATAAAGATCTGGAGCCGTTCATCCTACCATACATCACTAATTTGTTATCAACTTTTGATGATATAAATCTGGAGCCCTCTATACTGCCATACAATCAATCAATCAATCGCCATAAGCCTAGCGGCTCGTTGACGCACTCCTCAGGGTCATTGAATAGGATGTGTCTGGCTGAAGTTTTTGAAGTAGAATTCTGGACCACCCTGCAGTAGCCAGATCGGATGCAGACAATCCACTCCAACTTTTCAGGCCATCCATCCAACTGGCACGAGGGCGCCCAGCATATCTTTTGGTACCAGAGGGAAGGCCTGACATCATGGGGGCAAGGCCTTCACGTACACAATGTCCATGCCACTTAGCTTATTGCTCCAGGATTATGTCAGATGAAAAAAGCCATCTATTTCCAATCAGATGTTGTAGGTGGTCATTGGAAATTTTGTCAGACCATGTAAGTCCAAGCAGGCGCCGCCAGATAGTTCTACCAAATGCATCAAGAGCTGCCAGGTCATTTTTCTTTATTGTCCAGGTTGATGCACCATATGTAAGTCTGGCCATGACAAGGGACTTAATGAGAAGCATCTTCACCTCTAAGTCAATGTGAGTGGATTGTATGTAACTACACTGGTTATTGCTCTGCTTTGCCATTGCAATGCGGCTTCGTATTTCTGCAGGATCATCAGTGTTGTAGGACAGGACTGAGCCAAGGTAGCGGAATGAAGTGACACGCTTGATAGCAGTACCATTGTATGAAATTGAAAGGTTATCCAGTGTGGGCTGTATTACCATGTACTCAGTTTTATCAGGGTGTAGTTGGAGACCATATTTCGAAGCAATGACACCAAGCGACTCTAGCTGGATTTCTGCATCGTTAGCACTTAGTGCCAGGAGTGCAATATGATCTGCATATCGTAGTTCATTGGTAGTGAAGCCTTCAACATCTGGAGGTACAAGATGTTCAGTTGCCCGAGTCCATTCACGCATCATTGCCTCTGTGTAAAGGTTGAAAATAGTTGGCATTGGTAGTGAAGCCTTCAACATCTGGAGGTACAAGATGTTCAGTTGCCCGAGTCCATTCACGCATCATTGCCTCTGTGTAAAGGTTGAAAATAGTTGGCAAAGAGGACATCCTTGCCGCACTCCAACTGGTGCCTTGAACATTGGTGTACTTAAACCTTTCCTTAACTAATTTATCATCAACTTTTAATGATGTATAACTGGAGCCCTCCATCCAACCATACATCACTAATTGATCATCAACTGTTGATGATAAACATCTGGAGCCTCCCATCCTGCCATACATCACTAATTTATTATCAACTTTTAATAATGTATAACTGGAGCATTCCATCCTGCCATACATTACTAATTTATCATCAACTGTTGATGATAAAGATCTAGAGCCCCCCATCCTGCCATACATCACTAATCTATTATCAACTTGTAATGATGTATAACTGGAGCATTCCATCCTGCCATACATCACTAATTTATCATCAACTTTGATGATATAACTCTGGAGCCGTCCATCCTGCCATACATCACTAATTTGTTATCAACTTTTGATGATATAGATTAGGAGCCCTCTATCCTGCCATACATCACTAATTTATCATCAATTGTTGATGATAAAGATCTGGAGCTGTACATCCTGCCATACATCACTAATTTATTATCAACTGTTGATGATAAAGATCTGAAGCCGTCCATCCTGCCATACATCACTAATTTATTATCAACTGTTGATGATAAAGACCTGGAGCCGTCTATTCTGCTATACATCACTAATTTAGCATCAACTGTTGATGATATAGATCTGGAGCCCTCTATCCTGCCATACATCACTAATTTAGCATCAACTTTTAAAGATGTATAACTGGAGCCCTCCATCCTGCCATACATCACTAATTTATCATCAACTGTTGATGTTAAAGACCTGGAGCCCTCTATCCTGCCATACATCACTAATTTATTATCAACTTTTCATGATGTATAAGTGGAGCCCTCCATCCTGCCATACATCACTAATTTATCATCAACTTTTAATAGTATAGATCAGGAGCCCTCTATCCTGCCATATATCACTAATTTATTATCATTTTTTGATGATAAAGATCTGGAGCCATCCATCCTGCCATACATCACTAATTTATCATCAACTTTGATGATATAGATCTGGAGCCGTTCATCCTGCCATACATCACTAATTTGTTATCAACTTTTGATAATATAGATCAGGAGCCCTCTATCCTGCCATACATCACTAATTTATCATCAACTGTTGATGATAAAGATCTGAAGCTGTCCATTCTGCCATACATCACTAATTTGTTATCAACTTTTGATGATATAGATCAGGAGCCCTATATTCTGCCATGTGTCACTAACTTATTATCAACTTTTGATGATAAAAATCTTTAGCCATCCATCCTGCCATACATCACTAATTTATTATCAACTTTTGACTATAAAGATCTTTAGCCATCCATCCTGCCATACATCACTAATTTATTATCAACTTTTGATGATATAGATCAGGAGCCATCTATCCTGCCATACATCACTAATTTATCATCAACTGTTGATGATAAAGATCTGAAGCGGTCCATTTTGCCATACATCACCAATTTATTATCAAGTTTTGATGATATAGATCTGAAGCCGTCCATCCTGCCATACATCACTTATTTATCATCAACTGTTGATGATATAGATCTGAAGCCGTCCATCCTGCCATACATCACTAATTTATCATCAACTGTTGATGATATAGATCTGAAGCCATCCATCCTGCCATACATCACCAATTTATTATCAAGTTTTGATGATATAGATCTGAAGCCGTCCATCCTGCCATACATCACTTATTTATCATCAACTGTTGATGATATAGATCTGAAGCCGTCCATCCTGCCATACATCACTTATTTATCATCAACTGTTGATGATATAGATCTGAAGCCGTCCATCCTGTCATACATCACTAATTTATCATCAACTGTTGATGATATAGATCTGAAGCCGTCCATCCTGCCATACATCACTAATTTATCATCAACTGTTGATGATATAGATCTGAAGCCGTCCATCCTGCCATACATCACTAATTTATCATCAACTGTTGATGATATAGATCTAAAGCCGTCCATCCTGCCATACATCACTAATTTATCATCAACTGTTGATGATATAGATCTGAAGCCATCCATCCTGCCATACATTGCTAATTTATTATCAAGTTTTGATGATAAAGATCTGGAGCCGTCCATCCTGCCATACATCACTAATTTATCATCAACTTTTGATGATAAAGATCTGGAGCCCTCTATCCTGCCATACATCACTAATTTATCATCAACTTTTGATGATAAAGATCTGGAGCCATCCATCCTGCCATACATCACTAATTTATCATCAACTTTTGATGATACAGATCTGGAGCCGTCCATCTTGCCATACATCACTAATTATTATCATAGATCTGGAGCCGTCCATCCTGCCATACATTACTAATTTATTATTAACTTTTAATGATATAGATCTGGAGACATTCATTCATTTTGATCAACCATAACCTGAGTAGATTATTTTCAGATTTCACCTGCTCAGATTTCAAAACCCTCTTAGTCAATGTATATATTGCTACATCACGGGGGCTGTAGACCTTTGATATACATATTTGTAATGTAATACCACCATAATAAAGATACAAATATGGAACAAGTGTGTGTGTGGGAGGAAGGAAAGGAAGGGGAGGGGGAGGGGGGGGGGGGAGACACCACAGTAGCATGCACATGTTGTAATAAAGGTATTAGGATGCTGAACTGATACCAAAGACTACATTTCAATTATACAAAATGATAAGCCAGTAAAAATAGTACTGTATATAAAATTGATGCAAAGACTCGGAACGGGAAAGAATACAAAATGAGAAAGAAACCATTAATAAATTTATCTGACATCTATTTGATGTTATATCCAACCAACAATAAATACAGTACTCGTCCCACCTGCTGTTTATGCAAAATTGATACCATTTTCCTGCTCACTTGATGAATTTCAGCTCTCTTATTTCATCTTGATAAATTTGTGTAAAATTCCCATCACAATTCTAATATACAATAACCTTGATTGGTGCGAGGAGAACAATGATAAGACAGACACACAACATGGATACCTTTATTATACAGTATTTATTAGAATAAGATGAAACCTGTTGATAATTCTGAATTGTTCTTCATACTGTTACCGGGTTGGGGAAAATAACAGACCTGAAAGGATAGAGGGAGGCATCTAAATGAGGGATCCAAATTATTCATAATCAGTTTAAAATTAATAATAATTTAAACAAAACTTAATAAGAAGAGGATTATCTACTTAAATTAAACCTATGAACCCGGACCCTTTGAGCCTATGAACCCAGACCCATTCAATGAACCTGAACCCATTGAGCCTACTGTATGAACCCAGACCCATGGAGCCAATCAACCCAGACCCATTGAGCCTATCAATCCGGACCCATTGAGCCCAGACCCATTGAGCATATGAGCCGTGACCCATTGAACCTATGAACCCGGACCCATTGAGCCTATAAACCCGGACCCTTTAAGCCTATGAAGCGGACCCATTGAGCCTATAAAGCTGGACCCATAGAGCCTATGAACCAGAACCCATTAAGCCTATGAACCTGGACCCATTGAGCCTATGAACCTGGACCCATTGAGTCTATGAACCTGGACCCATTGAGCCAATGAACCCAGACCCATGGAGCCTATGAACCCGGAACCATTGAGCCAATGAACCCAGACCCATTGAGCTAATGAAGCTGGTTGGACCCATTGAGTCTATGAACCAGGTTGGACCCATTGAGACTATGAACCTGGACCCATTGAGCTTATAAACCCAGAACATTGAGCCTATGAGCCCAGACCCATTGAGCCTATAAACCCAGACCCTTTAAGCCTGTGAAGCGGACCCATTGAGCCTATGAAGCTGGACCCATAGAGCCTATGAACCCGAACCCATTAAGCCTATGAACCTGGACCCATTAAGCCTATGAACCTGGACCCATTGAGTCTATGAACCTAGACCCATTGAGCCAATGAACCCAGACCCATGGAGCCTATGAACCCGGAACCATTGAGCCTATGAACCCAGACCCATTACGCCTATGAAGCCGGTTGGACCCATTGAGTCTATGAACCAGGTTGGACCCTTTAAGTTTATGAACCTAAACCCACTGAGCTTATGAACCCAGAACATTGAGCCTATGAACCCTGACCCATTGAGCCTATGAACCCAGACCCATTAAGCCTATAAACCCGGACCCTTTAAGCCTATGAAGCGGACCCATTGAGCCTATGAAGCTGGACCCATAGAGCCTATGAACCCGAACCCATTAAGCCTATGAACCTGGACCCATTAAGTCTATGAACCTGGACCCATTGAGCCAATGGGCCCAAACCCATGGAGCCTATGAACCCGGAACCATTGAGCCTATGAACCCAGACCCATTGAGAGCCGGTTGGACCCATTGAGTCTATGAACCAGGTTGGACCCATTGAGTCTATGAACCTGGACCCATTGAGCTTATGAACCCAGAACATTGAGCCTATGAACCCAGACCCATTGAGCCTATGAACCCGGTTGGACCCATCGAACCTAGAGCCCGGCCGGACCCATTGAGCCTATGAAGTCGGCCGGACCCATTGAACCTATGAACCTGGCCGACCCATTCAACCTATGAAGCTGGCCGGACCCATTGAGTCTATGAACCTGGACCCATTAAGCCTATCAACCTGGACCCATTGTGATGTGATGTGCTGGCATCACATGTGATGTGCTGGTGTCACATGTGATATGCTGGCATCACATGTCATGTCACATGTGATGTACTAGTGTCACATGTGATGTAATGGCATCACATGTGATGTATCACATGATGTGATGGCATCACATGTGATGTGCTGGTGCCACATGCCATGTACTAGTGTCACATGTGATGTGCTGGCGTCACATGTTATGTACTAGTGTCACATGTGATGTGTTGGCGTCACATGTGGTGTTGGTGTCACATGTGATGTGCTGGTGTCACACATGATGTGCTGGTGTCACATGTGATGTGCTGGTGTAACTAACATGGGCATCTGAAATTGGTTGTAAACATAGTGCATAAATACAGGGTGTGGAGTAATTACTTTGCAGGGAGCAAAAAGATGGCAAGTCAAACTGATAAGTGAAAAGATATCTATCTTTTATAGCACAAATCACCTGATATTCTAAGGGTAGCGTGATCTTCTCAGGGTAACATGTTCTCAAAGTAGCGTGATGATTTCAAAGTAGCGTGATGTTCTCAGGGTAATGTAATGTTCTCAGGGTAGCGTGCTGCTCTCAGGGTAGCGTGCTGCTCTCAGGGTAGCATGCTGTTCTCAGGACAAAGTGATGTTCTTAGGGTAACGCGATGTTCTCAGGATATCGCGATGTTCTCAGGGTAACGCGCTGTTCTCATGGTGACGCGATGTTCTCAGGGTAACGCTATGTTCTTAGGGTACGCGATGTTCTCAGGGTAACGCTATGTTCTCAGGGTAACGCCATGTTCTCAGGGTGATGTTCTCAGGGTGATGTTCTCAGGGTGATGTTCTCAGGGTAACGCGATGTTCTCAGGGTGATGTTCTCAGGGTGATGTTCTCAGGGTGACGCGATGTTCTCAGGGTAACACTATGTTCTTAGGGTAACGCGATGTTCTCAGGGAACGCGATGTTCTCAGGGTAACGCCATGTTCTCAGGGTGATGTTCTCAAGGTAACGCGATGTTCTCAAGGTGATGTTCTCAGGGTAACGCGATGTTCTCAGGGTGATGTTCTCAGGGTAACGCGATGTTCTCAGGGTAATGGATGTTCTCAGGGTAACGTGATGTTCTCAGGGTAACGTGATGTTCTCAGGGTAACGTGATCTTCTCAGGGTAAGGCGATGTTCTCAGGGTAACGCGATGTTCTCAGGGTAACGCGATGTTCTCTGGGTAGCGCGATGCTCTCAGGGTAGCATGATGTTCTCAGGGTAGCATGATGTTCTCAGGGTAACGCGATGTTCTCAGGGTAGCGTGATGCTCTCAGGGTAGCGTGATGCTCTCAGGGTAGCATGATGTTCTCAGGGTAGCATGATGTTCTCAGGGTAGCGTGATGTTCTTAGGATAGCGTGATGCTCTCAGGGTAACGTGATCTTCTCAGGGTAAGGCGATGTTCTCAGGGTAACGCGATGTTCTCAGGGTAATGCGATGTTCTCAGGGTAGCGCGATGCTCTCAGGGTAACATGATGTTCTCAGGGTAACGTAATGTTCTCAGGGTAAAGCGATGTTCTCAGGGTAACGTGATGTTTTCAGGATAGCGTGATGCTCTCAGGGTAGCGTGATGTTCTCAGGGTAATCTAAAAAATTTAAGCGTTGTCAAATTGGGGAGTGGAAATGTTCTGCTACTTTCATCACTTCTAGAGATGGGAGTTTTAAGCTGAAACTGCCTCTTCATGTCCACACAAAAAACACATGGTTTCACATACCGGTGTTATTAATGTAATGTATTATTGAATAAACAAGCCTAACAGTTGTTCTATCCTTGGTGAAAGATATCTGCACTCACTGAAACAATACAACTACAGTAATCTCCCAGTATCAGCTATTGAATTCATCAATCTGATGCTGGAATAATTACCTTTAAAAGACGAGACCTTATCCCTAACCCATGACATCATATAATTGCTTATTGGCATTGCATCGGGCAATGCAATCTGTATCGGGCAATGCAATCTGTATCATGCAATGCAATCTGTATCGGGCAATGCAATCTGTATCATGCAATGCAATCTGTATCGGGCAATGCAATCTGTATCATGCAATGCAATCTGTATCGGGCAATGCAATCTGTATCATGCAATGCAATCTGTATCGGGCAATGCAATCTGTATCATGCAATGCAATCTGTATCGGCAATGCAATCTGTATCATGCAATGCAATCTGTATCGGGCGATGCAATCTGTATCATGCAATGCAATCTGTATCATGCAATGCAATCTGTATCGGGCAATGCAATCTGTATCATGCAATGCAATCTGTATCATGCAATGCAATCTGTATCGGGCAATGCAATCTGTATCATGCAATGCAATCTGTATCGGGCGATGCAATCTGTATCATGCAATGCAATCTGTATCATGCAATGCAATCTGTATCGGGCAATGCAATCTGTATCATGCAATGCAATCTGTATCATGCAATGCAATCTGTATCGGGCAATGCAATCTGTATCATGCAATGCAATCTGTATCATGCAATGCAATCTGTATCGGGCAATGCAATGTGTATCGAGCAATGCGAAAAGTATTAGAAAAGATCTAGCAGTTCTAGATTTGTTATCACTAATATTCTAGCTCTGCCTTGTGTATTGAGCACTTTATCAACCAGAATTGGTATAACTTAGTATGTATATATATATATATATATATATATATATATATATATATATATATATATATATATATATATATATATATATATATATATATATATATATATATATATATATATATATATATATATATATATATATATATATATATATATATATATATATATATATATATATATATATATATATATATATATATATATATATATATATATATATATATATATATATATATATATACATATACATATACATATACATATACATATACATATACATATACATATATATATATATATATATATATATATATATATATATATATATATATATATATATATATATATATATATATATATATATATATATATATATATATATATATATATATATATATATATATATATATATATATATATATATATATATATATATATATATATATATATATATATATATATATATATATATATATATATATATATATATATTTGGAGAAGGGGGCAAAGTGGGGGGTCCATACTCATTTTTTTCTGCATAAATTTTGTCCAAACATTTGTTGAAATTTCACTTATTGTTTAAAATGCCCGAAAAATTGCATATTTTTGAAAAATTGACAAAATTGCTGGGAAAACAAATTTAGATTGTTTTTTTTTTTTTTTTTGGGGATATAAAATATGTAGACAAGTAATATTGTCCAAATCTAATCAAATTCTGCTCATACCTAGTCATGATTTTTTAATTATTTATAAAATATGTCAAATGTTGTGATTTTTGACCTCTTTTGTTAAAACATTGTGTAATCCACCCCTATATCGTAATAAAAAGTTCAAACACCATTCTGTAGTGAAAAAAAACATGGATTGCTGCAATAAAAGACATACCCCCTCGATCGTTTTTAACAATGTGTAATAACTACATAACTAAAGTTATTTTTAGATTTGTTTACATTTACGCTGAGATGATAGGAGAAAGTACCTCCCGAATCTTGTTTCAAAGTGAAACTGAGGATGAGGAAGAGTCAGAAGGCTTATCAACAGTGATGGAGATTTTCAAGTACGTTGGACCCAAGCCCAGGGCATATCAGAACCAGCTGAAATGAATAGCATGCTTTTTTTAAATTTCTGAAATCATGAATGCATTTTTTAAACTTCATGCTTACTAATGTTTAATAGGCATCTCTTGCAAAATAAACCCTATAATTCAGCAGGGATTATTTACTTGCAAGGATTATAAACAAGTAAATGGTCACTAAAATCCAATGTGATTAACATGAATTGTCCTTTTTATAGTAATTTTGGATGAAACTTAACAAACCAACACTTAATTTGTAGTGCAACAGTGCCCATAAAGCTATTTCGCGAAATACTAATTCCATGTTGTGAGTTTGTGGCGCAGTGAATTAGGATTACAATTTTAAGGGAAAAGGGTCCCATGTTAGGGGAAAGAGACCCCTGTTGGGGGAAGGAGACCCATGGTGGCGGCCAAGCAGTTCCATGGGGAAATCCTTTATTTTGAAGCAATTTGGATCCTAGAAGGGGCCATTTTTTTTGTTGATGGCATTTCTCCTGTTCCCCACTCCCAATATAAAAAAAAAGCCAGAAAACCCACTCCAACACCCCTTCCCTTCCTGTATGTCCCTGGAAACAGTTGAAATTTTATTTTCCTGTATTTAGACAAATTTGTTAACATTTCATATGCGGTACCATATGTCAGTCAAGGATACAGAGTTTGGCAAGGATACCAAGTTTGGCAACGTCAACACGATTACTGATGCTCTGAACCATTTTTGATTACCTTTCCACCAAAAATTCCTAATGGAATCAACAGAAGTAACTTTCTAAAAGACATTCAAGATAACCTAATGAACGAAAGTATTTTCAAAGCTTCCAATGGCTGAAATTGGGTCATAAACTGAAAATTTCAAGTCTGTACCTAATAAGTAAAGTAAATTAGCTAATTTGCATATCATTTGCATAACATTTGTATTGAAATAATGGTGTAAACATTTCCTTTTTATATTAATACCTTATCGCAACATATATGGCAATAAGGTACTGTACTCACTTTTGTGGGTGGGTGGGTAAATGAATGGGTGGGTAAATGAATGAGTTGGTGAATGAATGGGTGGGTGAATGAATGGGTGGGTGAATGAATGGGTATGTGAATGAATGGGTGGGTAAATGAATGGGTGGGTGAATGAATAGGTTGGTGAATGAATGGGTGGGTGAATGAATGGGTGAATGAATGGGTGGGTGAATGAATGGGTGGGCGAATGAATGGGTATGTGAATGAATGGGTGGGTAAATGAATGGGTTGGTGAATGAATGGGTTGGTGAATGAATGGGTTGGTGAATGAATGGGTTGGTGAATGAATGGGTGGGTGAATGAATGGGTTGGTGAATGAATGGGTATGTGAATGAATGGGTGGGTAAATGAATGGGTGGGTGAATGAATAGGTTGGTGAATGAATGGGTGGGTGAATGAATGGGTGAATGAATGGGTGGGTGAATGAATGGGTGGGCAAATGAATGGGTGGGTGAATGAATGGGTGGGTGAATGAATGGATGGGTGAATGAATGGGTGGGTGAATAAATGGATGGGTAAATGAATGGGTGGATGAATGAATGGGTGGGTGGATGACCGGATGAATGGGTAGGTGGGTGACAGGGTGAATGGGTGGGTGCGTGAATGAATGGGTGGGTGGGTGAATGAATGGGTGGGTGGGTGACAGGGTGAATGGGTGGGTGGGTGACAGGGTGAATGGGTGGGTGGGTGACAGGGTAAATGGGTTGGTGGGTGACAGGGTAAACAGGTGGGTGAATGGGTGGGTGAATGAATGGGTGTACAAAATGTTGTATCGTGTCTACAGAGCAAACTGTACAAGCCATCATATTGAAACTTGGTGGGAGGGTATAGGGTGAGTTGAACTTGTGTCCCGCACAAGTTGGGTTATGTACCGTGGAGGTCGAAAATAAAATAATTGATTAAAAATGGTCAATGTTGTGTTGCGCTTTCTAGGATAACTGCAATATTGGGCTGATGGAAGGTGATGCAGGGTTGTATCCTACACAAAATGAAACATGTCACTCACAGGTCAGAGGTCAAATAGTTAATTTACAATGGTAAATTTTGATTGGTCGTGTGTTATGAAATAATTTTAAGTGCAATTTGTGTTGCGCTTCCTGGGCTAGCCCTAAGTGATATTGGGTTTGTACTTGGTAAGTTGCTGGAGGTGATGTAGGGTTATGTTCCTTACAAAATGGAACAGGTCATAAAAAGGTCAGAGGTCAAATAGTTCAATTAAAATGGTAAATTTTGGTGGGTCGAGTGTTATGAAATAAGTGTAAGTGCAATTGGGTTGTTACTTGGTGCGTTGATGAAGGATGATGTTAAGCTGTGTCTCAGAAATGATATGAAATGTCACTTCAAGGTCAAAGGTCAAATAATAATGGTAAATTTTGTGCTGAATTTCGTTAAAAACGTAGTTGCTATTTTATTGATAGTTGTCCAGTTTGATAGTTTGATCATTTTACAAATTGTGTGGCAGAGGCGATAAGGTCGGCAACTTCATGGATTGCCATCTCGTATTTGTTTTGTTTATCATAGAAAGAAACAATGCACGTTCATGGGAAAGCATAGTGCCAAATCCTATCAGATAGATCATTAGCAAAATCAGAGATCAATTTTTAGGTCAAAAAGGTCAAAACAAATTAAAATTTTTATATGATTTTTTCCCTTGCTCCATAAAAATCAAGAGTATTACTAAATGAGAGGTCCTTCTTTCAACAATCCATAAATTCTCAGTATCAGCAATGTTTTTCTAAATAGGCACAAGAGCAGAATATCACAAAGATAGCAGTTTTAGAACATCTAATAATCTGAATTAATGACTTCATTTGCATCAATTTGCATATTTGACCAGAAAACTATGCAAACCAACTTTAAGTCCAAAGTCTTAGCTTTCAAATAACACTTCTTACCATAGAAAATTATACTAGTTTGTAAAAAGCCGCCTTTCCAAAAGGTTCCCTAAAACAGTAACGGTTAATTAATACATCATATCTCCTTATCAAATGTAACACAAGACCCAGAAGAACATTGCGGTTGGTTTATCTGACTAAGAATTATTTTAAAGTATTCTGAGGTGCATCTCTTCAAATAAGATATTTGATCTATTCAGTTTGTTTATTTCAGAGCCAACTCTTAGTAAAGTGCAAACATTTAAAATATAAGGAAAGGACAAGCAATAAATTACTACAAAAAAAACAACACACATTGCTACTCCCCACCCTCACTCTCAAAGTGGTAGGTCCTCTCACTGTTACTCCCCACCCTCACTCTCGAAGTGGTAGGTCCTCTCGAGCACGAACCGGTCACGTAGAATCTTGAATAGGCTGTAGTAATTGCAGAATAGCATGAGTGATATAGACACCACATAGTTCCAGTGTGTGTTGGTCACTAGCACGTACAGCTCTGTAAACACCACGCCCACCTCCAGAAATAGAAAGAGATTAAGCACCCTCATTGGTTGATGGAACATGAACTGCAAAGACAGACGATACCTCATTTGATACAGATCATATAACAGCAAACATTAGTTTGAACCATTTTAGTCCATCACATATAGTCACAACAAGTCTATGATTAACTAAGTGAAGGTCTACAATGGATGACAAATCTGCAGAAAATAAACAGTTTGCTTACTTGGATTTGAACATTTGTTGATATATGCAAAGTTTATGAAGAGGAAGATGGCTCAAGATATTGTCACATATGACTTTGTGCCATTAAACACAAACAAACAAAACCTACAAGCACTGAACAGCAATGGATTTACACAATGGAATAATAAAGATGTAAAATGGTCCATTTCAAAACTAATTTTGATGATAAGTTTTACCGTTGTGGTTTTCTTAGATTTGATTTTCAATGTTGCCTCTGTTTCCCTGTGTTATACTTTAACTTCGGGAAAAGGATGTGACTGATCATGAACAAAGATCATGGCTTTGGCTCTGTTGAAGGTCATTTAGAGAAAACTTTCTCAAATTTCATCTGTTTGCGATAAAAAGAATGAACATATCAAAGTTGCTTTGGACTGTATGGCAAGTATGAATTACCATCCAATCAGAAGACTGTATGGCAAGTATGAATTACCATCCAATCAGAAGACTGTATGGCAAGTATGAATTACTATCCATTCAGAAGACTGTATGGCAAGTATGAATTACTACCCAATCAGTAGACTGTATGCCAAGTATGAATTACTATCCAATCAGAAGACTGTATGGCAAGTATGAATTACTATCCAATCAGAAGACTGTATGGCAAGTATGAATTACCATTCAATCAGAAGACTGCATGGTAAGTATGAATTACTATCCAATCAGAAGACTGTATGGCAAGTATGAATTACCATTCAATCAGAAGACTGCATGGTAAGTATGAATTACTATCCAATCAGAAGACTGTATGGCAAGTATGATGACTATCCAATCAGAAGACTGTATGGCAAGTATGAATTACTATCCAATCAGAAGACTGTATGGCAAGTATGAATTACTATCCAATCAGTAGACTGTATGGCAAGTATGAATTACTATCCAATCAGAAGACTGTATGGCAAGTATGAATTACTATCCAATCAGAAGACTGTATGGCAATTATGAATTACCATCCAATCAGAAGACTGTATGGCAAGTATGAATTACCATCTAATCAGAAGACTGTATGACAAGTATGAATTACCATCCATACAGAAGACTGTATGGCAAGTATGAATTACCATCCAATCAGAAGACTGTATGGCAAGTATGAATTACCATCCAATTAGGAGACTGTATGGCATGTATGAATTACCATCCAATCAGTTTGTTTGTTTGTTTGTTTGATGAGGTCTTAACGGCACCACAACAACAAAGGTCAAATTGTGCCTGAGAGGTCAGATCATTTTAGAGGTAGTAAGGAAAGAGACCAGGGGGAGAATGAGAGAAATTCAAGAATAAAAGCCAGAAAGCTGTGATCGAGAGAGGAGGTGCATAGGTAAAACAAAAACAAAGTAGAGAGGGGGTGGAAGAGGAGAATTAAATATGGTTGTAGAGGGATGCATGCTGAAGGAAGGAGATTATTTTATCTGGAGGATTTTTCTGGAAGAACTCAGCAATTGAGTTGTGGGGAGCGAGGGAAGCTCTGGGAAGGTTGTACAGGGGGCAAGCAAGGAGAACGTGTTGGATTGTGAGGATGCAGTGGCAATTGTTACAGAGGGGTTGGGGGAACCAATGAGGAGGTGGGAGTGAGTGAGGTGGGTGTGACCAATTCTAAGACGGGTAGTATGAACGTTGTCGATACGAGAAAGGTTGTTGATGGTGGATTTGATCGGGATTGTGGGCTGGATGACATGAAGTTTGTTATCAATTTGGAAGTTCCATAAGGTTTGCCAGTGGTCACGAACAAGAGAAGCGATAAGCGGTTTGATGTCAGAGAGGGTTTTGGGAAAAGGGGAAGGGAGGAGGTTAAGGGCAAGCTTAGCGGCTGTATCAGCCCTGTCATTGCCAGGGATGCCAACATGGCTGGGTATCCAGAAGAAAAGAACACTTTTCCTGCAGAGGGTGGGAGAAAAGAGTTTCCGGAGGAGGAGGTGGCAGGTGAGGTTATCCCATTTAAGATTGAGTAATGAAGTAAGAACAGCCTTTGAGTCAGAGAAAATGGCAAAGTGACTAAGAGGAGAGTACTCAATAAAGTTGAGGGCGAGGAGAATGGCCTTAGCCTCGGCTGAAAGATGGATGAGTGGTCAGGAAGTCTGCTACTGAGGGTGATGTCTTGGATGATGGCAGCAGCAGCTGTCTTGTTGCCTTCCTTGGAGCCATCAGTATAGATGGAGGTGTAATTTGAGAGTTGGTCTTTGATTTGGTTGTGGAGATTGATGAAGAGGTTAGGGTGAGTTTGAGTTTTGTTATAAGTGGAGAGGTCTAGGTGGACAGAAGGGAGGGGGTGGCCCAAGGAGGAAAAGTGGGCCAGGAGTAGGTGCCGAGAGTGGCGGGGTTGATGCCAAGTTGAAAGAGGTCTGATTTAATGCGTAAGCTGAAGGGAGGCGATAGGGTTTTAGTCCTATCAAAGAGGGAGGAGAAATTGGGGTACCTAATGAGGTTGTAAACAGGGTTCTGGGTGTTGGTGAGGACTCTAAAAGCATAGGAGAGGCTAAGCTTTTTACATCTAAGTAGAAAGGGGGGTTCGTTGGCTTCAACATGAAAGCTAGTGATTGGGGAGGTCCTGTAGGCTTCTAGACAGAGCCTGAGGGCTTCATTTTGGATGGTGTTAATGTGGTTGAGGTATGAGTTGTGAGCGACACAGTAAACAATATTGCCATAGTCAAGCTTGGCACGAATGGTGAGCCTGAAAATTTTGAGGAGAGCATAGCGGTTCACTCCCCAAGTAGTGTTGGAGAGCAGTCGGAGGAGGTTGAGGGAGCTATTGCATTTTACTTTCAGGTTGGTGATGTGTGGCTTGTAGGTGAGCTTGGGGTCTAGAGTTAGACCAAGGAACTTTGTGTTTTCAACTTTAGGGATGCGATTCCCATTGAGCACAAAGTTCGGGTTGGGGTGGAGGTTGTTGAAATGAAAAAAGTGCATGCAGACTGTCTTGTCTTTGGAGAATTTAAAACCATTATTGTTGCTCCAGACTTGCAGATGGTTGAGGCTGGTTTGGAGCCTATTTTCAACAATAGGAAAGCTAGGGGAGGAGTAGGAGATGGTGAAGTCATCCACGTAGAGGGTACGTTTGATGCTGGGGCCAAGGTTATTCCCGATGTCATTAATGCTCAGGTTGAAGAGAGTGGGGGAGAGGATGCTGCCTTGGGGAACGCCCTCTTCTTGGGGGTACGGGTTGGAGAGGGTGTAGCCAATAGGAACTTGGAACTGCCTGGGTGAGAGAAAGTTTTGAATAAAGATGGGGAGGTGGCCTCTGAGGCCAATGGTGTGAAGTTTTCGGGTAATGCCGTATTTCCAAGTAGTGTCGAAAGCTTTCTCGAGGTCAAAAAATATGGCAATGAGGTGTTCCTTTTTTGCAAAGGATTCCCGGATAGCGGTCTCGAGCTTAATTAACTGGTCTAGGGTATTGCGACGTTTTCGGAAGCCGCTTTGGTGAGCAGAAGACTATATGGCATGTATTAATTACCATCCAATCAGAAGACTGTATAGCATGTATGAATTATCATCCAATCATGTCATTGGGTCCTTTAGGTTGAGATCACAAAGAGTGTAACATCTAATGGCACCAAGGTGGTGTCCATTCCTGTGTGTTTGCTTAGAGTGAAACATCTAATGGCACCGAAGTGGTGTCCATTCCTGTGAGTTTGCGTAAAGTGGAACATCTAATGGCACCAAGGTGGTGTCCATTCCTGTGACTTTGCGTAAAGTGGAACATCAAATGGCACCAAGGTGGTGTCCATTCCTGTGAGTTTGCGTAGAGTGGAACATCAAATGGCACCAAGGTGGTGTCCATTCCTGTGAGTTTGCATAGAGTGGAACATCTAATGGCACCAAGGTGGTGTCCATTCCTGTGAGTTTGCGTAGAGTGGAACATCTAATGGCACCAAGGTGGTGTCCATTCCTGTGAGTTTGCCTAGAGTGGAACATCTAATGGCACCAAGGTGGTAGAGTGGAACATCTAATGGCACCAAGGTGGTGTCCATTCCTGTGAGTTTGCCTAGAGTGGAACATCTAATGGCACCATGGTGGTGTCCATTCCTGTGAGGCGTGAGAGTGGAACATCTAATGGCACCAAGGTGGTGTCCATTCCTGTGAGTTTGTGAGAGTGGAACATCTAATGGCACCAAGGTGGTGTCCATTCCTGTGAGTTTGCCTAGAGTGGAACATCTAATGGCACCAAGGTGGTGTCCATTCCTGTGAGTTTGGAAGTGGAACATCTAATGGCACCAAGGTGGTGTCCATTCCAGTGGAACATCTAATGGCACCAAGGTGGTGTCCATTCCTGTGATTGGAACATCTAATGGCACCATGGTGGTGTCCATTCCTGTGAGTTTGCGTGAGAGTGGAACATCTAATGGCACCAAGGTGGTGTCCATTCCTGTGAGTTTCGTGAGAGTGGAACATCTAATGGCACCAAGGTGGTGTCCATTCCTGTGAGTTTGCCTAGAGTGGAACATCTAATGGCACCAAGGTGGTGTCCATTCCTGTGAGTTTGCGTAGAGTGGAACATCTAATGGCACCAAGGTGGTGTCCATTCCTGTGAGTTTGCGTAGAGTGGAACATCTAATGGCACCAAGGTGGTGTCCATTCCTGTGAGTTTGCCTAGAGTGGAACATCTAATGGCACCAAGGTGGTGTCCATTCCTGTGAGGTTGAGTAGAGTGGGACATCTAATGGCACCAAGGTGGTGTCCATTCCTGTGAGGTTGAGTAGAGTCGGACATCTAATAGCACCAAGGTGGTGTCCATTCCTGTGAGTTTGCGTAGAGTGGAACATCTAATGGCACCAATGTGCACCCATTTCTGTGAGTTTGCCTAGAGTGGAACATCTAATGGCACCAAGGTGGTGTCCATTCCTGTGAGTTTGCGTAGAGTGGAACATCTAATGGCACCAAGGTGGTGTCCATTCCTGTGAGTTTGCGTAGAGTGGAACATCTAATGGCACCAAGGTGGTGTCCATTCCTGTGAGTTTGCCTAGAGTGGAACATCTAATGGCACCAAGGTGGTGTCCATTCCTGTGAGGTTGAGTAGAGTGGGACATCTAATGGCACCAAGGTGGTGTCCATTCCTGTGAGGTTGAGTAGAGTCGGACATCTAATAGCACCAAGGTGGTGTCCATTCCTGTGAGTTTGCGTAGAGTGGAACATCTAATGGCACCAATGTGCACCCATTTCTGTAAGTTCTCATGCATTTGGACTTTGTTTACGCCGCTCACCTTGTAGAGTGATGCACTTGAGTTTCAGTTATTGTTGAAACTGAGACTCAATCATTTGAAGAACTTTCACGCATATTTCCCTTCACCTCTGTTAATCAGTTTAAATTTTGTAAAATTACAAGATAGCAATGTTACAAGACTGAAATAAAGTTATGTAGCATGATACTTACATGGAATCTTGCATATGAACTGTCAGATGGAAAGGCCACATTCTGAGCCCCTGTTGCTTTGTAAAGACCTTTATTGTAGCGGACCAGCACCCCCTGAGGCCAGACGGTGCTATCAGACCATCTACAGGGACAAAGAGGGGAAGTCATGATAAGTATTAATTAGTACCTGAGATGGAGGCAACAGTGTCTTCATGCTGATGCCAAATACAGTATACAATTCATTCTAAACAAAAAAAGTGGTGTATATTTAAAAAGCCAGTTTTAATTCACAAAGATTGTCAATTTATAAATTTGGCCCATCACTTCTTTGTGGTATTGGTGGGCCAACCTGCATATTTCACATGCGGACCTAATTGTGGTACTGGTGGGTCAAATTGCATATTTTACATAAGAACCTAATTGTGGTACTGGTAAGCCAACCTGTATATTTCACATGAGGACCTGATTGACCTGTGGCACTAGTGAGCCAACCTGCATATTTCACATTAGGACCTGATTGTGGCACTAGTGAGCCAACCTGCATATTTCACATGAGGACCTGATTAAGGCACTAGTGAGCCAACCTGCAAATTTCACATGAGGACCTTATTATGGTACTGGTGGGCCAACCTGCATATTTCACATGAGGACCTGATTATGGTACTGGTGAGCCAACCTGCAAATTACACATGAGGACCTGATTATGGTACTGGTGAGCCAACCTGCATATTTCACATGAGGACCTGATTGTGGTACTGGTGAGCCAACCTGCAAATTACACATGAGGACCTGATTATGGTACTGGTGAGCCAACCTGCAAATTACACATGAGGACCTGATTGTGGTACTGGTGAGCCAACCTGCAAATTACACATGAGGACCTGATTATGGTACTGGTGGGCCAACCTGCATATTACACATGAGGACCTGATTGTGGTACTGGTGGGCCAACCTGCATATTACACATGAGGACCTGATTGTGGTACTGGTGGGCCAACCTGCATATTACACATGAGGACCTGATTATGGTACTGGTGGGCCAACCTGCATATTACACATGAGGACCTGAATATGGTACTGGTGGGCCAACCTGCATATTACACATGAGGACCTGATTATGGTACTGGTGGGCCAACCTGCATATTACACATGAGGACCTGATTGTGGTACTGGTGGGCCAACCTGCATATTTCACATGAGGACCTGATTGTGGTACTGGTGAGCCAACCTGCAAATTACACATGAGGACCTGATTATGGTACTGGTGAGCCAACCTGCAAATTACACATGAGGACCTGATTGTGGTACTGGTGAGCCAACCTGCAAATTACACATGAGGACCTGATTATGGTACTGGTGGGCCAACCTGCATATTACACATGAGGACCTGATTATGGTACTGGTGGGCCAACCTGCATATTACACATGAGGACCTGATTATGGTACTGGTGGGCCAACCTGCATATTACACATGAGGACCTGATTATGGTACTGGTGGGCCAACCTGCATATTACACATGAGGACCTGATTATGGTACTGGTGGGCCAACCTGCATATTACACATGAGGACCTGATTGTGGTACTGGTGGGCCAACCTGCATATTTCACATGAGGACCTGATTGTGGTACTGGTGAGCCAACCTGCATATTTCACATGAGGACCTGATTATGGTACTGGTGGGCCAACCTGCAAATTTCACATGAGGACCTGATTGTGGTACTGGTGGGCCAACCTGCATATTTCACGTTAGGACTTGACAATCAAATTGCAACGTTTAGAGCATTTTTTAAACGATTTGGAAGGAAAAGTGATACTTTCAATGGGTAGTAATCAGGGTTCTAGCCCGCCCAGGACTCGCAATTCCCACCTGGCACTCAGCTCTTAAGATTCACTCTTCCGCCCGGCACTCAAAAGTCCAATTCAGGTAATTAATCAAGTGTTTAAACAGATCTCCTTTAATCTCGCTCTATTTATCTCATCAGCTGATTTACACACATAACATACATTACGCACAATAAATTTCGATCAAAAAAACTGAACTATATAAGATTTTAACGCAATTGAACGTACATATTATAATAAAATCACCCATACATTAAGCTCTTTGCATAAACATACGTACATGCACACAGTTAAGGGTCACATTTTAATCCTTGTGAGCTGCTGGCAGCTTCCCAAGTCCGTCACTTTACCATACAAACAAACTTTAACAAAGTAAATATTACACCCCCAAGAGCCCAAGGTGTGCTTATAGAATGGTCCAAATGTAAGTAACCAATCACATTTGTTATAAACCCCATGCACTTAACACTATAATGGACTAATCGATATTCTTGGGATTTGTTTGTTTGTTTGTTTGATGAGAGTTTAACGGCACCACAACAGCAAGGGTCAAATCGTGCCTGAGAGGTTGGATCATTCCAGAGGTGGGAAGGAGAGTAAACAGGGGAGAGATTGAGAGAAACACAAGAAGAGGTGGGGAAGGAGGACTAAATATGGTTGTAGAGGGAAGCATGATGAAGGAAGGAGATAATTTCACCTAAAGGTTTTTTTTGGAAGAGCTCGGCTACTGACTTGTGGGCAGCGAGAGAAGCTCTGGGAAGGTGGTACAGGGGGCAAGCAAGTAGAATGTGATGATGCAATGACAATTGTTGCAAAGGGGTGGGGGGAGCCAATAAGGAGGTGGGAGTGAGTGAGGTGGGTGTGACCTATTCTAAGGCAGGTAATGTGGATGTTGTTGACACGGGATAGCTTGTAAGTAGTGGGTTTGATCGGAATGATGGGCTGGATGATGTGGAGTTTATTATCAATTTGGGAGTCCCATGAGGTTTGCCAGCAGCCACAAACAAGGGAAGTGATACGCGGTTTGATGGCAGAAAGGGTTTAGCAAAAGGGGTAAGGGTAAGGGTGAGGGCAAGCTTAGCAGCTGCATCAGCCCTGTCATTGCCAGGAATGCCAACATGGCTGAGTATCCAGAAGAAAAGAATGTGTTTCCTACGGAGAGGGGGTGCAAAAGGAGTTTACTGAGGATGAGGTGAGATTTGGGGTTATCCCATTTAACATTGAGTAATGAAGTAAGGACAGCCTTGGAGTCAGAGAAGATGGCAAAGTGGCTGAATGGAGACTATACAATAAAGTTAAGGGCGGGGAGGATGGCCTTGGCCTCGGCCGAGAAGATGGATGCATAGTCGGGAAGCCTGCTACTGAGGGTGATGTCTTGGATGACAGCAGCAGCAGCTGTCTTGTCGCCTTCCTTGAATCCATCAGCATAGATGGAGGTATAGTTTGAGAGTTGGTCTTTGATTTGGTTGTGGAGGTTGATGAAGAGGTTAGAGTTTGGGTTTTGTGATGAGTGGAGAGGTCTAGGTGGATAGTAGGGAACGGGGTGGCCCAGGGATAAAAAGTGGGCCAGGATAAAGTGCTGAGAGTGGTGGGATTGCTGCCGAGATGGAGAAGGTCTGATTTGATGCGTAAGCTGAAGGGAGGGGATAGAGTTTTAGTCCTATCAAAAAGGGTGGAGAAATTGGGGTATCTAATGAGGTTGTAATATGGGTGTTGGTGAGGGTTCTAAAAGCATAGGATATGCTAAGCTATTTACACCTTAGCAGGAAGGGGGGTTTGTTGGCTTCAACATAAAGGCTGATGATTGGGGAGGTCCTTTAGGCACCTAGACAAAGCCTGAGGGCTTAATTTTGGATGGTGTTGATGTGATTTGAGGTAAGTTTTGTGAGCAACACAGTAGACAATATTGCCGTGTCAAGCTTGGTACGAATGGTGAGCCTTAAGATTTTGAGGAAAGCATGCTGGTTCGCACCCCAAGTGGTATTAGAGCGGAGGTTGAGAATGTTAAGAGAGCTGTTGCAATTCCGCTTCAGGTTGGTGATGTGTTGTTTGTAGGAGAGCTTGGGGTCTAGAGTTAAACCCAGGAAGTTAGTGTGGTCAACTTTAGGGATGGGATTGCCATTAAGCACGAGATTCGGGTTGGGGTGGAGGTTGTTGAAATGACAGAAGTGCATGCAGACTGTCTTGTCTTTGGCGAATTCAAAACCGTTGTTGTTGCACCAGGCTTGCAGTCAGTTGAGATTGAGTTGAAGCCTTTTTCGACAAGAAAAAAGCTTAGGGAGGAGTAGAAGATGGTGAAGTCATCCACGTTAAGAGTACATTTGATGCTGGGGCCATGCAAGTTTATTCGCGATGTCATTAATGCTCAGGTTGAAGAGAGTGGGAGAGAGGATGCTGCCATGGGGTATGCCCTCTTCTTGGAAATACGGGTTGGATAGGGTGTGGCCAATACAAACTTGGAACTGCCTGGGTGAGAGAAAGTTTTGAATAAAGATGGGGAGATGGCCTCTGAGGCCGTTGGTGTGAAGTTTGCGGGTAATGCCATATTTCCAAGTAGTGTCGAAAGCTTTCTCGAGGTCAAAAAATATGGCAATGAGGAGTTCCTTTTTTGCAAAGGATTCCCGGATAGCGGTGTCGAGCGTAAATAACTGGTCTAGGGTATTGCGACCGTTTCGGAAGCCGCTTTGGTGAGAAGAGAGGATTCTGTTGGTCTCAAGGAACAAGTTTAGTCTCTGATTAATGGTCCTTTCCATAATTTTACAGAGACAGCAAGTGAGGGCAATGGGTCAGTAGCTAGAGGGGTCAGTACCGTCCTTCCCCGGTTTAAGGACGGGGATGACAATAGCTGTCCTCCAGATAGGGGAAAAGAAGTGTGAGGACCAAATGGGGTTGAAGATGGTGAGTAGGGTAGTGGTGGCCTTGATGGGAAGGTGTTTCAGGAACTGGTAGGGAATGTTATCTGGGCCCTTCGAGGTGCAGCCAGCGTCGTGGATGGCTTGGTTTAATTCAGAAAGGGTGAGAGGAGTGTTGTAGCTTTCGGAGTTGTTGGAGGAAAAAGTGATTCCCCAGGCTTCATCGCAAGCTTTTTTGGTTTTAAAAGCATTGGTGTACATGTGGTTGGTCGAGGACGAGATGTTGCTGAAAGAGGCGGCGAGGTGGTTAAAGATATCTTTTCTTGCTGTGAGAGGATCACCATTCTAAGAGAGATGGGAGATGGGATATTTGCCTACTCTGCCGTGGAAGCTGTCAACCATTCTCTAAATCTTCTTAGTGGGGGTGTTAATGGTAAGAGAAGAAATAAAGTTGTTCCAAGTGTTGGTTTTACTGTCCTTTTGCATCAGCCGTGCCTTGGCACGGCTGATGCAAAAGAGGTTGAGGCTATGGGTGGTCGGGTTAGTCTTAAAGTTCCTGAGGGCTCTTTTCCTGTTCTTGATGGCAATTTTGCAGTCATCAGAGAA
Source organism: Chiridota heheva (assembly GCA_020152595.1). NCBI lineage: Eukaryota > Metazoa > Echinodermata > Holothuroidea > Apodida > Chiridotidae > Chiridota > Chiridota heheva. Next base: position 262,017 of record JAIGNY010001840.1, read on the forward strand.
CCAGGGGTTGGGAAACGATTTGGGGGTTTGGAGGTTTTGGGAATTGAGCAGGTGGCGATGTTGATAAGGATATTACTGAAGATAGACATGGGATCCTCATCTTCGAGAAGATGGGGGAGAGGTGTGAGTCACAGAGGGTTTTAAAAGGGGGCCAGTCAGCCTTCTCGAGGTTCCAATTGGGGGTGTGGTGAGTGAGGGTTTGAAGGTTAATGGAGTGTATAAGAAGAGGATAATGATCACTACCACAGAGGTCAGCAGTGACTCTCCATCTAAAATCAGGGAGGAGGTTAGGGAAACAGACAGACAGGTCAATACAGGTGAGAGAGCCAGTGGCAGGATGAAGGTAGGTCAGGGAGTTAGTGTTGAGCAAGGACAGGCTGTACTGACAAAGGGCCTTTTCGATGAGCTTGGCTCTGGGGCTGGTGGTAATAGAGCCCCACAGAGGGTTGTGAGCATTGAAGTCACCAAGAAGGATGAAGGGGGTGGAGAGCTGAGGGATGAGGTTGTTAAGGCTGGTTGGTTGAATGTTGGTGTTGGGGGGGAGATAGATATTGCAAAGAGTGAAAGTCTTGTGGAGGGAAAGAGAAATACAGATGGCCTGAAGGTCGGTGTGCACATGAACAGGGCTGTGTGGGATATCGTGTCTAAGGAGAATGGAGATGCCCCCACAGGCTCTGTCAGCGTCCACTTGATGTTTGTGATAGCTAGCGAAGTTGTTGAGAGAGTAATGGTCGGTGGGTTTTAAGAAAGTTTCTTGTAGGCAGAAGACGACCGGGTTGAAGGTGGAGGCCAGAAGGTCAATTTCTTCAGAATTGGCTTAAGGCTCCTAATGTTCCATTGTATGATGTTGTGGGTGTTATTATAATTGTTTGTGGTGCACGCCATAAGAAGGCAGGGGGTTATCTGGAGAAAAATCTGTTGGGTCTGAGTTGGCTTGTTTTTTCTTTGAATCTTTTTCGTTGGAAGCGATTGTTTTTGAAAGTTGGACAAGAAGTATGATTGGTGTGTTCGGTAATCGAACAATCCATATTCTCTTTAGTGTCATGCATGTGGGTTTGGGTGGCGGGCTGTTTGTTGATTGGTTGTTTGTTGTTTGGTTGTTTTTTGGTTGGTTGGTTTGTTGGTTGTTTTGTTGGTTGGTTTGTTGGTTTGTTGATTGTTAGCTTGGTTGGTTTTAGTTTGATGTATGGTGGTATTAGTGGTGTTGGTGTAGGGGGCGGTAAGGGCTTTAGAGTAGGAAGGGAGGTTGAGGAGAGAAGTCGTGGTGGAGTAGGTGTGGGAATTGGGTGTGGTTGGCTTATTGGCAATGGTGATGGGCTAAGGACTAGGTAAGAAGAGCCAGGTGAGCTCAGTTTGGGCATGGGAGTCAGTTTTGTTGAATTAGTTGTGTTAGGGGGGGCGGTGTTGGTGTTAGAGGAGACTACGTTTGAGTAGGAGGGCTTGGTGTTAAGGGAAGCGAGGAATTGCTTCCTAGCTTCTTATGTTGGGATTGAGGGTTTTAAGTTTAGTGATTTGTTTTCCCTGAAGCCAAGTGGGGCAGTCTTTCGAGAAGGAGGGATGGTTGGCTGGGTGATTACCGTCACAATTTGTGCAGAGTGGGGTGTTGGTTGTTGTCATGGTCTGGGGCTCTGCAGTTACCACAGCGCGCTTGGCTGTGGCAGGAGTTTTTCCCGTGGCCATACCTCTGGCAATTATAACAACATAGAGGTGTTGGGAATGTAAGGGGCGACTGGGATTCTTAAGTATCCAGCAATGATGTGGAAGGGCAGAATTGGTGTGGCGAAAGTAAGGAAGATAATTTTGGTGGGTGTTTCGGCTTCATCTCTCTTTAGAACGGGACGACGGGCTTCAATAACGTGTTGGCTTGCCATGTAGTTCCTGTATGAGATCATCATTGGACAAGTACGCAAGATCTTTAGTGCGTATGACGCCTTTGCTGGAGTTGAGGGAACGATGAGGGGTGACTGTGATGTCGATACCAGAGTTGGCTAGGGTATTGGTGGAAAGGAGGGTGGTGGCTTGTGTGTCCCTGGTGCAGTGCACCAGGAGATCACCAGATCTGAGGGTAGAGACCTTGGGGAGGGTACCAAAAAGGCCGTAGAGCACTTCATGAATGAGGAAGGGGTAAACTTTTTTTAAGCTTTCTTGCTTGTTGGTGGCATGTATTATTAAGATTTTGAGATTGGGGTTGAAGAATAGTCAATGAAGGTAGGTGTGTCACGGAGAGGAAAGGGGGGTCAAGGTCACTGCACAAGCGCTTCGTCATAATGAAAGAAAAAAACCAAGGGCTGAGAGACTCAGGGCAGCTAGAAAAAAAGTCGCGGAACTACTATATAAGAACCGCTGTACTAGTAACGAAAGGCGCGAAAGTCTGGTCAGAACGAAAGGGAAAATACAAAAGAAATGATCTCACCGTGAAGAGAAGCCCATTCACAGAAAAAAATCCAAAGAAATGAAGATATAAAATAAAAATTGGTGTAAACTGAAGTGAAAACGGAGCAAAATAGTATGAGAAAAGAATTAAAAGTCACGTCGCTCTCGTTGCACACGAGGCAGTCTAGAATATTTAGTGAAGTTCCCCACTTCAATGACACAAAAGGACTTTCCCACTTCAATGACACAAAAGCACTTTCCTACTTCAATTACACAAAAGCACTTTCCCACTTCAATGACACAAAATAACTTTCCCACTTCAATTACACAAAAGCACTTTCCCACTTCAATGACACAAAAGCACTTTCCCACTTCAATTACACAAAAGCACTTTTCCACTTCAATCACACAAAATAACTTTCCCACTTCAATGACACAAAATAACTTTCCCACTTCAATGACACAAAATAACTTTCCCACTTCAATTACACCAAAGCACTTTACCACTTCAATGACACAAAAGCACTTTCCCACTTCAATGACACAAAATAACTTTCCCACTTCAATGACACAAAATAACTTTCCCACTTCAATGACACAAAATAACTTTC
>JAIGNY010001840.1:270000-332500 GCA_020152595.1 Chiridota heheva
AAATACGATTGGGAACAAAGCGTGTACTAGCTTAAACCAATTGAAGAAAAATTTGTTAGCAAGTAACTGCTTAAGAGCAAAAGTTAGCGGGGTAACACAAACTTCGCAAGGTAAGTCAGACAAAAACAAGGGAAAAACCGCAATAAGCATTTTCACGAACGGCGGCATGAGAAATCCTGTAAAAGGGGCTATGCCTCGAGCCCAAGCGCATACCTCGGCTGTTCCATGAACAGTGTCAACTACTTTAAAAAAAGCTACTGAACAATCCATCGGAGAAAAATGTCTCGTGACACAGTACGATGAGATCTCCGTGTAACTTCCCAGTGGTCGCGAGTCAAAGACCGTAGACCCAAGTGGAAAACCTCAGTGGATGGCTGCAAGCTATTCCAGAGCCCGTGAAACCAAGTCTGAGATAGGGCCCCCCTCCATCACGGGAAGAGGGGGTTAACAACTCCTCAGAAAGGCCTTGCTACGCCGAGGATAGGCGGACTAAGGCCACACCGTCAAACAAAACGCTCTGAGACTGAGATGTAATTTGCACGAGCCCAGGAAAAAAACATAAGTCGTCCCTGACCCAAGGCTTGTACGGGAAACCTACAAGGTCTTGAGCAGCTGAGGGGACCGCAGTTGGCCGGGCAAACTGGGCGCTATCGGTCGTACGTCGCCTTGCTTAGCATACTCCGTACTAGCGTGAAAGGCGGAAGACGTAACTCACATAGTGAATTCTTTTGAGAAAAAAATGTGTCAACCCCGAAACCCGCAGCTCAGGAGAAAGGACGCAAAGAAAAGATAGCTTGCGATCGTCCATGGATCCTGTGGGGATTCCACTAAAGCGAGTAATTGTTAACGTGTTCTTGCAGTCCAAAGTGAGCGGCCGTAAGGCTGGCATAGTTCATCCTGCACCGAGACTAGAGGAAGGATTCCAGAAACTCTTGGAGCCTGTTCCTATCTGTCTAAAAAGAAGACCACAACAGTGGTGTAAAGTCTGCGCGAATCTGAATTGCCTTGCTCAGCACTAGCAGTAAAAGGTGAAAAATGTCTGGCATTCTGCCTGTGAAAAAGGCCAAGTACCCAACCAAGTTTCTGTCATAAGGGGGTCTCTGAATTGCCTTGCTCAGCACTAGCAGTAAAAGGTGAAAAATGTCTGGCATTCTGCCTGTGAAAAAGGCCAAGTACCCAACCAAGTTTCTGTCATAAGGGGGTCACATGAAATGTGCCCCTACCTCGATCAAGACGCATCCGTCGGCACTGACGGTGAAAGTCTGACAGGTGGAAACTTCGTTCCTCACAACAGGTGGGAGCATCCGCACCACCACCAGGGGGTGGCCACCAACTACACGCGTAAAGCGGAGGTACTGAATGAGACCATCTTCAGTCCATGTAAGACTGCTGACCCTGAGCAAAGTTTGTTTAAACTTTACTGAACTAAACCAATGGTTAGCTTATTAAAAGGCAGGCCATTAATATAAAACGTATACAAAAAGGGCTGCAAACCGTGTAAGGCTATGTAGCTGTGAGACGGTTTGGGGTCGTAAGACAGCGGAGCCGTAAGATATTGTCTACGGCTCCAAAGCGGTGTCTGAAAATTGTAGCAGTTGCAGAACCACATAGCTCTAGGCCACTCCTATCTACAGCGAAACTTGTCTATAAAGTTGATTGCAAAAGGTGTTAATGTACGACATATAGTTACAACCTTGGAACTGCAGAGCCTATGGCTACGGATGTGGAGAAAACTAATACTGTGTGTCTGTACGGGTAGTTAACTAACAGGCCGTAAAGTCGCAAGCCGTGTTGAACTGCTTTAGGAAGGTGTTAAAGTATAGGATAAACGTGCCGTTGTTAATAGCTACCCCTATCGTGAGTTAATTTTTACAAGGGGTTTAACATACTACGTCAACTGTATAAGTCGTTAACCCCAGCACTGGGGTAGAAATCACGAAAGAGTTTACGTAATGTGTATACTACACGGGTCATTAATTCCGTTAAACACCCTTCACCACGGAGCTGAGAAGCACGTGGCTACTGGGGGGACAAACGCCCTACTCAGTACGCATCCCCGTTTAGTAGTATAGGGCCGTTATGGATCTACAAAGGCATCAACGTGGCAAGTAAGTTCCACTAGTCGTCCACCAAGTTTGCTTCTGTTCACCACGGAGCAATAAGCTAGTGGCTACGCGAGGGGGACAACTGGTACGTGTCCCTAACGTAATAGCTATCAGTACAAAAGAACTGTCTGGGTCTACGATAGCGTTAACGTACTACATCTGTTACATAAGTCACTACCTCAGTATACTTCTATTCACTACGGGGCCACTGAGTAAATGGCTACGCGTGAGGGAGTAAAGTTGTACTCAGTACGCGTTCCTGTTGGAATAGCTAAGAATACACTGGAGCCGTATGGAATACGGAGGAGTTTACGTGCTACGCAAGCTATACGAGCCGTAAACTCTGTTTGTTTCACTGCAGAGCTACGAAGCTGGTAGCTGCATGGGGAAGGGGGGACTACAGTCGTACTCAGTACGTGTCCCAGTAAGAATAACAGCCGTGAAACTCTGTAGCTCCTGGCTACTGATCGCTTACCACGCAGTTGCACTGCTGGTGAACGCCGTTAACTTCGTTTGTATCTGTTCACTACGGAGCAGCGTAGCCAGTGGCTACGTGTGGGGGACTGTCGTCAAACGCTAAATGCATCCCGGTAAGAATGACGACCGCGGAACTCTGTAGCATGCGGCTATCGGCCGCATCATCTTAAAGTTCTGTTACCCGGGTTTATCGTAAGTTGTACGTTATCCTGTGTAGGTTCTGTGGGGGCTGAACGGCCCATTCACCGGAGTGTGTAGCTACGGAACTGTATGGACCTGTAAAGCTGTGTCCCGGACTAGTGAACTCATGTTTTGGAGCCGCAGGGGCTGGTACGGAGCCGTACAAAGGGTGTGTAAAGTTGTGGTACTCCCGGGTTTACTGTACCTTGTACGTAAAACCATATTAATATCTTTATAATTTGAGCGGAATGTCACGTTCGACGAGAAAAGTATATTCAGTTTAGTTCAAACGGTCGTGGAAGTATGTAACAAGGAGAAAATAGCTCTCATGATGCTATGCTTATAGTGGGAAGGTTTTCTTAACACCCTAGCGCTAGGCTTTGTAACCTGAGGAAGGGCTTACATGCGACACATCGCGGAGCATCCTGGGTGCGTAACGCACCGACATACGAGGACTTGTCCTCTGTGTCCACGATACCAGTGAAAATTTTGGCGGAACCATGACGTTCAACGCGGAAAAGAACTGCGTAGCTAATGGCTACAGAAACAAGAAGAAAATAGCTCTCCTGATGCTATACTTCTTGTAAAGATTGTCACTTAACATCTGACCACGTAGCTTCGTAGCTAGCGGGTCCATTTCCGGGTTTATCGTACAGTGTACGTTACCCAGTTACAAAACTCTGGAACCGTACAGACCCGTTCCCTGTTATATATTGGGGAACTGTAACGTTTAACGCGGAAAATCTTATTAATGGCGTTTACACGGCCATGGAACTGCGTAGCTAATGGCTACTGGACCAAGGAGAAAATAGTTCTCCTGGTGCTATACTTCTTGCGAAGATGGTCACTTGTCACCTGACCACATAGCTTCATAGCTAGTGGGTGTATTTCCGGGTTAATTGTACTGTGTACAATATCCCGTTACAAGACTATAGAGCCTTACGGATCCAATCACCGGAGCCGCATGGAGCCGTGGGCCACGAAGCCGTATGGAAGCGTCCAGCCGTCCAACGGACCCATAAACCAGGCCCTGAAGCTGTCCAATAGACCAGTGAAGACGGGACGTGGAGCCGTCCAATGTACCCGTACGGGCCTGTAAACACGAGCCGTGGAGCCGTATGGATCCGTCCAATGGACCCGTAAACACGGGCCATGGAGCTGTATGGAACCATCCAATGGACCCGTACAGACCAAAAGGGACCCGTGAAATCACTTGTGACTCACGTATAATATACTTCACTAAAAATAGTCGCCCCTCCCAACTCAGTAATCTTATCGAGAAGGGGGCGTTTTTTTACAGTGGTTTATATACTTTCACTAAAAATAAGCGCTGCTCCCAACTCAGTAATCTTATTGAGAAGGGGGCGCTTCTCTACAGTGGTTTATATACTTTCACTGAAAATAGGCACCGCTCCCAAGTCAGTAATCTTATTGAGAAGGGGGCGCTTCTCTACAGTGGTTTATATACTTTCACTAAAAATAGGCACCGCTCCCAACTCAGTAATCTTATGGAGAAGGGGGCGCTTCTCTACAGTGGTTTATATACTTTCACTGAAAATAGGCACCGCTCCCAACTCAGTAATCTTATGGAGAAGGGGGCGCTTCTCTACAGTGGTTTATATACTTTCACTGAAAATAGGCACCGCTCCCAACTCGGTAATCTTATCGAGAAGGGGGCGCTTCTCTACAGTGGTTTATATACTTTCACTAAAAGTAGGCACCGCTCCCAACTCAGTAATCTTATGGAGAAGGGGGCGCTTCTTTATAGTGGTTTATATTCTAATTGATGTCTTCTTTAGGATGCCACTTACCTTATCAACATATAGACTCAGGTAACTTACATCTGATAGACCGCACCCGTGGCACTACTGACTCAGTAATCTATCGAGTCAGAGGCCTCCAGGGGTTAATCAGGAAAAAGTTAACACAGTAAACTACAAAGACAGGCCTTCCGAACTTAGTAATCTATCGAGAAGGTGGCCGAAGCCTAAGTAGAAACTCTGAGACTAATTGATTTATATCGCCTTTTGGCGTTTTCCTGAAAAGTAAAAATATATACGAATGCATACATATACAATTACACCAAGACGTCCCTACAGGTGATGTACCTACGACCCTTCGTCAAACATAGATAGGCAAGCCATAGCAAAATAGCACATCAAAAAACATTATCAGAAAAATTTATATCTGAAAAGTTTTAGAAACCCGAGAAAATGCACCGAATGTAAATTCTTTAATAGCGTAGAGGTAGTGTGAAAAACAGGAACCACTGAGTAACTTGGCGTCTGTGGAGATAAAAAGAAAAGATTAAATCTCCTGTGAAGAGGATGTCGGAGAGACCCCTCAAGGTCTCTCCAACGCCCCAAATTTCAAGCTTAGTAAATTAAAAACTTTGTTTTAATTATATGCGAGAAAAACTAATACACGGTATGTACTGGTAACATTAAATAAATTATAGGCTTTCTTGTAACAACTGTAGCTCCTTGGAGCTGTAAGGAGCCAACTCCTCGAACACCATGTGGAGACGTCGACCCAATGCGCATTGGCCTAATGCATACGAAAACCTGTACTGAAGATATCCTAACATGTTAATAAAATGCATAGTATAACGCTAGGCTCTCCTCGTGGAAGGGCGGAGTCGAGGGTAAAAAACACTTAAACCCAGGGGCAAGAGGTCCACTAGACGGGCACCTAGTCTAGGATCTAAAAACACCCGCCGCGAGATTAAACTCTCTTGAACTAGCCACCCGCTTTGAACGGATGGAGACAAAAACACTCTATTTTAAGTGTAGGCTACACGGGAAAGTCCTGTAAGTCGGACTGAAGAAATCCAGGACCTATGGCTACCTCTACTTTCCTCAAAAGACTTGAAAAGGCAAACCTGATAAGATAGAGCAGTGTAAAAACCTGCCTGATAGAAGCTGCAAAGGAGAAAATTGTTAGAAAAAGGTTAGATTTATAAAAGTAAATTTGCCCAGTTCCACAATGTTGTGAAAACGCGCTGAATAAAGTGAGGTATAGTAGCGCTTATATGGAGGTCAGGGCTGGCTGGTAACTACATTTTTTAAGTCGGTTAGAAGTGTGTTAGAACTAGGTCATGTGACCAGATTGCATATTTATAGCCTGGAAGGTAAGGTATAGCCTGAAGTAAAAATATCTATCTGTGACCATGCACAACCGCCACAGGTCCAGGTACAAGTGAGACTGAGGAACACAGAATGTATATATGTACTGTGACCATGACCACCACAGGTCCAGGTACATGCGAGGCTAAGGAACACAGAATGTATATATGTACTGTGACCATGACCGCCACAGGTCCAGGTACATGTGAGGCTGAGGAACACGGAATGTATATATGTACTGTGACCATGACCGCCACAGGTCCAGGTACATGCGAGGCTAAGGAACACAGAATGTATATATGTACTGTGACCATGACCGCCACAGGTCCAGGTACATGTGAGGCTGAGGAACACGGAATGTATATATGTACTGTGACCATGACCGCCACAGGTCCAGGTACATGTGAGGCTGAGGAACACGGAATGTATATATGTACTGTGATCACAACCACCACAGGTCCAGGTACATGCGAGGCTGAGGAACACGGAATGTATATATGTACTGTGACCATGACCACCACAGGTCCAGGTACATGCGAGGCTAAGGAACACAGAATGTATATATGTACTGTGACCATGACCGCCACAGGTCCAGGTACATGTGAGGCTGAGGAACACGGAATGTATATATGTACTGTGACCATGACCGCCACAGGTCCAGGTACATGTGAGGCTGAGGAACACGGAATGTATATATGTACTGTGACCACAACCACCACAGGTCCAGGTACATGCGAGGCTGAGGAACACGGAATGTATATATGTACTGTGACCATGACCACCACAGGTCCAGGTACATGTGAGGCTGAGGAACACAGAATGTATATATGTACTGTGACCATCACCACCACAGGTCCAGGTACATGTGAGGCTGAAGAATACAAGTATGTATATATGTACTGTGACCACAATCACCAGAGGTCCAGAATCAAATTCTAGTCGGAAGACACTTTCCTATCATTTTTATTGTCTAAAATTTAAAGAATTACAAAAAATAAATTGAGCTGTCTGCCCAGTCATAAACTAAGAAGATTTTACATAATTTAACTAGAACTGTCGGAAGGACAGTATGCTTGACTATCCAAAGCTAGTATAGAGAGTGGGCTTATAGAGGAAAGTAGATACAGAAATAGGGTAGCAGGGGCAGATGATTTCAAATTACTTGAGCTTTGAAAGATGCACTCACATTTTTATTTGCACCACAATCTTCAAAATATCTTTTGAGTTTTCCAAGATAATTTAAGACAGAAAAAAAAAAAAAAATCAAGGTCACCTCATACAGTAACTCAGAAAACATGTAAAATTAAGCAGTCTTTATAACTACAACACCCCTTTCAGTTCTATCAAATGAATAACTAAGAAAGGAGAGGCCCTGACTTGCCAATGTCAATGAAAGAATGCCATTCAACCCCCTTTCCAACCTGTACCCTCCCCCAGCCCCTACACATTCCCAAAACTACATCCTGGATTGTAATAAAACTACTAATTTAAGAAAATATGTGTGTCAAGAAAAGTCAAGCAGCATGAAAAATGTACAATAACATTAAAGCAAAATTATGCGAAACTATATTGCTTAACGTATGACAAACTAGGCATTGAAAATGATACAAATTCCCTCACTGCTAATAACGCATATTCCAAACTGTCCCACACTTTATCCCAACCTGTCCCAAATATCATCCCATGTCTATACTCCATGTAATCACACCTGCAAACCAACCAGATACTCTATGTCATTCCACCACTTGCATGACCCAGATGCCATCACAACTGAAATTCAGATGACATCCCACTACATGCCATTCTGCCCTATCCCACATGTTGACCCACCCTGTTCCACATGCCAACCCACCCTGTTCCACATGCCAATCCACCCTGTCTTACATGCCTACACATCCTGACCAACATATCCCACTGCACCCTGCCCTACCTACAATTCCACGCTGTCCCACATGACCTCATCCTAATTCATTCAGCTACTTTCTCATCATGTCATCTTCTACCCCACATTCTAGCATGCACTCTGCTTATTGTTTATATTTCCCAAACCTATAATTTAACATTCTTTAGAAGCGAGGAAACTTTGATTTGCTTCTTTATTCATGGCAAGACAAACATTTTGATTGTTATTCATGTCAGGAATGTCAATACCATAAAAATAAACTAGAAATGTGAAGTTAGTAAGTCATAAGCCATATATTTTTTGATCTCAGGTCAAACATATTGCAGCAAATGCACACTATACCTCACCATTAAGTGTGAACAATGCTTTTCACATATACTGTATGATCATTTGTTTTAGCAAAATCATCATACCCACTTTAATTAAAGAGATACCACATATGCAAATATTTTCTTTGCTATGCAAATAGGTTAATTATTATGCACACACAATCCCCAATCATGCTTAACTGAACACTGCCAATGCCCTATACCACTGAACCAAATAGCAAGTTACTATCTCAGGTGAAATATTTTGTATGCAAGTCTATTGTTATGCAAATAACCTACTTAATATGCACACTACACCTCACCATTGAGTGTAGACAATGCTCTTCACATATGATCATTTGTGTAAAACGAAATCCCTACTCCCACTTTAATTTAAGAGATATCATATTTGCATTGTTATGCAAATAACCTAATTAATATGCACACTTCACCTCACTATTAAATGTAGACAATGCTCTTCACATATATGATCATTTGTGCAAACAAATCCCCACCACTTTAATTTAGGAGATATCATAAATACAAATATTGTCATTGTTATGCAAAATAAGCTAATTAGTATGTACGAACAACCCCTAATCATGCTCATTTAAAGAGTACCTATGTCCTCTACCCCTGTGCCAAGTCACATGAATGTACATCATTCATAACTCAAGTTATGAGTTCATGTTAAACATTTGTGGACGCCACCGCCGCTGATGACAGGATGACCCCTATGTCTCTTCATCCTGCTTCGCAGGCGAGACAAAAAGGTGGGCACTTCAAGTTGGCCAGATAGTTTGGGGGCCAATTATAGAACATTTTCTATACAGTATCATTCCAACTAAATAACACATTTTGGGTCACTTGGATCAGTTTGAAGTAATGGTCAAATCTTTAGAAGCAACTGTTGTTATAATAAGCCATGTACATGTACTGGTGGCCTGTCACAATATGTTTGCGAAAGCATTTCTAGATATGGAGAGAAATTAATTTTATAGTTCCAGCACTACCTCAAATTCTGGACACAAGTCTTGACAATTTTTCCCCCTGTGCCCCATTTCAATGACATGATATGCACCTGCAACTTTCACTTGCAACATGGAAGCTTCACCTCACCTGCAAGAAGCAAATAGGCACAAAGCCTACATAGTAGGCACACACCATGGAGTTGAACAAGACTGTCTTCATCCTGCAATTGAAGTCCACTTTGAGAATGTCAGCTTCATATCTAATCTCCTGGGGCAGCTCTGAGCATCGATGGCGCGGTGACCACGCTGGACAACCGTTCCATGGAATTGTTTCAGGAGCAAAAGTGGTTTCTTCTTTAGGTTTGGTTGAAACTTGTAAAAATGATGTGTTGATGTCGATCGTTAATCCATAGAGTAATAAATAGGACACCAACCTGTAAAGGAAATCAACTTTCTTATGTCAGATTCTGTTGACAGCTTTATAACTCTGCAGGTGACACTTAAAGGAGACAGATACTAGATTGTTTTAAAAAGTATTGAAAGAAAAGAAATCACGAAAAAGCAAATTGAAATCAATTAAAATTTTCAATTTTATATCTTTACTTGTTTCTGGTCAAATATTTCCAGAAAATATGCCAATTTGTGTGCAATTACTGGACATGAATGTTGTTCATTTTCTTTGTCAAGAAGGCCGCTGACTCATGCCCCAGGTTCTTTAAATAATCCACGACAACACATAATGAACTAGAATTTCAGCACTCTGTAGGGTGCATATACCTCTGCCCCAGTTCATTCCCCACCCCAAATATAATCTAAATATAAAATCATCAAACCACCAAGTTTCATCCCCAAAGAATCACACTTTCACTCTGATCTTCTTTTAAAGTTGTATCATTGTTTTCAGTTGTATTCAGGCTAAGCATTAGTTCTTTGTGTTCCTTTCAGACAAGATTCACATTCCATCATTTTCCTTTCATCCCAAAACACCAGTGTTGTGATTTACTTTCATGGCATGAATTCATAGCACATTTTATTCAAGAGTTTGACAGATCTCACCCTAAAGCATTCCCCCTTTCTAATTCTGTCCTCTCCTTATGTCCTCCCCTTCTGCCCCCCTTCTGCCCTCCCCTTCTGTCCTTCCCTTTTGCCCTCCCCTTCTGCCATCCCCTACTGCCCTCCGCTACTGCCCTCCCCAACTGCCCTCCCCTACTGCCCTACCCAACTGCCCTCCCCTACTGCTCTCCTTTTCTGCCCTCCCCTTCTGCCCTCCCCTTCTGCCCTCTGCTTCTGCCCTCCCCTACTGCCCTCCCCTATTGCCCTCCCCAACTACCCTCCCCTACTGCCCTCCCCAACTGCCCTCCCCTACTGCCCTCCCCTACTGCCCTCCCCTACTGCCCTCCCGACTGCCCTTCCCTACTGCCCTCCCCGACTGCCCTCCCGACTGCCCTCCTCTTCTGCCCTCCCCTACTGCCCTCCTCTTCTGCCCTCCCCAACTGCTCTCCCCTACTGCCCTACCCTACTGCCCTCCCCGACTGCCCTCTCCGACTGCCCTCCCCTACTGCCCTCCCCTACTGCCCTCCCCGACTGCCCTCTCCGACTGCCCTCCCCAACTGCCCTCCCCTACTGCCCTCCCCAATTGCCCTCCCCCACTTCCCTCCCCAGCTGCCCTCCCCTACTGCCCTCCTCTTCTGCCCTCCCCTACTGCCCTTCCCTACTGCCCTCCCTACTGCCCTCCCCTTCTGCCCTCCTACTGCCCTCCCCGACTGCCCTCCGACTGCCCTCCCTACTGCCCTCCCTACTGCCCTCCCCGACTGCCCCTCCGACTGCCCTCCCCAACTGCCCTCCCCTACTGCCCTCCCCAATTGCCTCCCCACTTCCCTCCCCAGCTGCCCTCCCCTACTGCCCTCCTCTTCTGCCCTCCCCTACTGCCCTTCCCTACTGCCCTCCCCTACTGCCCTCCTTCTGCCCTCCCCTTCTGCCCTCCCCTACTGCCCTCCCTTCTTCCCTCCCCTTCTGCCCTCCCCATCTGCCCTCCCCTTCTGCCCTCCCCTTCTGCCCTCCACTTCTGCCCTCCATTTCTGCCCCCTTCTGCCCCCCCTTCTGTCCTCCCCTTCTGCCCTGCCCTACTGCCCTCCCCTCTGCCCTCCCCTTCTGCCATCCCCTTCTGCCCTCCCCTTCTGCCCTCCCCTTCTGCCCTCCACTTCTGCCATCCGCTTCTGCCCTCCACTTCTGCCCTCCTCTTCTGCCCTTCCCTTCTGCCATCCCCTACTGCCCTCCCCTACTGCCCTCCCCTACTGCCCTCCTCTACTGCCCTCCCCTTCTGCCCTACCCTTCTGCCCTCCCCTTCTGCCCTCCCCTTCTGCCCTCCCCTTGTTCCAATATGTCCCATATTCCAATCACTTCTTTCTTAATTAATTACAAGACTACAGACCAAATTTCATCAACATCCAAATTGCCAGTTCTTGAGATATGTTGATGACAAACAAACAAAAGTTAAATTCCTGGTCATGAGTGCTTATTTGGGGTATGAGTGCTTATTTGGGGTATAGTCATGAGTGCTTATTTGGGGTATAGTCATGAGTGCTTATTTGGGGTATAGTCATGAGTGCTCATTTGGGGTATAGTCATAAGTGCTTACTTGGAGTATAGTCATAAGTGCTTATTTGGGGTATAGTCATGAGTGCTTATTTGGGGTATAGTCATGGGTGCTTATTTGGGGTATAGTTATGAGTGCTAATTGCATGTTGTGTAAATCTCCTTTATTCCCCAACCGCCTTTTTTGCCCATTGTTGGCGGTTCAGTAAAACAAACAGTTAACCAACAGTGACCTTTGATGTCACTCATGCACAGTAAATTTACCCCACTAAGCGTAGCGGGGATATTTACGAGAGTTATACTTACCTTCCATGCTATTAATATATGCAATCTGGTCACATGACCTGATTCTAACGCACTTCTAACCGACCCTAAGAAAAACAGTAACCAGCCAGGCCCTAACCTCCCTAATACCACTGTACTACCACTTCACTCAACCTTTCACCGAGGCCTGAACGAGAGGGGAGGCGGGCGGGATGCATGGAAGGTAAGTATAACTCTCGTAAATATCCCCGCTACGCTTAGCGGGGTAAATTTACTCCAAGTTATACCTTACCTTCCATGCTATTAATATATGCAATCAGATTGCAACCGAGGAACGGAAGGAAGGGAGTTCAGACCGAAGCACATTTTTTTTTTTTTTTTCAATGGCTGGTACTAAACTCGCACTAATCGAAAACCCACGGAAGGAACGAAAAACCTTCCCCTCGTAAGGACGAAAAACCTCCGAATAGGAACTATCAGAAATAGCAACCCATTACAAGTTATGGCAAGGAAACAGAGAACACTCTGAGGAGAATAACTGAGGTAAAACGTCTACAGAACAAAGTTGAATCATACGTGAAAAACACGCAAACGCAAACTGACAGTGAACAGAAGCAAACTGTAAACTACGCTCAAAGCGGCACGACGAAAACTCACCAAGTTCGTCAGACCACCGGAGCTGGTCAAAAAGCATGAAATGAACAAACCGTCTGTAAAGGTAAACTAAGCAGAAACATCAGAACCGCATTAGTAAAAAGTAAACGAAATGAAATGCGCCAAAAAGTGGCAAAAATTCCATTGGGAAAGAACGAAAGAACAATTGCCAAAACAACGGCAAAGTTTCGTTAGAATAAACAAACGAAATAACCAGAGCCCGAACAACGGAAATGAGGGAACGAGAAAACGTTAAGACAAATAACGTAAACAACTTCAAAAGAACAAGAATAAGGAAAGAACACCCACCTCAAGAAGGGAGTGGTCCTCTTCCAGAAAGCACGGCCCGTGCAACTCCGCCCTGATAGTCCGGAATATCCACCAGGTAAGCTGAGACGAACGTGGCTGGCGTTTTCCACACTGCAGCACGAAGGATCTCGTGAAGGGGAACCCCAACAAAAAGCGCAATTGACGCAGCTATGCCTCGTACCTGCAGGGTGTGCCTGAACCGAACGTTCCGCTAACAACGCGGACCTATCATATGTGATCGCCTGAACGATCCAACGTGAAATCGTATCACGGGAGACGGCTCGATGCGGCTGTTGGAAGGACACGAAAAGAGCGGTGACGTCCTTCTGAAAAGATTGCGTACGCTTGATATAGTGTTTGAGACATCGAACGGGACACCAGACCTTGTCCTCCATCGTGTCAGAAAACGTGAGCGTTAGCGCCGGAAGGAAAATAGGTTCGGTAGAAACTCTAGCGTCTGATTCTTCGCTAAGAAGGCCGGGTCGGGTACGAGACGAACGCCCCCCGATTCAAAGCAAATATGACCCTCCTGGAGGGAAAGCGCGTGAAGAGCGCCCCTCCGCCTAGCCGAGGCTGCGGAGAGTAAAAACATCGTTTTGATCGTCAGTTCCTTGAGAGGACAATCCGGCAGAGGCTCAAACGGAGCCCGTGCCAAAGTCTCGAGGACCACCTGCATATCCCAAGGGGGAGCAAGGTTCCGAACTGAAGGCCTTTGCAAGAACATACCTTTAATCAATCTTTCCAAAGGCTGCGCGTCGCTGACAGTCGAGCCGTCGAGGAAGCCCCGGTGGATAGCCGCTATGGCCGTTCGGAACCCCTTGACCGTATTGATGGACTTATTCAGATTAAACTGGACCAACAAAAAATCCGCTACGTCACCAAGAGGCGCGTATTGATGGACTTATTCAGATTAAACTGGACCAACAAAAAATCCGCTACGTCACCAAGAGGCGCCGTATGCGGAGAAACCGATCTATCCCGGCACCAGTCCCGGAACATTCCGAGTCTGGAAGCATACATGCCCAAAGTGGAAGATCTCCGGCTACAGGCCGCCAGCTGGGCAGCTGCCTTCAAAAGACCTTGCGACACAAGGGATTCGCGGATAGAGGCCACACAGTCAAATGGAGTGCTCTTGGATTGTGGTGCAGTTTGCCCGAACCCGGTATACAGACCAACTCGTCCGTGACAGGAAGTTAAATGCGGAAACCTGCGACAAGATTGAGCAGCTGGGAACCACAGTTGGCGGGCCAATTGGGAACCACCAGAAGAAACATGGAACACTGATCGGACGCCACCTTGTTCAGTACTCTCGCACGAGCGACGGCGGAAGGCGTAGCCCACGAAGTGGGTCCACCTGGTCGTGAACGCGTCTACCGCCCAGACTCTCGAGTCGGGTGTGAGAGCGCAAAAAATTGGTAGATTGTGGTTGTCCACGGACGCGAACAGATCCACGTCCGGAGACTGAAGTTTAACCAGATCGCTTCGGCCACCCGCGGGAGAAGGGCCCACTCTGTGGGGGCTCCCCGGAGGCGGGACAACAGATCCCCAATCGTGTTCTCCGTGCCTGGCAGATGGACCGCCTGGAGCGTGACCTTGTTCAACATGCACCAAGACAGAAGGGATCTGGCTAAGATCCAAAGGCTCCTGGATCTCGTGCCTCCCTGTCTGTTGATAAACGCCACTACCGTGGTATTGTCTGTGCGTATGAGAACAGTCTTGTTCCGGACCTGAGGTAGGAAGTGAACAAGAGCCCGGCGTACCCCCTCTAGTTCCAACAGATTGATGTGCTGATCGCACCAAGCGCCCGTCCAAAATCCTGCGACTTGGGACCACGCTAAATGCGCTCCCCACCCCGTCAACGACGCATTGGTTACAACCGATACCGAGGGTCTAACGGGCGGAAAATTCGCTCCCTGTGACAGGTGAGAGTGGACGCACCACCACCAAATGTGGGGGACCACCGCCTGTGTACGGGGAACGAGGACGCTGAGGTCTCTCCTGGATGGGACGAAATGACTCAGTAGATGAAATTGTAGATCCCGCATGTAAAACCTGCACATGGGGACTACATCTACGAGGCTGGCAAGGTATCCCAAGAATACCAGCCAGGCTCTCGCCGGCGACACCGGTAACGAGAGAAGGACGTCGGCTCCCGCCCTCACGGCAAGGATCCCTTCCTCCGTCGGTCGTATACGACCGTGAGGAAAATCCAGGACTGCCCCCAGAAAAGTGGGAGTCTGAGACGGCACTAGGTTGGACTTGGCGAGGTTAAACACCCACCCTAAGTCCTGTGCCACCCGTATAACCACGTTCGTGTGTCTTGCGACGGTGGCTGAGTCTACCGCAACGATCAGCCAGTCATCGAGGTACAAAAAGATTCTGATGCCCTGCCTTCGTAAGAAGGCCGCTAGAACTCTCGTAATCTGGGTGAAGACCCTGGGGGCAGTCGAAAGCTCGAAGGGTAACGCCCTGAACGTGTACGTAACTCCCTCGAATTGGAACGCCAGAAAACATCTGTGTTCCTCGAACATCGGCACATGGAGATATGCGTCCGTGAGGTCGACGGAGGTGGCCCACAGGCTCCTCGTCAACTGAGGGAGGATGGAGCGAAGAGTCTCCATCTTGAACTTCAACGGTCGGATGAACCTGTTGAGCGGTCTTAGATTGATTATCGGGCGCCACTTGTTCCCCTTTTTGGGGGCCAGGAAAAACGTGGACATAACGAGGTTCCTGGGAGGGTTCGGGATGAAGGTGATAGCGTTCTTCGCCAGCAACTCCCCGATTTCTAACCTCAACAACTCGGTGTGGTCGCCCTGACGAGGCGTGGGAGTGGGGCGAAAGACCCCTCCCTGGGGCGGGGGAGACGTGAACTCCAGACGGTAACCCTGCCGAATGGTTCGTAACACCCACTTATCGGTGGTGATTCTCCCCCAAGCCTCTAAAAATTCCTAAAGACAACCCCCGACCGGAACCCCGTTCAGCAGGGGGGTCGAGGGTGGGTCAAAAACGCCGTCCCCTGGCCTTCCCTCTCCCTCTAAAAGAGGTACCCGCTCTGCGTGCAGCGGGGAAGGAGCGTCTATTGGTCCCCGTCCCGGCCCCTCTGCTGGTCCACGAAGTGGACTCCTGGCGAGAGGGAGGAGCTGAAGAGGGCCCCGCGACAATGTCACGGCGACGTTGGGGCCGTCGCTGGCCCGGCGCACCCCGGCCCCGCTTAACGGGGGATGAAGGGTGGCGACGAGCGGGAAGAGAAGAAAAGGACTTCGTCTTCGCTAACAGCTTCTGAGTCTTCTGAAGATCGTCTTGGCGGCCAGCTTGGCGCGACAGGACATCACGGAAGTGACCAGCAAATAGGTCCGGACCCTCAGTAGGCAACCGCCGAAGATCCTCCTGAGTGACGGCAGAGAGTCCAAGGAGAGGGAGAACATTCTCGCGTCTCTCCCGGACCGTTCTAGTGGAGGCTCAAGCAAGTTGGTCGACTGTCGCGTCGAGCAAATCCGAGAGTCTAGTTAACAGAGGCAGGGTTTGTGTAAGGACGTCGGCCGGGAGATGCCTGCGCAAGACCGAATCTAAGCCCTCTGTTACCCATACGGCAAGGGCCTGGTATTTATAACCCCTTCATACGGCCCGGTCGACAGCTAATAGGGAGTCATCCCTCCGCTGGACCGCAGGGTCACGAAATTTCGGAGCCCTGCCCACTGAGCCAGACACAGCTGCGGTGCCGCTCGCCGGTTGGCGGAGGAGTTGCCATACTCCATCCGGGATTCCGGGAGGCTGTATGAGCGCCTGAAAATCAGTTGGCTGGACATGTGTAGCCTGATCAACGTCCCGGCTGTAGGCCGTCCAGTCCTTGGCCGGGGTCCTAGCCCAATGCCTAATCCTGTACACCAGGGAGGCATCAATGGGGAAATTCTTGGCCGCTGGCAAAGCATCCTTTGAAGCTGAGCTGAGCAGTCTACGCTGAGACTGCGGGCGCGCCTCAATTAGGGGTACTTCCGTGACCTCCAGTTTGATTTCCCGTTCCAGGAAATCCAAGAGCTGAGCGACCCGCTCCCCTTGTAAAAGGGGGTCCACGGGGGGGAGTGGCGGAAAGAGGACCTCGTCCGATATCCGAAAGGATACGGAGGCCAAATCCGGTGCAAACGGCATCATAAAATCGGCCCTGGGGGCGGCTGGAGCCGGGGCGGTGGGAGGAGTCCCCCGCACCAGGGGGTCGTCCCGCGTCGTATCCAAGACGTCCAGAAAATCGACCTCCTCTCCCGAGGGATAGAGGTCGAGGGCATCCTCCTCCAAGACCTCAGGGTCAGGGGGATGCCAAGCCGCGGCAGTGGTAGCTGCCGAGAAGTGAGGAGCCGGAGACGTTAGCCTCCGCTCCAGTGCCTGTGACACCAAAGTCTCAAGTGTTTTCTTGAGTGTGTCCTAAAAAGCGGGATCCTCGAAAGGGTGGCCCCGACTTTTCTGTCGCTTCCTATGTCTCCTCTTATTTTCAGGAGAGGATGAGGAAGAGGAGGATGAGGACCTATGACGTCGACTCTGTCTCTCCTTGTGTGCACTGTCCCGATCCCTGTCCCGCCTCCGGGGTCTGCCTCGTTCGGGAGACCCTAACGGGGAAACGGGAGGGGAGGGCTCCGCCACAGTGTTAAGCACCACTGAAGTACATGTAAGCGTACGCCTGCTCAGTTGAGGGGGCCCTTCCAGAGGCGCCCCGCTGAGAGTGGACGGCGGCCCCGCCTCCCGGAGGGAAGGTGGGTGCACTTTAAGCCTGGGTGGCGGCGGCGGCGGGGGGGAAGACGAAGAGGGCCTCTCGGACCGTCGCTTCTCCACTTTCTCCGCCGCTCTTTGAAAATACCGGTCGCGGTGGAGTCTGTGCTCCGACCACGCCGCTAGATCCCAATCGCTGCAAAGAGTACAAGGATTTGACTCGCAGCATAATCTGCACGCGTAACACGTGAGATGGATGTCACCGGAGCGTAATTTAAAGAAGCGTTTGCACACTACGCATCGCTGGACATCCTGGGTGTGTAAAACATTAACACTCGGGGACCTGTCCTCCATGTCCATGATACTGGTGAAAATAAATACGGAACTCAAACGTTCAACGTAGACAGTCTTAATTGCGTTCACACGAGCCATGGAACTGCGTAGCTGATGGCTACGGGACCAAGAAGAACAATAGCTGTCAATGCTATACTTCTAGCCAAGAATGTCACCTGTCACCTAACCACGTAGCTATGGTAGCTAGTGGGCATATAACCGGAGTAACCGTACGGTGTACGTTACCCCGCTATATACGGACCCGTAAAACCCGGGCCGCGGAACCGTAAAGAACCGTCAAATGGAACCGTCCGCTCCGTTACAACGGGCCGCGGAACCGTATGGATCACGGAACCGTATGGAACCGTCTCTATGGAACCGTCCAACGGTACCGCCCACTACCCGAACACGGGCTGCGGAACCGTATGGAACCGTCCAACGGAATCGTCTCTCCACGGAACCGTCTCTCTCTACGGAACCGTCTCTCTCTCTCTACGGAACCGTTTCTCTTTACGGAACCGTCTCTCTCTCTACGGAACCGTCTTTCTTTACGGAACCGTCTCTCTCTCTACGGAACCTTCTCTCTCTACGGAACCGTCTCTCTTTATACGGAACCGTCTCTTTTTACGGAACCGTCTCTCTCTCTACGGAACCGTCTCTTTTTACGGAACCGTCTCTCTCTCTCTATGGACCCGTCCAACGAAACCGCTCAACGCCCGCACCTGGGCTGCAGAACCGTATGGAACCGTCCAACGGAACCGTCTCTCTCTCTCTATGGAACCGTCCAACGGAACCGCTAAAACCCGCACCTGGGCTGCGGAACCGTATGGAACCGTCCAACGGAACCGTACTAACCCGTAAACGGGCCTCTTTTCAACTTAGGCGACACTTTTGACGCCCCTAAGAAGTTATCTCTCTCTCTCTCTCTTACCTTACCGCTCTAGGCGCAACGCCACTAAGAGCTAAATCTTCTCTCACTCTCTGAACTTTTTTAACTCTAGGTGGCGTTCACTTGGAACGTCACCTAAGGCGCAACGCCACTGAGTTAATTATTCTCGATAAAATTCCTGAAAAGAGAAGAACGTATATCCATGCACACATACACAAATACGGTAAGCGACTATGACCCTACGATCACGCTAAAGAGAGACGAGGCATAGCAGATAAATACAGCAAAGAAAAATTTTAAACAGAAAAAATTTTTATCTGGAAATTTTTTAAAAACCCGAGAAAACGCATCCATCGTAAAGACTTTACACGCGCCGGGGTAACGTGGAAAATGCCAACCACTGAGTACTTGATGTCTGTAAAGATAAAAAGAAAAGATTAGTTTCCCTTTAAATAAGACGTCGGAGAGACCCCCTCCCGGTCTCTCCAACGCCCCAAAAATCAAGCTTGAAAATTAAAAACTTTTGTCTCAAATTCATGTAAGAAAAATGAAAATATTCATATGCTGGTAACATTAATACAAAAATAAGCTCTCTTGTAACAACTGTAGCTCCTTGGAGGAGCTCGGAGCCGACTCCCCGAAAATCCGACGGAGACGTCGACCCAATGCGCATGCGCCAAAATCAGAAAAAGAAATTGGCCTAATGCATACGAGAACTTGTACAGAGAAATCCTAACGTGCTAAAACCTATGCAAAGTTATAACGCTAGGTTCCTCGTGGTGGGGCGGGGCAAAGGGTGGAAAAACCTAAACCCCGGGGTAAGAGGTCCCCTAGACAGCCACACCTGGTGCTCTAGGACCTAAAACACACACCACGAGAGTAGGACACTCTCGAACTAGCCACTCGCTTTGTACGAATGGGGACAAAAACCCGCTATCCTAAGTGTAGGCTACACGGGTAAAGTCGTGTAGGTCGGCCGAAGAAATCTCACACCCATGGCTACCTCACCCTTATCTCGGAAGACTTGAAAAGGCGAGTTAGATGAGAAGGGGCAGCGTAAAAACCCTCCAGGTAGAAGCTGCCGAAGAGAAAAGAGTTAGAAAGGTTAATTATTAATGAAATAAAAATGACCAGTTTTCAGCAATGTTAGTGCCAACAACGTGCTGAAAAAGAGTGAAGTGGTAGTACAGTGGTATTAGGGAGGTTAGGGCCTGGCTGGTTACTGTTTTTCTTAGGGTCGGTTAGAAGTGCGTTAGAATCAGGTCATGTGACCAGATTGCATATATTAATAGCATGGAAGGTAAGGTATAACTTTAAGTAAATATAAATATTGCGTGAATAATTGTTTACAGAACCAATTAATCTCTAAACAATAAGTGCAGCTGTGTTTTTATAGCAAGGAGGAAAGTGGGGATATCTGCATGATTTTTAAGCTAGTATGTGGGGTATATTCATGAGTGCTTATTTGGGGTATATTCATGAATGCTTATTTGGGGTATCATTGGCTTAAGCAGATGACAGTATATGACCCCCAGGACAGAATGCCAGTCTATCACAGGTCAACTCCCCAGCAGTGCTGGCAGTGTTCACATTAACATGCAGGATTGCAGGATTCCTGGGAAAACAAGTACCAAATCCCCTCCAAAATAAATCATAAGGGGGAACAATCATGCAAAAAAAATTTAAGACATAACTCTACTATACAGAAAATTATTGGACATTTGGGGAAATTTCCTGCAAATGGATTCAGGACATTTCACAAAAATTGAAGCAAATTTCCCAAAAATGAAGTAAAATTCCCAAAAATGAAGGACATTTCACAAAATAATGCAAATTTCTTTCTTTTTAAATCCCCTCTCCTCAAATTACACAAGGGGGAAAATCATCCCCCCTCCCCCCTAAAAAAAAAAAATGAAATCTAGTGTGAACACTGAATGAGTGCTGCTGAGAGGACTAGAACAAATAGATTCAAGTGTCTCTGAGAGGACTAGAACAAATAGATTCAAGTTTTTCTGAGAGGACTAGAACAAATAGATTCAAGTGTCTCTGAGAGGACTAGAACAAATAGATTCAATTGTCTCTGAGAGGACTAGAACAAATAGATTCAAGTGTCTCTGAGAGGACTAGAACAAATAGATTCAAGTGTCTCTGAGAGGACTAGAACAAATAGATTCAAGTGTCTCTGAGAGGACTAGAACAAATAGATTCAAGTGTCTCTGAGAGGACTAGAACAAATAGATTCAAGTGTCTCTGAGAGGACTAGAACAAATAGATTCAAGTGTCTCTGAGAGGACTAGAACAAATAGATTCAAGTGTCTCTGAGAGGACTAGAACAAATAGATTCAAGTGTCTCTGAAAGGACTAGAACAAATAGATTCATGTGTCTTTGAGAGGACTAGAACAAATGGATTCAGGTGTCTCTGAGAGGACTAGAACAAATAGATTCAAGTGTCTCTGAGAGGACTAGAACAAATAGATTCAAGTGTCTCTGAGAGGACTAGAACAAATAGATTCAAGTGTCTCTGAGAGGACTAGAACAAATAGATTCAGGTGTCTCTGAGAGGACTAGAACAAATGGATTCAAGTATCTCTGAGAGGACTAGAACAAATAGATTCAGGTGTCTCTGAGAGGACTAGAACAAATAGATTCATGTGTCTTTGAGAGGACTAGAACAAATAGATTCAAGTGTCTCTGAGAGGACTAGAACAAATAGATTCAAGTGTCTCTGAGAGGACTAGAACAAATAGATTCAAGTGTCTCTGAGAGGACTAGAACAAATAGATTCAAGTGTCTCTGAGAGGACTAGAACAAATAGATTCATGTGTCTTTGAGAGGACTAGAACAAATGGATTCAAGTATCTCTGAGAGGACTAGAACAAATAGATTCAAGTGTCTCTGAGAGGACTAGAACAAATAGATTCATGTGTCTTTGAGAGGACTAGAACAAATAGATTCAGGTGTTTCTGAGAGGACTAGAACAAATAGATTCAAGTGTCTCTGAGAGGACTAGAACAAATAGATTCATGTGTCTTTGAGAGGACTAGAACAAATGGATTCAAGTATCTCTGAGAGGACTAGAACAAATAGATTCAAGTGTCTCTGAGAGGACTAGAACAAATAGATTCAGGTGTCTCTGAGAGGACTAGAACAAATAGATTCATGTGTCTTTGAGAGGACTAGAACAAATAGATTCAAGTGTCTCTGAGAGGACTAGAACAAATAGATTCAAGTGTCTCTGAGAGGACTAGAACAAATAGATTCAAGTGTCTCTGAGAGGACTAGAACAAATAGATTCAAGTGTCTCTGAGAGGACTAGAACAAATAGATTCAAGTATCTCTGAGAGGACTAGAACAAATAGATTCAAGTGTCTCTGAAAGGACTAGAACAAATAGATTCATGTGTCTTTGAGAGGACTAGAACAAATGGATTCAAGTATCTCTGAGAGGACTAGAACAAATAGATTCAAGTGTCTCTGAGAGGACTAGAACAAATAGATTCAAGTGTCTTTGAGAGGACTAGAACAAATAGATTCAAGTGTCTCTGAGAGGACTAGAACAAATAGATTCAAGTGTCTCTGAGAGGACTAGAACAAATAAATTCAAGTGTCTCTGAGAGGACTGGCTAGAACAAATAAATTCAAGTGTCTCTGAGAGAACTAGAACAAATAGATTCAAGTGTCTTTGAGAGGACTAGAACAAATATATTCAAGTGTCTCTGAGAGGACTAGCTAGAACAAATAGATTCAAGTGTCTCTGAGAGGACTAGAACAAATAAATTCAAGTGTCTTTGAGAGGACTAGAACAAATAGATTCAAGTGTCTCTGAGAGGACTAGAACAAATAAATTCAAGTGTCTTTGAGAGGACTAGAACAAATAGATTCAAGTGTCTCTGAGAAGACTAGAACAAATAGATTCAAGTGTCTCTGAGAGGACTAGAACAAATAGATTCAAGTGTCTCTGAGAGGACTAGAACAAATAGATTCAAGTGTCTCTGAGAGGACTAGAACAAATAGATTCAAGTGTCTCTGAGAGGACTAGAACAAATAGATTCAAGTGTCTCTGAGAAGACTAGAACAAATAGATTCAAGTGTCTCTGAGAGGACTAGAACAAATAAATTCAAGTGTCTTTGAGAGGACTAGAACAAATAGATTCAAGTGTCTCTGAGAGGACTAGAACAAATAAATTCAAGTGTCTTTGAGAGGACTAGAACAAATAGATTCAAGTGTCTCTGAGAAGACTAGAACAAATAGATTCAAGTGTCTCTGAGAGGACTAGAACAAATAGATTCAAGTGTCTCTGAGAGGACTAGAACAAATAGATTCAAGTGTCTCTGAGAGGACTAGAACAAATAGATTCAAGTGTCTCTGAGAGGACTAGAACAAATAGATTCAAGTGTCTCTGAGAGGACTAGAACAAATAGATTCAAGTGTCTCTGAGAGGACTAGAACAAATGGATTCAAGTATCTCTGAGAGGACTAGAACAAATAGATTCAAGTGTCTCTGAGAGGACTAGAACAAATAGATTCAAGTGTCTCTGAGAGGACTAGAACAAATAGATTCAAGTGTCTCTGAGAGGACTAGAACAAATAGATTCAAGTGTCTCTGAGAGGACTAGAACAAATAGATTCAAGTGTCTCTGAGAGGACTAGAACAAATAGATTCAAGTGTCTCTGAGAGGACTAGAACAAATAGATTCAAGTGTCTCTGAGAGGACTAGAACAAATAGATTCAGGTGTCTCTGAGAGGACTAGAACAAATAGATTCAAGTGTCTCTGAGAGGACTAGAACAAATAGATTCAAGTGTCTCTGAGAGGACTAGAACAAATAGATTCAAGTGTCTCTGAGAGGACTAGAACAAATAGATTCAAGTGTCTCTGAGAGGACTAGAACAAATAGATTCAAGTGTCTCTGAGAGGACTAGAACAAATAGATTCAAGTGTCTCTGAGAGGACTAGAACAAATAGATTCAAGTGTCTCTGAGAGGACTAGAACAAATAGATTCAAGTGTCTCTGAGAGGACTAGAACAAATAGATTCAAGTGTCTCTGAGAGGACTAGAACAAATAGATTCAAGTGTCTCTGAGAGGACTAGAACAAATAGATTCAAGTGTCTCTGAGAGGACTAGAACAAATAGATTCAAGTGTCTTTGAGAGGACTAGAACAAATAGATTCAAGTGTCTCTGAGAGGACTAGAACAAATAGATTCAAGTGTCTCTGAGAGGACTAGAACAAATAGATTCAAGTGTCTCTGAGAGGAAGAACAAATAAATTCAAGTGTCTTTGAGAGGACTAGAACAAATAGATTCAAGTGTCTCTGAGAGGACTAGAACAAATAAATTCAAGTGTCTTTGAGAGGACTAGAACAAATAGATTCAAGTGTGTAGAACAAATAGATTCAAGTGTCTCTGAGAGGACTAGAACAAATAGATTCAAGTGTCTCTGAGAGGACTAGAACAAATAGATTCAAGTGTCTCTCAAGTGTCTCTGAGAGGACTAGAACAAATAGATTCAAGTGTCTCTGTCTCTGGAGGACTAGAACAAAGAGGACTAGAACAAATAGATTCAAGTGTGAGAGGACTAGAACAAATAGATTCAAGTGTCTCTGAGAGGACTAGAGAGATTCAAGTGTCTCTGAGAGGACTAGAACAAATAGATTCAAGTGTCTCTGAGAGGACTAGAACAAATAGATTCAAGTGTCTCTGAGAGGACTAGAACAAATAGATTCAAGTGTCTCTGAGAGGACTAGAACAAATAGATTCAAGTGTCTCTGAGAGGACTAGAACAAATAGATTCAAGTGTCTCTGAGAGGACTAGAACAAATAGATTCAAGTGTCTCTGAGAGGACTAGAACAAATAGATTCAAGTGTCTCTGAGAGGACTAGAACAAATAGATTCAAGTGTCTCTGAGAGGACTAGAACAAATAGATTCAAGTGTCTCTGAGAGGACTAGAACAAATAGATTCAAGTGTCTCTGAGAGGACTAGAACAAATAGATTCAAGTGTCTCTGAGAGGACTAGAACAAATAGATTCAAGTGTCTCTGAGAGGACTAGAACAAATGGATTCAAGTGTCTCTGAGAGGACTAGAACAAATAGATTCAAGTGTCTCTGAGAGGACTAGAACAAATAGATTCAAGTGTCTCTGAGAGGACTAGAACAAATAGATTCAAGTGTCTCTGAGAGGACTAGAACAAATAGATTCAAGTGTCTCTGAGAGGACTAGAACAAATAGATTCAAGTGTCTCTGAGAGGACTAGAACAAATAGATTCAAGTGTCTCTGAGAGGACTAGAACAAATAGATTCAAGTGTCTCTGAGAGGACTAGAACAAATAGATTCAAGTGTCTCTGAGAGGACTAGAACAAATAGATTCAAGTGTCTCTGAGAGGACTAGAACAAATGGATTCAAGTATCTCTGAGAGGACTAGAACAAATAGATTCAAGTGTCTCTGAGAGGAAAACAATGCAGTACTCACGGCAGTACTATCTTTGCATATAAATGTGACCCTTGACCACTAAGCATCTATGATGCATTATCTTTTGCATATAAATGTGACTCTTGACCACTAAGTCAGCATCTATGATGCATTATATAAATGTGACCCTTGACCATCAAGTCAGCATCTATGATGCATTATAAGTTAACCCTTAATGGTTTTTATTGTTTACACATAATAAGATATCAGATTTGCTCATTAATTGTTTATCACAACCACTACAGCACCATACTCACGGATAAGCCAAAAACAGCAAGTTCAGAGGTGAATTGTTCTGAACCATTTTCCAGATACACCAAAGAGTCAGGATTGACACACACATTGACAAGGTCGCCTTTAATGACAGCACCAAGCAGTAGGTGAAGGTGATTTTGCTTGTTCCTTTATAAGCCTGCAAAACAAAACCAGGAAACTTTTCATTATATGATCTCTGATACAGGTTTCTATTGATAAAGAACATTCATTTAGTGTGCAGCACAGTTAAAGTTAAATCCATCGAAGCAGGGAATTGTATTCCAACTCCATGATCCAAGCTACAAGGCCCATAGCATGTGCAGCATAGCTAAAGTTAAATCCATCCAAGCTTGTAGGCCCACAGCATAGCTAAACTTAAATCCATACAAGCTGATAGGCCCATAGCATGTGCAGCATAGCAAAAGTTAAATACATCCAAGCTATTATGCCCAAAACATGTGCAGCATAGCTAAACTTAAATCCATACAAGCTGATAGGCCCATAGCATGTGCAGCATAGCTAAAGTTAAATCCATCCAAGCTAGTAGGCCCACAGCATAGCTAAAGTTAAATCCATACAAGCTGATAGGCCCATAGCATGTGCAGCATAGCTAAAGTTAAATACATCCAAGCTATTATGCCCACAACATGTGCAGCATAGCTAGTTAAATACATCCAAGCTATTATGCCCACAACATGTGCAGCATAGCTAAAGTAAATCCAACCAAGCTACAAGGCCCATAGCATGTGCAGCATAGCTAAAGTTAAATACATCCAAGCTATTATGCCTACAACATGTGCAGCATAGCTAAAGTTAAATACATCCAAGCTATTATGCCCACAACATGTGCAGCATAGCTAAAGTAAATCCAACCAAGCTACAAGGCCCATAGCATGTGCAGCATAGCTAAAGGTAAATCCATCCAAGCTAGTAGGCCCTTAGCATGTGCAGCATAGCTAAAGTTAAATACATCCAAGCTATTATGCCCACAACATGTGCAGCATAGCTAAAGTTAAATACATCCAAGCTATTATGCCCACAACATGTGCAGCATAGCTAAAGTAAATCAACCAAGCTACAAGGCCCATAGCATGTGCAGCATAGCTAAAGTTAAATCCATCCAAGCTAGTAGGCCCTTAGCATGTGCAGCATAGCTAAAGTTAAATACATTCAAGCTATTATGCCCACAACATGTGCAGCATAGCTAAAGTTAAATACATCCAAGCTATTATGCCCACAACATGTGCAGCATAGCTAAAGTAAATCCAACCAAGCTACAAGGCCCATAGCATGTGCAGCATAGCTAAAGTTAAATACATCCAAGCTATTATGCCCACAACATGTGCAGCATAGCTAAAGTTAAATACATCCAAGCTATTATGCCCACAACATGTGCAGCATAGCTAAAGTAAATCCAACCAAGCTACAAGGCCCATAGCATGTGCAGCATAGCTAAAGTTAAATCCATCCAAGCTAGTAGGCCCTTAGCATGTGCAGCATAGCTAAAGTTAAATCCATCCAAGCTAGTAGGCCCTTAGCATGTGCAGCATAGCTAAAGTTAAATACATCCAAGCTATTATGCCCACATGTGCAGCATAGCTAAAGTTAAATACATCCAAGCTATTATGCCCACAACATGTGCAGCATAGCTAAAGTAAATCCAACCAAGCTACAAGGCCCATAGCATGTGCAGCATAGCTAAAGTTAAATCCATCCAAGCTAGTAGGCCCTTAGCATGTGCAGCATAGCTAAAGTTAAATACATCCAAGCTATTATGCCCACAACATGTGCAGCATAGCTAAAGTTAAATACATCCAAGCTATTATGCCCACAACATGTGCAGCATAGCTAAAGTAAATCCAACCAAGCTACAAGGCCCATAGCATGTGCAGCATAGCTAAAGTTAAATACATCCAAGCTATTATGCCCACAACATGTGCAGCATAGCTAAAGTTAAATCCATCCAAGCTAGTAGGCCCTTAGCATGTGCAGCATAGCTAAAGTTAAATCCATCCAAGCTATAAGGCCCATAGCATGTGCAGCATATAGCTACAGTTAAATCCATCCAAGCTATTATGCCCACAACATGTGCAGCATACTGTAGCTAAAGTTAAATGCATCCAAGCTATAAGGCCTATATCATGTGCAGCATAGCTAAAGTTAAATCCATCCAAGCTAGTAGGCCCTTAGCATGTGCAGCATAGCCAAAGTTAAATCCAACCAAGCTATTATGCCCACAACATGTGCAGCATACTGTAGCTAAAGTTAAATGCATCCAAGCTATAAGGCCTATATCATGTGCAGCATAGCTAAAGTTAAATCCATCCAAGCTATTAGGCCCTTAGCATGTGCAGCATAGCCAAAGTTAAATCCATCCAAGCTATTAGGCCCACAACATGTGCATCATACTGTAGCTAAAGTTAAATGCATCCAAGCTATAAGGCCTATATCATGTGCAGCATAGCTAAAGTTAAATCCATCCAAGCTAGTAGGCCCTTAGCATGTGCAGCATAGCCAAAGTTAAATCCAACCAAGCTATTATGCCCACAACATGTGCAGCATACTGTAGCTAAAGTTAAATGCATCCAAGCTATAAGGCCTATATCATGTGCAGCATAGCTAAAGTTAAATCCATCCAAGCTATAAGGCCCTTAGCATGTGCAGCATAGCTAAAGTTAAATCCATCCAAGCTATAAGGCCCATAGCATGTGCAGCATAGCTAAAGTTAAATCCATCCAAGCTACAAGGCCCATAGCATGTGCAGCATAGCTAAAGTTAAATCCATCCAAGCTACAAGGCCCATAGCATGTGCAGCATAGCCAAAGTTAAATCCATCCAAGCTATAAGGCCCATAGCATGTGCAGCATAGCTAAAGTTAAATCCATCCAAGCTATAAGGCCCATAGCATGTGCAGCATAGCTAAAGTTAAATCCATCCAAGCTACAAGGCCCATAGCATGTGCAGCATAGCCAAAGTTAAATCCAACCAAGCTATAAGGCCCATAGCATGTGCAGCATAGCTAAAGTTAAATCTATCCAAGCTATAAGGCCCACAGCATGTGCAGCATAGCTAAAGTTAAATCTATCCAAGCTATAAGGCCCACAGCATGTGCAGCATAGCTAAAGTTAAATCCATCCAAGCTATTAGGCCCACAGGGCCGGTACTTATCTCTGGCTCCCTTCATGCAAGGGACAGCATATTGACTCCCCCTGGCAGGACGCCAGCAGTGTTAACTCCCCAGCAGTGCTGGTACTTATTGCACAGCTGAGTGGACTCCAGCAAGTAGTGTAAAGTATCTTGCTCAAGGACAAAATGCAGCGCTCACATCGGGAGACGAACCTCGCAGACTCCTTAACCCCTGAGCCACTGCACCCTAATGTGCAGGATAATGCACAGCAGGATAATGCACAATTAATTCATGTTTGTTTCACAGAAGAAAAAAAGCTTCGGACAGAAAATGAATGTGCACAAAAATAAACTGCTTTTCACTTCTTTGTATTTTTGCAAAAATAGGCTAAGAATGGTGAAAGATTATGCATGATAAGGGGTGCAATGAGAGCCATGGTAATCATAGACACAAGGGGGGTGAACCGTATTGGAAAGTAAACCAAAGTGTTTCAATGAATGTATACAACAGATGGAATGCTCACAACTTCAGCAAAACTTGCTTCAAGTAATGGTATACCATGATACATACAGGTAATGGTATAAATGGTGTACCATGATGCATACAGGTAATGGTATACCATGACGCATACAGGTAATGGCATATCATGATGCATACAGGTAATTGTATACCATAATGCATACAGGTAATTGTATACCATAATGAATACAGGTAATGGTATACCATAATGCATACATGTAATGGTATACCATGATGCATACACGTAATGGTATACGATGATGCATACACGTAATGGTATACCATGATGCATACACGTAATGGTATACCATGATGCATACACGTAATGGTATACCATGATGCATATACGTAATGGTATACCATGATGCATACACGTAATGGTATACCATGATGCATACACGTAATGGTATACCATGATGCATACACGTAATGGTATACCATGATGCATACACGTAATGGTATACCATGATGCATAAAGGTAACGAATCTTTTTGCTGGGAAATAAACCCTGCTTCTACCATATTTAAGGTGCAAATATCTGTCCCTTCTAATTTGGTAAAGTAACTAAGGGGTCTTTCTCTCAAAGTTTGGTTTCTGGTTAAGTGTAGGTTGCTTGTACACATATAATTTGGGATACTAGCTATGGATGCCCATGATCTGCCCAGCTTTTTCTCAGTCACATGACATGGGGTCTGCTGTACTTGGTGTCTTGGACATGAAATCAAACTTATGAATGAAATGTGTAATTTACCTCTCGTATGAAACTCCAAACCAAGCGTCTCGTCAGAATGATGACAATGAAGATAAACAGATAAGGGTCTATCAGGTAGAAATTCTAGGGAAGAAAAGATTAATTAAAATAATTCCTCATAGCAATGAACATAAGAAGGTATAATCATTTCTAAAAATTTACCCCGCTAAGTGTAGCGGGGATATTTACGAGAGTTATACTTACCTTCCATGCTATAAATATACAATCTGGTCCATGACCTGATTCTAACGCACTCCTAACTGACCTTAAAAACATAGTTACCAGCCCAGCCCTGACCTCCGTAATACCTCTAATATCCCTCACTTATATTCCACCAAGGCCTAAACAAGAGGGGAGGCGGGCGAGGATGCATGGAAGGTAAGTATAATTCTCGTAAATATCCCCGCTATGCTTAGCGGGATAATTTTACTTTCAAGTTATACCTTACCTTCAATGCTATAAATATGCAATCAGATTGCAACCGAGGATCCGAAGGAAGTTCAGGTCGAAGCCCAATTTTTTAAAGGCTGGTCCTAATACTCGCTCTAGTTTTATGCTACTTAAAGGACTAGATTCCTTATCCTCTTAAGGATGACAAAATCTCTAGGGATTACTATAAAATAGTAAAGCACTCCTAGTCATCACTAATGAACAGGAAGCACCCTGTTAGTATACCGAGGTACAACGTCGACAGAACATAGGTTAGTCACCCGAAAACACATGTTAACATAATCTGTTAGTGAACAGAGTCAAACTGTAAACAACGCCCAATACGTCATGGCAAAAACTTACAAGGTTCACCAGACCAGGGCAAATTATTTAAACATGAGGGAAACAAAACCGTCCGTAAAGATAAGTTAAACAGAAACTGCCAGAACGGCAGCAGAATTTCATTAGTAAAAAATTAATGAAATAGAAAGTGCATAAGTCCGGCAAAAATTTGTTAGTAAAACAACGAACTGACAATTGCCTAAACAACGCCAAAGCTTCGTTAGTAAAGGTAAACAAAATAAAAAGTGCCTAAACAGTGGCTGAAATTCGTTAGTAAAAACAAAGATTTTAATGAAATAACGGAAGAACCGTTAACATAAAGTAAATAAGAACAACAAGAATATATCCCTCACGAAAGGGACGGTCCTGTTCTCGAAAGAAAGGCCCTTGCAACTCCTTGGTAGTCTGGTATATCCTTCAGATATGCGGAGACGAACTAGCAGGTGTTTTCCATAATGCAGAGCGAAGAATCTTGTTGAGGAAAACCCCACCAAATAGCGCAATTGATAATGTTATGCCTTGCACCTGATGTGCCTTAATCGATTGTTCCATGAACAATGCAATTTTATTGTATTGATTGCCTGAACAATCCATTGCGAAATCATATCACATGAAATGACGCAATATGGATTTTGTAAAGACATGAATAAGGCATTTATGTTGTTCCGTAAGAATTTTGTACGTTTGATATAGTGTTTGAGACATCAAACGGGGCACCAGGCCCTATCCTCTGATTTGTCAGAAAATATGGAGAGCGACGGAACAAATATCGGTTGCGGTAGAAACTCTAATGTTTGATTCTTAGCCAAGAAGGCTGGGTCGGGCACGAATCAAACAACCCCATATTCGAAGCATATATGGCCTTCTTTGAGTGAAAGCATGTGAATGGCCCCTCTGCATCTGGCAGAGGCCGTGGAGAGTAGAAAAACCGTTTTGATCGTCAGCTCTTCAAGTGGACACTCAGACAGCCGCTGAAACCGAGCCTGTGCTAGTGTCTCGAGAACCACTTGTATGTCCCACGAGGGAGCAAGGTTCCAAACTGAAGTTCTTTGTAAAAACAATCCTTTAATTAATCCGTCTGTCCAGAGGTCACACATCTGTGATGGTCATCCCATCTGGAAAGCCCCAATAGATAGCTGCTATGGCTGTCTGAAACCCCTTGACTGTATTGAGGATTTATTCAGATTAAACTGACCCCGCAAGAAATCTGCTACGTCACCAAGAGGTGCAGTATGCGGAGAAACCAATCTATTCTGGCACCAGTCTCGCAACATTCCAAGTCTGGAAGAATACATCCCCAAAGCGGAAGTTTTCCGGCTTTGGGCTGCCACTTGGGCAGCTTCCTCTGAAAGGCCTTGCACAAGGGATTTATGGATAGAGGCCACACAGTCAAATGAAGTCCTCTTGGATTGCTGGAGCCCCGGATCGTTACCTGTGGTAGGAAGTAGACAAGAACCTGGTGTACTGAGGGTGATGTCTTGGATGACGGCAGCAGCAGCTGTCTTATTGCCTTTCTTAGAGCCATCAGTATAGATGGAGGTGTAATTTGAGAGTTGGTCTTTGATTTGGTTGTAGAGATTGATGAAGAGGTTAGGGTGGGTTTGGGTTTTGTGAAGTGGAGAGGCACAGGTGGATAGAAGGGAGGGGGGGGGCCCCCAAGGAGGAAAAGTGGGCCAGGAGAAGGTGCCGAGAGTGGCAGGGTTGATGCCGAGATGGGAGAGGTCTAATTCAATGTGTAAGCTAAAGGAAGGGTAGGGGGGGAGGGGGAGGGGGGGGGGTAGGATCTTAGTCCTATTAAAGAGGGTGGACAATTTTGGGTACCTAATGAGGTTGTAAACAGGGTTCTGGGTGTTGGTGAGGACTCTAAAAGCATAGGAGAGGCTAAGCCTTCTACATCTAAGTAGAACAGGATTTCGTTGGCTTCAACGTGAAGGTGATGGGGGAGGTTCTGTGG
The DNA here is from genome assembly GCA_020152595.1 of Chiridota heheva. Lineage (NCBI taxonomy): Eukaryota > Metazoa > Echinodermata > Holothuroidea > Apodida > Chiridotidae > Chiridota > Chiridota heheva. The sequence continues at coordinate 302,665 of JAIGNY010001840.1, forward strand.
GCACTCAGACAAAGCCTGAGAGCTTAATTTTGGATGGTATTGATGTGGTTGAGGTATGAGTTGTGAGCTACACAGTAGACAATATTGCCATAGTCAAGCTTGGCACGAATGGTGAGCCTGATTTTGAGGAGAGCATGGCGCTTCGCACCCCAAGTGGTGTTGGAGATGGTGGTGTTGGAGAGGAGGCGGACAATGTTGAGGAAGCTGTTGCATTTTAGTTTCAGGTTGGTGATGTGTTGCTTGTAGGAGAGCTTGGGGTCTAGAGTTAAACTCAGGAACTTCGTGTTTTCAACTTTAGGGATGCGATTGCCATTGAGCACGAGGTTCGAGTTGGGTTGGAAGTTGTTTAATGACAGAAGTGCATGCAGATTGTCTCGTCTTTGAAGAATTTAAAACCGTTATTTTTACACCAGACTTGCAGCTGGTTGAGGTTAAATTGGAGTCTATTTCTAACAAGAGGAAAGCTAGGGGAGGAATAGAAGATGGTGAAGTCGTCCACGTAGAGGGTACGTTTGATGTTGGGGCCAAGATTGTCCGCAATGTAATTAATGCTCAGGTTGAAGAGAGTGGGAGAGAGGATGCTGCCTTGGGGGGACGCCTTCTTCTTGGGAGTAGAGGTTGGAGAGGGCGTGGCCAATGCGAACTTGGAACTGCCTGGATAAGAGGAAACTTTGAATAAAGATGGGAAGATGGCCTCTGAGGCCAATGATGTGAAGTTTGCGGATAATGCCGTATTTCCAAGTAGTGTCAAAAGCTTTTTCGAGGTCGAAAAAAATGGCAATGAGGTGTTCCTTTTTTGCAAAAGATTTCCGAATAGCAATGTCAAGCATACTTAACTGGTCTATTGCGACGTTTCCGGAAGCCGCTTGGGTGAGGAGAGAGGATTCTGTTGGTCTCAAGAAACCAGTTTAGTCTCTAATTAATGATCCTTTCCATAACTTTACAGAGACAGCAGGTAAGGGCGATGGACGGTAGCTGGAGGGTCAATACTGTCCTTCCCCGGTTTACGGACGGGGGTGACAATAGCTGTCCTCCAGACAGAGGGAAAGGAGTGTGAGGACCAAATGTGATTGAGGATGGTGAGTAGGGTAGTGGTGGCCTTGTTGGGGAGGTGTTTCAGGAACTGGTAGGGAATGTTATCTGGGCCCTTCGAGGTGCAGCCAGCGTCGTGGATGGCTTGGTTTAAATCAGAAAGGGTGAGAGGGTTGTTGTACCTCTTGGAGTTGTCGGAGGAAAAGGTGATACTCTGGGCTTTATTACAAGCTTTTTTGGTTTTGAAGGCATTGGAGTAGTTGGTCGAGGACGAGATTTTGCTGAAAGAGGCAGCGAGGTAATTAATGATGTCGTTTTTCGCGGTTAGGTCACTATTCCAGGAGAGATGGGAGATGGGAGACTTGCTCACCCTGCCGTGGAAACTGTTAACCATTCTCCAAATCTTCTTAGTGGGGGTGTTGGTGGTTAGAGAAGAGATAAAGTTGTTCCAAGTGTTGGTTTTACTGTCCTTAATAGTGCGTCTAGCCTTGGCACGGCTGATGCGAAAGAGGTTGAGGTTGTGGGTGGTCGGGTTAGTTTTGAAGTTCTTGAGGGCTCTTTTCCTGTTCTTGATGGCGGTTTTGCAGTCATCAGAGAACCAGGGGTTGGAGGAATGATTAGGGGGTTTGGAAGTTTTGGGAATTAAGCAGGTGGCGATGTTGATAAGGATATTACTGAGGATATTACTGAAGTTTGACATGGGATCCTCACCCTCAAGAAGATGGGGGGGGAGAGGTGTGAGTCACAGAGGGTTTCGAAGAGAGGCCATGCAGTCAGCTTTCTCGAAATTCAATTAGGGGTGTGGTCAGTGGGGGTTTGAAGGTTAGAATGTATAAGAAGAAGGTAATGATCACTACCACAGAGGTCAGCAGTGACTCTCCAGCTAAAATCAAGGAAGAGGTTGGGGGAACAGGTAGACAGATCAACGCAGGTTAGGGAGCCTGTGGCTGGGTGAAGGTAGGTCGGGGCGTTAGTGTTGAGCAAGGAGAGGCTATGCTGTCGAAGAGTGTTTTAGATGAGCTTGCCTCTGGGGGTGGTGGTAATAGAGCCCCACAGAGGCTTGTGGGCGTTGAAGTCACCAAGAAGGATGAAGGGGGAGGGGAGCTAAGAGATGAGGTTGTTAAGGCTGGTTGGCTGAATGTTGGCATTTAGGGGAGATGGATATTGCAAAGAGTGAAAGTTTTGTGGAGGGAGATAGATATACAGATGGCCTGAAGGTCAGTGCGCTCGTGAACAGGGCTGTGTGGGATATCATGTCTAACGAGTATGGAGACGCCCCCACAGGCCCTGTCGGCATCCACTTGATGTTTGTGATAGCAAGCGAAATTGTTGAGAATAATGGTCAGTGGTTTTCAAGAAAGTTTCTTGTAGGCAGAAGACGACCGGGTTGAAGGTGGTGGCCAGAAGATCAATTTCTTCAGAATTGGCCTTAAGGCTCCTTATGTTCCATTGTATGATGTTGTGAATTTTATTGCTATTGTTTATGTTGCATGCCATAAGGAGGCAGAGGGGTATCTTGAGGAGGATCTGTTGGGTCTGAGTTGGTTTATTTTTTCTTTGGATTTGTCCCTGTTTCTTTAGAAACATTTGTTTTTGAAAGTTGGACGAGATGTATGTGCGGTAACGGAACAATCCATGTTCTCTTCCGTGTCATATTTGTGGGTTTGGATGGTGGGCTCTTTGTTGATTGGTCCTTTCTTAATGTCTCTGAAGTGTAACTTGACAAAGCGTTTACACGCGATGCATCACGGGACATTTTGAGTGCGTAACGCACCAACAATTGGGAGCCTGTCCTCCATGTCCATGATACTGGTGAAATGTTTTGCAGAACTGTGAAGTTCAAACGCGGAAAATCTCACTATGGCAGTTCATACGACCAAGGAACTGCATAGCTGATGGCTACAGTAAGAAGAAAAAATAGCTCCCAGGTGCTATACTTCTTGTGAAGATTGTTTTCTTATCACCTGACCACGTACATGTAGCTAGTGGATCGGCCAAAATTTTAAGAAAATGTTAAAATGCTCAATCAGCCATGATGAAAATCTTCTGTTTTTGATCCCTGGGAGATGTGGAGTCTTAATCGGCAGCAACACATGTTCCTGCTGAGAAAATTTTTTAAATGCAGTGAACTCTGTTATACCCAAGTTTGTTAGGGGGCGTTGCACTGTATATTACCTGATGGCAGGGAAAATATTCGTCCAAATTTCCTTGTACCACTTCACAAAGATGGATCGTTCAAAACATTTAAAATGCAGTGAAGTAAACCAAGTCATCTAGTCAAGAGTGGAGGTAAGCTCCGACACAAAATAACTTTGTGGAATATGATTATTTTGAAAACAAGGCATTGGGTCAAAGAAATTTAAACCTTTAAGCAAGTCAAATGATAACTATAAATTGGACCAGGCTTCACCCTTTACCACCATCAGTCTTCTGTGGAGAAAATCCTATCAAAGACCAAGTCCTGTATCTTATTTTAAGAATACAGCCTACATAAATATAATTGTGCATGAGTTTCCAAAAGTGAGGGATTTGCTAAGCAATCGAAATGTAATTTCTTCTGTAATTTAGATGGGTTTTTTACCTACAAAATGTTCATCATATCATTTGTAACCTAGTTTGAAAGATACTTTAAAGTTTTTTAGACAGTAATGAAATCAAAATCATAGCTGGTAAGTACTTTTGTCAGTTTTGAGAAGGGTTTTTATTTCATGTTTATGTTATTTGTTGTTGTCTGAGTGGTTTTCAACATTACGAGTGAATTATGCATTGTCTCCCTCAGTTTGCAAGTATTGCCTTGCAAGTAGTGCCTACTGAGTGAGATGCTTATCTCAGTACTAGGCCTAAGTACTATACAAAATAATTATTCATGCCAAAAAAAAAAAAAAAAAAAAAAAAAAAAAAAAAAAAAAAAAAAAAAAAAGCTTTTTTAAGTTTTAACTTTTTTGTAAATTCTTGACTTAAAGACTGACAAAGCATTTAATAAGCATCCATAGCCTACTGGCCCAGGGCTTTTTCGATGTACAGTATCTTGTCTAATCTGCAAAACTAACAAGACTCAGAAGTTTGGAAGCTGTGGAAAAGATAAACATGTCAAAATCAAAATAAGATTATTCATTTCCCATTTTTAACCGAGAAAAATACCCAATGAAATATTTCATTATTAGTATTCAACAGAACGCTTCTACCAATATCAGCAAAGCTTAGAAATATTAAATTAACTCTTATGTCTTAATTCTAAATGCATAACAAAAAAACATTACACATCAATTAAACTATGTAGCCTAGGCTTTTTATTGTGATACGATAGCTGTAACTTAATCACAAACATCACCAGATTCAGTTTTAGTTTGGCTGAAATTCTCACTAATTGTCCAAAAACTGTAAAACATTTTTACTCAATCAAAAGATTGATCCAATTTCCACGTTAAAATTTTCTTCCTTATTGGATTTAAGATGTACTTTTATTGAAAATTCCTTTTAAAAAATTGCAACGCAATGAAGACATTGCCTCGTTTTGTAAGTGAACATTGCAAGTATGATTGAGTCCAATGGCATGTACTGTGTACAGTGATTCTAAACCTTGCAATACTCGGACTAAATTCACAGAAAATATATCCCCAAGTTAAACGTGAACTGAGTGGAAAAAAAATATTTTATGAAAGTATTTTATTCCACTAGGCCTCACGTTACATGTAATAAATTTTGCTAAAGAAAAAGTCTGCCTGGCCAAATCTAATAGGCAGATTACTCTAACTGTGCAAAGTTAGGAGTCCCTTTACAAAGCATAGGTACTTCAATCTTGACGATTGACATAAATAATGCATACATGTTGTCGATTTTTAGCGCGGTAAGTCACGAATCGAGCACAGATGAATAGTCTGCTGGGCTGCAAGCTCAGTGATTTTAGTGCAGTAATCAACGTTAAGCTTGATTTTGCGCTTGGGCAACTCCAGTCATCATGGCACTAAATGAAACTAATGCTGTGCACTTAGTATGTATGGTTATTACTGACTGTACTGTAAGTAACAACTGTAATTACCACAGAGAAAGACGTTGAATTGTAATTACCATAGAGTAAGACATTGGGTTACACTGACAATTAAGCACTAAGTACCAACTGCAATTACCATAGAGTAATACATTGGGGTACACTGACAATTAAGCACTAAGTACCAACTGTAATTACCATAGAGTAATACATTGGGGCACACTGACAATGAGCACTAAGTACCAAGTGTAATTACCATAGAGTAATACATTGGGGTACACTGACAATTAAGCAATAAGTAACAATTGTAATTACCATAGAGTAATACATTGGGGCACACTGACAATTAAGCAATAAGTAACAATTGTAATTACCATAGAGTAATACATTGGGGCACACTGACAATTAAGCAATAAGTAACAATTGTAATTACCATAGAGTAATACATTGGGGTACACTGACAATTAAGCAATAAGTAACAATTGTAATTACCATAGAGTAATACATTGGGGTACACTGACAATTAAGCAATAAGTAACAATTGTAATTACCATAGAGTAATACATTGGGGTACACTGACAATTAAGCACTAAGTACCAACTGTAATTACCATAGAGTAATACATTGGTGTACACTGACAATTAAGCAAGAAGTAACAATTGTAATTACCATAGAGTAATACATTGGGGTACACTGACTAATTGTAATTACCATAGAGTAATACATTGGGGTACACTGACAATTAAACACTAAGTACCAAGTGTAATTACCATAGAGTAATACATTGGGGTACACTGACAATTAAGCACTAAATACCAACTGTAATTACCATAGAGTAATACATTGGGGCACACTGACAATTAAGCACTAAGTACCAAGTGTAATTACCATAGAGTAATACATTGGGGTTCACTGACAATTAAGCAAGAAGTAACAATTGTAATTACCATAGAGTAATACATTGGGGTACACTGACAATTAAGCACTAAGTACCAACTGTAATTACCATAGAGTAATACATTGGGGTACACTGACAATTAAGCACTAAGTACCAACTGTAATTACCATAGAGTAATACATTGGGGTACACTGACAATTAAGCAAGAAGTAACAGTTGTGATTACCATAGAGTAAGATGTTGGGTACACTGGCAGCCACCATATGGTCTTGTAGATGTTCATGTACTGCATGCAAAGAGCCGTCAAGAGGTACAGGACCACAGCAAACTCAAAAGCCAAGTCGTTGTTGCTTGGGATGGGAGGAAATGGGTGGTGGTCAATCTTCTGAATTGGTATGAGGGTGGTGTGGGACAAAGTACTCCCAGAAGAAGGGCCTCCACCTCTGTAAACAAAATAATACAAAATAACATGGAATGGTTATTAATTCGTGGATTTCCCTGATACTCTACAAGGTTTAATTTACGTTGATTTTGTAAGATCAGTATTAGGATATTATTTATGGAATGAAAACCCAAACAATGATTATTCTCAGGGGTTGAAATTCCTGCTGTTCCAACAGTGCTTTGCTTTTTAAGCAGTAACGGTAAATTTTCAAATACCACTGTTTCGTGGAACAGTCTTTTTTTTTTCTCAAACATATAGCAACATCATCCTGCAATATATAGTTTTTTCTGCTCATTAAATGTGTTCTAAGAGTAGAATCCCTTGTAACAAATATTTTTTCAAATAACAAAAACCTTTCTTTTTCCGCAATTGCCGGCACAATCGATCATAGATGGGTCACTGAGAGTTTGTCAGTACACGTTCCACATAGAAAGCATTTCAGCACGTACTACTTGGGGAACAGTTTCCTTCTCAGGCTTACCACAGAGCTGTCGAAATAACAGCTACAAGGACCCTGGGATAAGCTTACCTGGGGATTTTGTACCTACTATCAGCATTGTACATGAGGATTAATCTATCAGGGGATATTATGTTTCCCATGACGTAATAATGACTGCATTATACACTTCTTGTCCGCCAATTCGAGAATTGATTTAAAAGTAGTTTTGTGCGCACGTTTGAGAGTGCTTGCATCAAGACCAGGGTCGAGGTACCATACCTCCTTGCATGAATTGTTTTATTTCATTTCAAAAAATTGCTACGCTTGTCAAGTGCTCCACATGTAGAATAAATAGCTACAAACAATATGTGTGCGTGAAAATTCAGAGAAATTTATGTAATGGCATGCATGACCTCATTAAGATGAACTTTGTGTGTGAACCCATTTGTGTGTGTGTGGGGTGGGGAGAGGGGATTGACAAAATATTATTTCCATCCACGTGGTGTGATCAAATTGACAATGTCACTCGTATAACTTATTGTCCTACACAAAATAAATTATTCAAAACAGCTCATAACTTTTGTTAGAAGGTTATTTTTTGTTCGAATATCCCCATGAATCAATTTTGCTCCCTACTGCTCTTAAGTTTGTTTGTTGAGAAAATATACTTTCCAACACGAGGCATAGTCAAATTGACCCCCGCCCCATGAATGAATGTAATGGATGCATGACCTCATTAAGATGAACTTTGTATGTGAAACCAATTTTTTTTTTTGTGACGAAATATAATTTCCCACCACGCAGTGTGGTCAAAATGGCCGTGTCACTCTCACTCGTATAACTTTGATAATGGACCAAAAAAGGTTAAAATTACCCATTGTCCCACACATTATAATCTAAGAGTTTATAACTTTTATTAGAAGCATATTTCTTGAACATTTAATTAATTTTTGTGCCTGCCTTTTAAGTTTTTGTTTGTTGAGAAAATGTATTTTTTAGCAAATGGTGTGGTCATGCCATTTTCTGATGAATTATTCATTTGCACTACATGTTGAAATCCTTCATAAGATTTTGTTATGCCTCACTCACATCCCTGATACTGTATTTGCATGCATTAATGAATGTAACTATCATGGGGTCTGTTACGTATTTATCCTGTACATACGATATGATACATGTTGCAGCCTTCTTGGCTTAAAATTTTGACACGTGTGCAGCAGCCTTCTGACTATTATTTATTTGTTTCTCTTACAAGTATATTATGACAACAAAGGTGAATAGTAAGTCCAAATTAAAGCAAAAAATTTGCTTTTTTTTTTTTGATGAAAATGTTGGAACAGTGAACTTTGATCCGAAGTAGTGTTTTTTAAGAAGGCACTGTTCCATGGAATAGTGGTGATTTTTGTTTATTTCTACTCCTGATTCTCCGTAGCTGTAACACTAAAAGACCTTCATCGGTCTTCAGCTGTGTAGGCCTATAAACATTCAGAGGTTTAGGACCGGGTAAAATTCATACAACATTACAGTGTGAAAACACACAAATATCATTGTTTTAGTCATTCCTTTATTACCTTACAAAATACACATTAAGGCCAGATATTAACCTTTTTACTTCTACTGCAAAACTCTACATTACCTGTTCAGCAACTACAGTACCTATAGACAAGGGAATGTGGTTATTAAACCCATCATTCAAAACCATAATATTGACACTAACATTTGACCTCCTTACCATTTTAACATTGTGTACAACAGTAAATACAATCACAATACACTGTGATGAATCTATCAATCTGAATCTAAATACAACGCCAACTGAGGAGCATAACAGAAGTATGAGAAATAAAGTTGGTTAAGAATACAAGTGTTAGTAAGCTTAGATTTGAAACAGTTTATACTACTGTAGGTGCATGCACAATGTCTGATGCAATTAGATTGCCAAGTTCCAAGCCTATACTCCAAAAGCAGCATTATCCCGTACAAGTTTGGCTCTCATACTCTTCTACAAGTACAGCCAATATCTAAGTTAAATTTGAAGTCTGGAAAGTATGTAGGCTAGGCCTAGGCCTAAAACGTTAGCCTTGTTTATAGGAATATGTCTGAAAAGTATGTGGGCTAGGCCCTTAAACGTTAGCCTTGTTAATAGGAATATGTTATGCTGAGGCATTGAGTTTAGCCAGTTTGACCAAATTTGGCATAATATTTTCTTAAATTTATTAAGAAATACCTTTAAATTACAGTGATATAAACAAAACTTGTATGCTACACCTAGGCTAGTATTCCCTGTAGTACTGTCGGACTAATGCCAGCCATGTTACTATGGCTGTCATTGGTGATGGCTGGTCATCTGAGGGTAAAAGCATATACCCTGCTGTGCTTTTTGAAACGCTGTGTTAAAACATAGGAAAATCTGTTTTAAGATCTTTATCAAAACGAAATCATTTTACCACACACAATGCATGATGTGTGAAGCTCATCCATGTCTTCAAAAAGTGTTTTTATAGTGATTTTAATTACTTTTATCGAAGCATTTACTGGACTCTTTTTCATTGCATAAAAATTGACTGACAAGCTCTCTAAAACATGGTCAAAGTTCAAAACATTGGGGCTGTTACATTGTAGCAGGAGTTTTATGTTGAAAATAAATGCTAAGAAAGAACTCCTCAAGCTCTCTCCAAGTATACTGCTTAGCTTCTGAACTACAACTCACTGCAGCCAACCACACCCTGTATCAACTATGACCAATATAATTTGTACACGTACTGTAGTATCTGCTAAGCTTATTTACATACTAGATGCCTAACTGGTAATCTCATTTACATAATTAATCTTCAACAAGAACCTGAAAGAAATAGCTCTATTACCAGAGCCATCTACAAGAAACTTAACATACAGTATAACACAATTACTGTCTTTTGATAAACAAGAATGAATTTCAAGTGACTTAAATAACCAGGGGATTACTCAGGACAAACGATGGGTAGGAAGTACGTAAAAACAAGTGTCGCTACAATGTTATGTAAACATTTCTTGATGTTTTATTCATTGGTTTTCGCACACTGTTTTTTGACTAAAACTATTTAATAGAAATATATGAACAAAAAATTTGTTGCCAGTGAAAAATCAACCTGCAGTTTAGTGGAACATCCTAAAACTTATTTGCGGAAGATTTAAACTTATAGATAAAAACAAACGTGCGGTGACTAAGAAAGATGGCCACCAAAACATGAATCAGAGAAGGTTCATCCTATTGTGGTGCCAAATAGGTAAAGATTTAGGAAAAGTTTTTTTGGAAATGTGTGTTATTTAGACTACTTGGGTATTAGAATATCCAAAAAATAAGTGATTTTTTAATCATCAATTTTCTACGTGTAAATTCTCAAAAACATAGGAATTGTATACCAGCTATAACAACCCTCATACAGCAATCCCATGTCAACCATACTGAGGGATGTGTCAACCCTCGATAACTACAAAATACAGGTTCACCTTAATATTGTCCCCGACTGGGCAACACACTTCCTAGGTGAGAATTATTGAGGCCTCCCTTCTATTAAAGCAATTTGGGGTTAAAATTGTTTTAAGTTCAGCAATAACCTTGGCAGTGCAGTGGACTTCCGAGGTAACACTCGGAAGTCTGTATAGGCCACACTCGAAACACCAACCATAGGGGTCACTAATGTTAGGCTCCCTATGCAACACCCACCATTTCCACAGGAAATTCATTCCTACAAAAATGCCCCAGCCTGCCTACGGTTAACGGGATGTATAGCATTCTATGATTTAACACTAGTTGAACATAGATACACATTTACAGCAATATTATTATCCCTTTCTACATGTATCTTTGGAATATCCCTTCGCGCTAATAGAAACTTGGATATTTTTGTGTTCATGTTTTTTGTGGTTAGAAACTACCTTTATTAATCTCCGCTGGATAGAGATGTGCAAGAATTGACCAAAGAAAACATTTGTTATCTTTATTTTGGATATTTAAAGCACATGTTTTATTATATACATTTTGGGGTTGAAATCAATTTTGAACCATATAATGGTTTAAATTGTAGAACCTTTATATAGATATTTGTGATATCAAGAATTATGCTGCCAGACTGTTTAAAAATATAGTCATATCTTTCCTCAATATTTTCATAAGTTTAATCATTGTTTCAGGACTTGAATCTTTAGTATGCATTTCCACTAGCTTTATTTTGAAAGAAAAGTCTTTTTTTTCTTTTCTGAATTTGCTGCTTTCCATTTTCATCTATAATCTTCTTTTTTCCTTCTACAACTTTTAATGTAACTCCAAATTTATCATACTGTTTAGATATTGTTCATCATATTGTCTTCAAACTTTTGCCTATTCTCTTTTAAAAAGATTCTTAATGGTTTTGGGAAAATCAACTTGCCCTCTTTATTATAGTCAAATTTACCGATATTTTTTTTGGAATTTTCCTATAAGGAAAAACTAATTGTCTATAACTTTTATTCCTCGATTTAATTTCAACCAAAGTTAGTCTATCTTTTCCAACAATATTATTAGCGGCAGCCTGGTTGATGCTAGTCAGAATTCTTTTATCAAAAGATAGTGGCGCTATTTTGAATTATTGTCTTTGACGTTGATATAAGCTGTCAAACGAGTCACCCTCGATAGTTTCTTTGTTGTTAGTTTTCTCTGTTACTTTTCATCATTTGTCCTTACATCCTCTTGGTATCTTTTTCTTGCCCTTGTGTAGAAGTATCGTTTCAATTTTCCCTCTATCAAGGAGTTCAAACATTATTTTTGGAGCATAGGGCATCACTCTGAAGCTGTGTCACAAATGATCGACCTAAGCTTGAATTGCATACTTATATTATGTTAGGGAAAAGCATTTGTCATTGCAATTTCCTGTTCGAGTAAATACAGGTCACGTGACCTGGTCTTTTATAGATTTGTGGATTTATGATCAGATTTAGATTTTGTTTCCTGATGCATGTACATGGTGTTTAATCTAAGTTTCATGTCTATTTATCTTTTTGATATATCTTCCAGTTAACTGGCTACCTTTTTGTCTATTTATCTTTTTGATATATCTTCCAGTTAACTGGCTATCTTTTTGAGGAATATTGGCAACCTATAAATTTTAGGTCATATTCTGTATTTCTTGGTCATGAAGTGTCCAATGTTGAATGTGTGCAGTTAATGTGCTTATTATTGATACATGTGTATTGAAGTAATTTCATAATGCATGTTTATGCAATAAAGAGAGTTGGTGCTATATAATCTATTTTGTGATGTGTATTATAATTGTACATGAAGGCTACAAGGATGGTGGATTATTGAGGGGGTACTTTCTGTTTATCCAGTATTTTGATGTTAATACAAGAGAGAACAGTATTTTGAAATTTTGAGCCAGTCTTGTCATGTTTTATATATATATATATATATATATATATATATATATATATATATATATATATATATATATATATATATATATATATATATATATATATATATATATATATATATATATATATATATATATATATATATATATATATATATATATATATATATATATATATATATATATATATATATATATATATATATATATATATATATATATATATATATATAAATATATATATATATATATATATATATATATATATATATATATATATATATATATATATATATATATATATATATATATATATATATATATATATATATATATATATACATATAATATATATATACATATATATATAAATCTATGTATATTCATCTCACATAAGTCACATTATATCATTACATTTACCAAGTGTATTTTTACTGTTTATTAACAGATAGAACCACCACACATGCATGTTTATCTAATCAAGCAGTCATGAGTGCATCCAATACAAAAGGGAAACTAAAGTTAACATTTGAACTATCACCAGTTATTGTTTAATAATCGTCATCCATCAAAAGATGCTAAAGAGGTTATGGGTTAAAAAGCTGCCACTGTCACTCTATAAGCCTCTGCAAACATAGAAGGATCAAAAATATCTTCCAGGGGTTGTGGTGTTTTATCAATTATCTTTTTATGTTTTTGGAAAGCTTTATCTTTATCTGTAGTAAACTTGATTTTCTTTCCAGGCAACCGACTTGATGTTATTTTCTTGTTTATAAAATCTTGTGTAGCATCATTGATAAATACTATCAATTGTTTGAACGTTATTTAAACCAGCCATTTATTTTTATTTGAAACTAGACATCAATGATGTTATAGTTCAAACCATGGCAGTGCAAAAACCAACTGACTGGGTTATTTCAAAAGCAATTTTATTTTTGTCATATTTGATCTTTTCAAATGTAATTTAAAGATTTTCTTGAACTCATTTTTACCTTAAAACTGTTTACCTCTGAAATGTTAATGATCATTTCCATGACAACCAGATTTGGCCACATTTTGGTCAATTTTGAAAGAGTCAAGCATTTTGAAAGCCTAATAAGGTTTTGTACATGTTACTTTACCACTGCTATCAAGTATTAAAAAAATAAATGATTGATAATATGACATCGTTACAGAATTAATGATATAGTGAAAGTGTAAACAAACCATAACATACACTAAATTTGGAAAAGTGGGACAAATGCGTTTTAAAGTAACATTTGCTAAATTTGAATTAAATGCAGTTTTGAAACTAAATAGCTGTATTTTTAACAAATGGTTTAGCCATGTATGAATTACCATTTAAGGACAATAAACAAAAAGAAATTCTTATTAATCCCTAAATAACTAATCAACATTGACAAAAAGTGAGACAATTCACTGATTGGGTCAAAGTGTGAAATCTGTAATTATTTCACTGTGCTTCAAATAAATAATTAAGCTGACAGTTGTAAGTTTCTGGCTAAAATGCATGTATAATTTAAATAACAAGAGAAACAAACACGTAATTAAAAATTCATCAATAATCATGTGAAATTAATTGGAATTCCCACATTTTGGTTATTGATTACTATGACAATGTTCAAAACTAGATGCATTTAATTTGATTAAAACCAATTTAAATGAACTTGTAATATTCCATTAAAATGTTGAATTAATACAAACATTTACCTACTGTTTACCTGTTAATGAATAACCTAATTCTGAATATCAATCAAAATGTTTAAAGTATGAGCATAAAATGCATAATTTTTTATGAAAAATGAAAAAAATTAAATGTGATGAAATAAAAAACATTTGTATTTAATCAAAAGTTAAGTTCCTCTCAGCAATATCATTACTAAACAAATTTTTCACATAGATTAAGACAATTCATGATGGTACACACACAACGACAGTGTACTTGCAATGTTCGGTAGATCAATAAATAAAAACTCTGGCACTTGCATGAAAACATAAATAAATAATAGGCCATAGGCCAAGTTGGCTGCAAGTGATTGTGATGAAAGTTTAAAGTTACAAAAACACAGTAGCAGCATAGGCCTACCTCCAATATCTTCAGTTCATCAAGAAATGTTAAATTCTCCTAAAAAAGATAGGCCCTAAGTAGCTGCACAGTGATTGTTGCAAAATAAAGTTTATTTAATCAAACATTAATTTTTTTAAGCAAAGATAGTATTTAACAAATCATATGCATAGATCAAGAAAATTCATGATGGTACGTACAGCGTACCCGCCCATGTGCAGTTGATCGAGAAATGATAAGTCTCTCCCCCTTCTTACCCCCACCCCCAAAAAAACAGGCCCTGGGCCTTGGCGAAGCTTCAAACATCATTAGATCTAGACTAAGTAAAAGTAAGTTCCTTTCAGCAATATTTAAGAATTTGAATTCAAGATTGTCCGTACACAATAACTTAATATAAATACTGTAGTTACTTGATCACAGTAGGCCTACACTACAGATTGCAGTTGAAAATGGCTGCTACAGTACTGCTAGTGCAGTACTACCCAACTACACATACTGTACTGACACAGTATGTTCATTTGTGTACACTACACTACATTAGTTACGTTATGAAGGTACTGTACAGTACTGCATCATGCATGCTGAAATCCCAGCCGACATTGGCTTAAAATTACTCTAAAACCAGCCGATAAATCATTTAATCAAGCTTACCTTAACAGAAATAAGTTATGCTTAACATTATATACGATTAAAAAGGCAAAGTAATACAAATTGCCCTCGAAATACGGGAATGCCATCTTTAGTTTTAAATTGTTAACAACTTAGCAATATGGGTCAATTCACAAACGAGTCGCTTGCCATGTAAATGGGGCAATGTGAAGAAATATATCTCATTTTAAAGATAAGTCAATTCTCTTTCAAACAAAGTTGAGTTTTCACATTTGTATTTTAATAAACATACTTAAAAATGAAAAATAAAATGGTTTTCAACTTTTTGGCTACAAAATAGATTCGACGATTGCTTTTTGCGCACATACATGTAACAGAGAACGTGATGTCATTCACCCTATAGTACGTATAGGCCGAAGGCCGAGAGCCGAAACTTCTGTCCAAAAAATCATGATGCATTTATGGACGCCATACTTGTTCCAGCATGGTCAATTATGCGAGGCCGGTGGACAGTGCATGAGTAACAGGCCGAGTGACTGAGTGATAGCGTACCGGTTGGGTTGGGTGGAGAAAACAACAAGATACGATAGAGAGCAAGTGTTTAAAATATTTTTCATTTTGCTGAAAATTGCTGTTTTAACATTTCAGTTTAGATTAAATGGCATTGTGCAGACATGAAAACCAGCCAAGTTTCTTTTTAAGATTTTATATTTTTTGGAGGACAGGAACCATTATCATTAAGAACAAAAGTCATAATCATTTTGTCACTAACTGTAGGCCTACCACTTGCGTTGAGTTCTGCCAGATAATTTCAAATTAGATTGGCATAACTTTCAGACGTTTGCATGATTTCACCATAGAATAGGTCTGTTCATACTCAGTATACATGGGTTCTGGCATACGTATAAAGAATTTGAATTGATTATTGGCCAAATCTCAATTATTTAACATCACTGGTCCTAACAAATTTTGAGGTAGGCAAAGGCTAACGTTAACGTTAGACATATGCTGAGGATATTTCCACCACAGGAGGCGGGCAGGCCTACTAGGCCTACTAGGCCTACAGGCCTACTAGGCCTACAGGCCTACTAGGCCTACAGGCCTACTAGGCCTACAGGCCTACTAGGCCTACAGGCCTACTAGGCCTACAGGCCATTACAATACAGGCCTACTGGGCCACATTTAGGCCTACAGGCCAAAAATGAGGCCACAGGCCTACTTTGGTACAGGCCTACTAGGCCTACTAGGCCTACAGGCCTACTAGGCCTACATTAAATGTCAATTTAGACAAAAATGACAACTATTTGGTCTACTGTAAGTGGAAAAATTCAATTAAAAAAATTACTTGTTACTGTTAGGGTTATTATGAAATCCCTAAAGAAAATTATTGAAAAGCATCCCAATTGAATTATAAAGGGAGACTAAGCAGTCACAAATATTGTTCATCTTACCTTAGGCCTACACTGACTATACATTTTCTCCTGAAGTTAACTAGAGTTAACTAGAATTACCCTACAACTTTACCTTATTACTGCATAGTGTCACCCTGTCCCTGTCTAAAACTTAAAGTTTTTTTGCATGTTTTAACAAGGAATTTAAAAGTGACTTGAAAAAAATTAAATAATATTAAGAAAAAGAAAGATGGACATGAGGACTCACCGCAGTTACTATACTTTCATCAGCTTCACTTCAAAAAAATTGCTGATTTTAGGTATAATGTAAGAAACACCACAATTTAGTTCACTTTAAAAATTATTTGCAAAGTATTTTGCCTTACAATTACTGAAAAAGAGTGCATAATTATAAATAAATTTGCTATTAAGAATCAATTACCTCAGCATGCAATAACATGTTATTACAATTTAAGTTTTAATGTCATGGTTATATGCTAATTAATGTCAGGCACCCTGTAAATGCAACTCACAGCAATGTTTTCTTTTTCAGTATATAAAAATAATATTAATACATATTTCACAAGTTTTTTTTTTTTTTTAAACTATCAATATGATATACCCAATGACTTTTATTAAGCCCAGCTGTCTTAGCAAAGTATAAATTCATTGCTTTAAAGCTAAAACTGTTCATGGGTTGCCATTAAGCCAACTATCAAAATTAAGATATTTTTCAGTGCTTTACATTAAACATTAACAGCTATTTAATAGTTCTTTTCAAAAAGATGTTCAAGAACAAATGTTACAAGTATTTGACGCATTGAAAGATGAACAGCACTTAAATCAGAGAACCTGTAATTATTATTGCTCATTTCATCAGGCTGACAATGAACACAATCATTTCAGTAACTTAAGTTTAACTTATTAATAGAAAATAGAGGTAGGCCTACAGCTATTGAAACAAATATGTTGTAAGTGAATAATTTACACTTCATGTAAAATAATAGTTCATTTATACAGGAAGTTGCCAGTGGAAAATGGCAACTCCCTAATTTATATCATTATGATATATTTAAGATTATGAAGATATAAGTGTAACTGTTTCCATATGGCTCCAAACTTTACCGGTCAAGATGCCAAATGAGTGTCAATGGTGACAGAATGATTTTTGCTAACAAGCTGATGTAGGCTTTGATACTGATACTTTTGTTTTTAATTTCTATATTATTATGACGTCAACCTCAGCCTAGATGTTTCTCAATTAATTGTCTCCTTAAAGGTAGGCCTATCAAATCTGCTTGATATATTGTAGTTCAACTTCAAAATAATTGATTCAATAAAACAAACCCAATGCAAATCAGCTGTTAGGCTTAGCCTAAACATAATACTATACATGTTTTCATTTTTATTTCATTTACAATTTCACAAATATTTTATACCTTTAAATATATTAGCCCATTATTTTCTATTTTTATTTCTGCATTAATTTTTAAACCTGTAAAATTTAGTAAGGTCAGTCTTTACATTGTTCCATATTGGATGATAAGATGTAATGTTGTGTGAAGTATTTCAAACTCAATCCAATGGGTCATACATAGGCATACAATATGTGATTTAGAGACTACAAACAGGTGTGTGTTTGCAAAGGCATTTCTATTTGGAATAAAGCAAGTTTCATTCACTATATACTGTACAATAATAACAAGTTTTTAGTTGTTGCCTGCATTGAGAATTACAACAAACTTTTTTTTTAAAGTTTGATGGCCACTTTTATTAAAACAAACATTGAGTATTACTTGGCATGAAATGAATTAGGGGTAACAAAACCCACAACATAGTGCATTTGTTGTCCATTGTTTTTTTTGGTTTTTTTGAAGAAATGTATTTTAGTTGAAATCAGTATGTGTTTTGGCAATCGTGTCTGTTTTTGGCAGAAAAAGGCCTGGCTTTAAAAATTCTTTAAGTGGAGTAACCCATCTTGTTTTAACAATGTGCATCGGTAGGTAGGCAACATTTTTTGTAAAGGATGGCCTACTCTCTGCAAGAAATATATTATGAAATCTTACATACATCTCGTATTTGAGTGAATATAATTCCTGAAGGGTCAAATCATAATGCCTATGTAATGATACATGTATTTAGTATGCTTAATTATAAACATGGTTTTGCATGTAGACTGAGTTTTGATAATATTCTATGAAGGTCATTTTAGGTACTAAAACTAGTGTAAAAACAAATCAATTTTACAGACATATTTTGTTTGCAGATGTTCACCAGGTTTAAAAAGGTGTCAGGTAGACATCTGAGGTAGATGCACATAAGAGTAGCAAATATTTGTCAGGTTTAACAATATAATGTCAGGTATACATATACATCTAATGTAGATGTACAAGTGTAAGAGTGACAAATAATGTCAGGTTTAACAAAATGTCAGGAAGACATCTAAAGTAGATGTATATATATAATATTTACAAATAGTTGTCAGGTTTGACCACCATATACTGTACTATGTCAGAATGTGAAAAGGAATATACTGGGCATAATGCATTTGTATCTCTTTACCTCGTTAGCAGCTTAAATGTATATAGTTGTGTATTGGCTAAAATAACTCAATTGTTTTCAAATACTTGTATAAACTATCATATAGCAAAACATTTCATAAAAATCGATTAAACATTGTTTAAATCTCAGGCCTCAATTTGCATACTTTATGCAAATTTTGTGATAAAGACCTACTATAGGCCAGGACAACCTTGACATTTTCTTTAGTAAACCCTTTGTTACTTAAATGTCTTTTATAATTTATTTAAGTGGTGCTTAAAATTTTGACCTTTTGAAAATTTGAGTATAAAATTTTAGTGCTAAGAACTTAATTAGGACATGCAGTGCAGTGATTATCAAGAGATGAAGCTTTTTTTTTTTTTTGCAACAGAAAGTGGGATAAATAAAAAGTTGAATTTATTTGCTCCCTGCTCTGATTGAAATATGAACAGCTTTAATTATTTTAAGATTGAGCGAACAGTCGTAGGATATGAAGAAAAAAATTCATAAAGCAAAATAAAGAGAAAGAAAATGCCTTGGCTGCATTAATTTTGGGGTCCACTATCAGACCATATTACTCATACTCAAAGGCCTACATGTAACTATTACTAATGTTAGTAGCATTAGGTATAAGCCTATGGGCTTGTTGCATATCTTAATTTCCTGGACAGACGTATCCAGATACGGCCTGCAGCTAATTAAACAGCTAAGGTTAAAAACCTTCATTTGAACCATTTAGGCCTAATCAATAATTATAGTAAAATAAACCAATGTCAATAAGGTTTCACTGCGACTGATGACTGATTTATGTCAGAGCTGTAACACTAACGTCCGTGTGAAAAAGAAAAGAAAAAATGTACAATCACCAAAGTGTATAAATCATTGGTCAGTACTATTTTGCGCACTAATTTATGATCAAATTGAAGTGTTTCATTGGAATTTAAGCCAAAATAAAACATTTTACGTGTATTTCGTGATCAATCCAAGTAATTTTTGAGTAGAACTTGTTACAAACACATTGTATCTTCCCGCAATGCGCGTACTAGTCTCAAACAAATACACCTTAAATTAAGTTAAAACATAAAGGGCATTAAATGAACATTTTTATCCAGAAAAATAATGCAAAATAAAATTCACAGGTATACAATTTTAGATTCGTATATAAAAAAAGCACACTGGAATAAAAATGGCTACATAAACGCATCACGTTTTCCCGACACTGTATGTATAGGAAGTTTCGTCTCTCGGCCTTCGACCTATACATAATATAGCGAATGACATCACGCTCTCCGCACATAGTACATACAGTACATGTAACACAAAGTCACGTCTCAAAAATTTCACATGGCTTCAAGTCGCCGATATATTGTTTTTTTTCATCCCGTAATTCACTCAAATTTTCATCAAATCACATAATTTTGGTCTTACTGTATATGAAAGGTACTACTACACAAATAATATTATACCAGCTTTTAGATACATTTGATCAAAGTAGTAAATATCGTAGTGCTAATAGGAAACACATGTACTGAATGCATAAGGACCTAGCCATGTACGGTACGCAGAGCAGCATTATGTCAACAGCTAGCTATTTTTAGCACCATTACGAATGAAATCTGATACTTAAGTAAAACCTTTTGGGAGCTTTAATTAACAAAATACATAGAATATCTCTTAGCAAAATACAAGATATAAGAATCATACAAAAATCTTGTTTGAGCCAGAATTTCAAGAGCAAAACTGTTAAAACCTAGGAGATGCAGTTTAAAGCAAACCATTGCACAGGCACATATGAGAGCTCGATTTGATAAGCTCCACTCAATACACTCTGTGTAATGGGTGAAACTAATAACACACCAACTACAGTACCAATCCTCAATCAGCATTCTTGACAAACAGTATGAGCAAGAAAAGACTTATGATTTAAAATCTGTGTGAAATATGCAAATGTTTGGCATATGCATTAAGCAGGCAGAGGCAGATGCAGATTCACTAATTTGTCCACAGCACTTGCCATAGCAGAGTCAGTAGAGCTGCCAGTTGTTCTTGTGGGAACAGATACTGACTTATTGGTCATTCTAGTGACTCAGGCAACAACTTCTACAAATGTGTACATGTTATGCTGCATCAACCTGACAACCTTGTACAACATACATGAAATTCAGCAGGTGACCAGAGACACAGCCAAGCACTTGATGGTTATACATGCTATAACAGGATGTGATATTGTTTCTACTATCTATCGTCATTGCAAACATAAGGCATTTAATCTTGTGCACAAAACACAGGACTATGATCAGTTGGACACGTTCACAAAGGCTGAATGCACACATGCAGAGGTGAATAAAGCAGAAGAAAGTTTCATTCCCAAGTTGTATGAAGCGAGCAACTGCTAATCTCTGGATGAATATACCGCCATAGAGCAGATAAACGGGCGATTGGTAGGAGTTCCCTTAGTTCGTCATCATCCAGCTGGCAAGCTTACCCCAACTAGTGCTGCAGCAAAGCAATACCTCACAGTTCAAAAATAGATGGGAAATCCTCCGCCTCCCAACAGACTGGGAATGGCGATCACAGGATGGTACTCTTTCAAGTGGAAATGGTGGAAAATTCTTAATGTGAATTTTCTGAGAACAGGCGATTCATATCTTCCAATCTTTTTGAACAAAAAATGTCCATTATAAATGTCACAAATGAAATCTCCTTCTTTCATAGCAAAGTTTCACTTTTCAAAAAAATCACCTCATTTATGCATAGTGGGTCAGAGTTTAACAAATTAACAGATTATGAAATAAATCAGATTATGAAATAAAGGTTACAAACGTATTTGATGTGTACAAAGGTGTATGAGGGGTAAATTTATAATCATATGCTTTATTTGGGACCCGTTGGCAGAATTTTGGACACCATCTTGGTCATTTTGGTAAATAATGGTCTTTGTAACCTCTTAGTATTTTTTTTATTGGATTTTTTGTTCATTAGAACA
This sequence comes from Chiridota heheva, assembly GCA_020152595.1. Lineage (NCBI taxonomy): Eukaryota > Metazoa > Echinodermata > Holothuroidea > Apodida > Chiridotidae > Chiridota > Chiridota heheva. Next base: position 324,449 of record JAIGNY010001840.1, read on the forward strand.
TATTGTTGTTCTTTTTTTTTTGTATTGTGAACATGTGAGGTTTCAAATGATATAATAAAATAGAAAATGGCAGCCATTTTGGACGCCATCTTGGTTTTGGTAATTTTGGAACGTTTTAACCTCTAAGTGATGCTTCCAAGGGATTACTTGTCCCTTAAAACATATGTTTAAACACTTATTCATTACTTATCACCTTTCTGGATGCAAAGTTATGATAAAAAATGAAAATGGCGGTCTTTGGTCGCCATCTTGGATTTCCGAAAAAGCTCAGGAGGATTTCCGGGGACTTTTAGTATGTTATGTTACACATAATTTTGGACCTATCCTAAAAAAATCAGCTTGTTACCAGCTATTTCCAGGCTAAAGCTAAAAAATTTGGCCTATTAGATAGCTCAGTGTCAAAGGGCACAATTTGTAACTCCTTTTACAAATGATCTTTTTGGGCAACCATTTTTTGGACAATCTAATAATACAGTACAGTTGATTTACCTTAATAGTAATGTATGTTCTGATGTTGTAAGCTTTGATCGACCAAATAGGATCTGTGGCTTTTTCTCATATCGTTTTCAGCTTCCCCCAAAGCATATAAATATCTTACTAGGGCTGTGGCTGGGGATAATTTCTTCTTCATAACCGACTTTACGTCCTTTCTGAGAGGGTAGTGATGGGCTTTGGTTCACAGATTTCATTTTAATCACATCTTTAGGTTTAGAGTCAAATAATCTAGTTTCTTCATTGTTTAATGCTTTTACAACTTCATGTAACCTTTTAGTCCACTCTTGTTGATCTACTCAATGAATGGTTCCCTTGAGTTGCCTATCGGTTTGGCTTGGCTCGGCTCGGCTCGGCTCGGCTCGGCTCGGCTCGGCTCGGCTCGGCTTGTTGGTTTGGTTTGTTGATGTTTAATGGCACCACGACAGAGTCAAATGTGCCAAGCGGGTGTTAATAAATTATGGTTTTGCCTGTCGGCTCGCCATTTCCTTAGCATTTATCATTCAGCAAAGTTCTATTAAATCGCTCTACAATTGCTTGCACTCTATGTATGGTTCCCAACTTCGCCCCTCTGATTAATAACATTGTGGTTTTTCATTGAAGTGTTCACACTAGCCATAAATTCTTCCCCTAGGTCAACCTTGATTATTTTTTAAAAGGCCATCTGACTTCTTTTGTAGATTTTCTCAAAAGCATTAGCTACTTGAACTGTTTTATCAGTAAGGGGTTCAGCTTCCTTGTACCTGCTCGCCACACCAACGACTGTAAGTGCATATTTGTAGGGTTTCTACCAATTTTATCATGTGGTAAAATTAATAGATCTGCTTCATGCAAGTCATTAGGTTTTGCGCTGTTACTATTCACACTCGTTGGCCATGGAATATATTTTGGAGGAGCCCTGTAAATTTGGCACAAAGTTTGTTTTGTTCAATATTCCTTTAGCAACTTTATCTGTAACTCCTGCTTGTTTAGCTAGTTTTTATTGTGGCATCTCCTTTCCACATTCCAGTACTGCTATAGTAAATGTTTATTAATTTGTTTTTTGTTCTGTAATCCATTCTCTTTACTTTTTACGAGCATATTTTTTTTCAATATATGTATGGAGGAAGGCAAATTTCTTTTCCTAGAACAACCTCAGTTTGTAATTTTAATCTGTAAGTTTTTGTAAAATGTCCTGGTTTTTTTTTTTCAGTTTTTAACCCTCTTCAATTCAATTTTCTTTTTCTGCTTTTAGTAATTGAGTATAGTGTTGTTTTTGGTAGCCAATTTATGCCTTCATTGCAGAAAACTTTTCAGATTCTCTCAAAATTAATTTGAATTCTTCTTTACTTCTAGCACCATCTTGTAAGACTTCTGAAATGTAGCTAAATATATTATTCAGTTTAGAAATAGCTAGAACTCTTATCTCATTGCGCTTATTAGTTTTCTTTACTAATTTTTGCGAAAAATATTTAGAGAACATTACTCTGATACCACAACTGTAACTACAAACCCTTCCAAAATGATCAATATGGGCATGCTTATAACACCTGATAAAGAGATGATTCCAATTGAACCGCTAGCAATGGCTGCCACTTCTGCAGCAAATTCTGTATAGTCTACAATTTTGTTTTACTTTTTATGTAACGACTCTCGCCTTAATTTTTTCTTTTCAATATCCTTTTGAATATTATCATTTTTTTGCAACCTGTATGTGTTTACGTTAGTGGGATTTTCTGACAAATGAGGATAAACATTTGAATAATCAGGGGCACCCGGCCTCAATGGGTTAAAATCTTGTTTTTCGTCCATATTTTATATATATGTGAGATTTGTTTTCAATATATTTTAATTTCATAACAAATATATTCTGCACCTCCAATAAATTTACAAAATTCATTTTCTTAGTGCATATGCCGCATTCAAAGTACGTAGGAGTATTATAGTCAAATGCTCTATATTTTGTTCCATCATCAATAAAAAAACCATTCATTTAATGAATAACTCCAGCCTCTGTACTGCCCGCGCGATTAGTGCCTTAAGTCTAAATCCATAAGTAGTAATACTTCCTCCATTAACCAAGATACGTTTCTGCATGAATCTTGGTTGCTCATATGCTCCATTCCATTCAATAGTTATATAATCATCTTCATATCAATTAGTTACAGCATTTTTGGAGTCAAGTATTAGTCCTGTTCTTATTTCTCCATATTTTCTTGTCTAAAGTATTTCAGTATTTACATAGGTTTTAGCTCTGCCAATTTGTCATTGCCAAACTCTGGACCAAAGATACTCATTTTACTTATGTATATAAAAATGTATGTTATTTCAAAAGTTAATATTACAAGTAAGCTGTATTTGTTGATTTCTTGTCCTTTGGAATCTTTTTTACTAAACTTAAATTCACTAATTTGGCCCGGTACCAAAGGTTTTCCTTTGTGAACGCTGCCGCAGTAATCAGTATGCGTACTACTCCCAAAAGGTTTATCGTCAACAGGAATAATTTTAAAAGATTTCAGGGTTTTCATTGAAAAAATGAACACTTGCGGAAATGTAATTGCAGTGCAAATAAATAGCTTTAAATAGTTCAAAATGTATCCTTCAAATGTGTTCTCCATCTGGCAACCATCCATAATCCATACCAAATAAATCTGCAAGATTTTTGAAAAATCTAAGTGAATTACATGTAGACTTCTCTGCTGGAATTACGATGGCTGCTCGCCCTGTTTTTCTGTTTAATTTTAATCCATGGAACTTGTGAGGTTGTTATGTCATACAGCTGCAGAAAGTTATAAAACCTGGCTTCTAATGGTATTTCTGTAATTATACTATTGGCTCTAATTTGTATTCTTTTTCCCCTTGAAACATTATAGTACCCCAATATATGACTGATTTACGATTATGGAAACCTCTTTTGAATGGCGGGAGAAGGGGAGGGGAGGGGCGGGAGAAGGGGAGGGGGTATTTCTCATGTGAGATCTTCTCTTTTGCAGGTTTGCATGCATGAAAAGACCTTTTAGAATATCAGGTTAATGAAATTGGGGTGGGGGCATACTCCTTTATTTGTGCATATTTTGCTTGATATATGTGGGGAGGGTCTAAGTTCTCATGTGAGAAACTCCTCTTTTGCATGCTTGAAAGGATGTTTTAAAATATCAGATTATTGAAAATTGGAGTGGGCATGTATTCCTTTGTTTATGCATAATTTCGCCCTCCCCATTTTCTGGATTTGTTCGAATTCCTGAAAGTTCTGCCCTGTTAACCTCTTCGTCATTTATACAATTCACAAAATGTATAGCTAGGTGTCTCCGTCCCCTCCCTAATTGAAATGTGTGTTTTGTTCTGGTTTTCCGTAATTAAATCTTTACATACTCTTTCAACAAACCACCCGCCCTTGATATTAAGTTGCAAACACCTGGGCAAGGTCACAAACCACCCAGTCTAGAATTGGGTTTTGGAATGTTTACGCCTGATGTGTCAATTATGATATCTTTGACTGAGCGCCGTTGAACAATAATCATGTGGGGTACTGGACCCAGTTCCCAAGAAACTGGGTTTTGTTGAAAAAATTGCATTTTTTGTTCTGAGATAATAGAAAGCTGTAGGTGCAAAGTTTGCAGGAATGCTAGTGAATTGAGAAAGTTGCCGATCTGAGTTTATTTCCATTCAACCTTTCTATAGTGCATACCAGTTTGAAGTATTACTTCATAATCTTCATTTTTGTATCAACAATTTTTGTTACCAAAAGAAACAAAGACTTGGGGAGAGCTTGTTTTTCACAAGGATCTACCTGTTTAATAGTGTAGGTGTATTTCATTTACTCGCCGGGACAGAAGAAATTTTGTTAAGGTTGACCACTATCCGTGAGAGATTTCACGATCAATATTACTGATATCTATCTTTATTTTCAAAGGAACATTCTATATTAGATTAAATTCGAAATAAAATCGGCAAAATTTATTAGGTTGATTATTTCTTTTTCAGTCACTTTGTTTCATTCAGTTGAGTAAAATTTCAGTGCACAAATACGTTTACGCTTAGAATGAACCAAACTTTAAAATTCCCAATTTTGACTAAAACATTAAACAGTTACCATTCCATGAAAAATTGGACAAACACGAAGGCCTAACATAAGAAAAACATACACAAAAATGAAAATGGAACCACATTATTTGGCCATGATTTCTCGATTCTTTAAATGTCCCCGTTGTGAAATATCAATATCATTATCACCGCAAAATCAAAGCTGGGAGACACTCATTAATTTTCAGTTTTTCCCCAATTTAAAAACTGATGCATTTTGGCTCGATGCAACTATCAACTGAGACAGTACTGTAACAGGAGTTGGTCAGTTGAATCACGATATTATTTGTAACTTGCTTTGAACATGTGATTTTTCGCGGAACAGATTACTAGCAACAACAGGTACTTTTTTCTTTCTTTCTTTATTCTGAGTACTTGACCTTCACAATCCTATCCCATTGCTGAATTAAGATTAATGTAACGGCGTATCAATCCTTGTGCAGTTGGAGCATGGAGCTATTATTAGATTTATGGTGGGAGGAACTTTCCAACAAGATTACCAGCGATATCCTGCGCAATATCGCGAGGCACTATTCCTATTGTTATGCAGGGATGTGTGTTGGTAAAATGGCTTCACTGAACCATGTTTTATGGGTGCATATAATCCATCAAGAATAGAAAAAATCGCAAATTTGCGGAATTCGGCGGCATGCCGCGTACCAAAAGTTGGCTCGCCTGCCTATGGGCTTCTGTCTTAATTTTCATGTTCCTTTGTGACCACTGTAGGAGAGGTTATGTATTAGCAATCGTGTCTAGCATACTATTAGTCATATCCCACAATACACTTTCTGACATACTGGTGGCGTGTAATGCACTTGTCAGTTGTATTACTCACCCCTTCAACCCCCCGCAATGTCAGTCACAGGTGAGTCATTGACATATGAAATAGTAACTCACAGGTGCATCATTATACCAAATTGTCAGTCACCAAAGTAACTCTGGGGTGGGTCAATTAACTTCAGACTCATTGACTTTGTACAGAGGTGATTAAACTGGGGTAAGTTATTTCACAAAAAATTGTCAGTCATCTAAGTGACTGAGGAGCAGAGATTGCGTTATAATTTTTTGCCTGGCGTATTTGCTTACGACAAGTCCTTGAAGCTTGGCGTATTTTGTCAATTTGCCGTCGTATGTACAGGGCATTGCATAATGTACAGGGCATTGTGCGCTAGCGAAGCATGCAAGTAATTGTTAACACAACACACTTGTGTAGGCCTGCCTCGCTAAAGTGAATGAAAATTGGGCTTAAAATACCAAAAACATTACAAAATTAGACTATTATTATCATAAAAGATATTACGAAAAAGTTCATACCCAATCCTTGTATAATGTTGATTGTTGAGTCATGAAATTTGGGTTAACAATCCCAAAATAAACTAGAAAATACTTTTGTTTATCGTATCCAAACTTTCATGAGGTTTTAGTGAACTTTTATCAATTTTCAACGATAATATACTATTCAGATCTTGAATACGCCTACTTCTTTACAGTATAGTAACTTGACTTGCAGACTGATCACTTCACAGATACACTATCAACACAATACAGGATGAAAGTTAAATCCTAGCTAATAATATCGTTGACAATTGACAGCCTGCATTCAAAACAACATCAAAACTTTCACATACATTATGCATAGGGCCTATGTAGTAGCCTATATGTGTTTATGGCACCATTACGGGCATGTTGAATCATTTGACATTAATCTAGTAGTTGTGTCATTTTTTTTTATTTATGAGTAATTCAAAATCATTTATGGGTAAAATAAAACTTTGAATCGCATCAGAGGTAAGATGTTCATGATTTTAGTTATGTTAATGAAAAACTCTGGCGTAAAATTCCACATGCTGTATCTAAATCTTACAACGCAGGTACAACCTGTGTCGTAAGAAATTTCAGCCATGGCGTAATATACAACAAATTTGTCGTTAACGCGGTCTCTGCTGAGGAGTTCATCAATGTACATGTTTTGTCCACCCACTTTGGTACAATGACTCACGTTGTCCGGGGGTATAAGTGTGAGTCAAACAATTGACAAGTGCATAATATCTTCATAAGTTAAAAGGGTGGGGGGAATTGGTTAAGGGGGTGTCATAGATTAAAAGGGTAGGGTTCATAGTTTAAAGGGGTAGGTTCTACAGGTTTAAGGGGTAGCATGTCATAGGTTAAGAGGGTAGTGTTTTATAGGTTGGTTAAAGGGGTAGTGTCATTATTCCGAAAAGAAAATAACATCATTGAGTATTTTAATAATTTGGTAATAAACTTTTGTTTTTAATTGCATTGGATGTCAATAAATTTGTTTTTATTTTGAAAGGACATAAAACCTTCCAATTTAAACATGCACAATTCATCACTTACTGTACCCCCTGCTCACATTGAAATAACATGATGTAGTGGCAACATAAAGTTTAAATGCTTATTAGTTTAGGCCTACCTTTAAAGTTTCCAATAAATATAGCTGCTGATTGCATTTTTAAATATGTGAAGAGAGTTTTGTTTATTTTTTTAACAAAAACTTGTAACTTGGACTCATTTCAGGCCAATGTTTTTGCAAAACCTAACGTTAGGTCTATCAACAGTAGTATAAATCATGGAAGTGGTGACTTAAAGTTAAAGGCAGCCTAGCCTACATACACTGTAGTCATAATGCCTAAAGTATAGATGACAGTTCACTATGCTAGTAAATGCAATAAAAATTTGATTTACGTTTTGAATTTGTGAGAACAAAATTTGCACACTAAGTTAATAGGCCTAACGCTAGCTTATTGTAGGCTACATATCCTTTTTATTGATATTTTCGCGTAAATACTACATTAAGCTTCACCATACAAAATGGAAGGTTTTCAGGACTAACCTGTGCCTCATTGCGGTTGTGGTATTGTTCCCTACACCTTGGAACACGTTTGTTGCATGAAGTGGAGGTGGTGGTACTGACCTACTCAACTGGGACCGGCCAGGACCTCTCTTTCCACCAGCCATTGTATTAAAATGTGATTAATTTTTCTGTTCCGTCTTAACAAATACGACTAGGTTACTTATGTAGAATTTGTGGCACAGTCGTTTCAATCAGTTGCAGAAGTAGGCCTATTCACTTTGTTGGAAATGTGACATGAGGTCATCATGTAGTTCATCACGCAGTCCACTTTGGTGAAAATACCAGGCACAGTCGATAAAGAATAAATTCGAAGATGACGTGCAAGACTCGTAAAACACTGTTTGCAAAATATACTATATATTGATTTATACTGTACGGAGATCGGGGAAGCTTTATGATACGGACAATATGATAAGCCTAATGAAAAATAGCCATATGCTTTTTGTCTTCTTCCGAACATTATTTGTATCAATATCAATTCCGTATTTTCCTGCCATGTATTTGATTTCATAATGCCAATATCCAAGATATAGCCCTTATCTTTTTGTTCATTTTTAACTTTTTTCTTTTATTTCATTTACTCTCTCTGCGTACCAAGCTATTTTCTTTTAAGGTTTATTATA